>SRLM01001168.1:0-391830 GCA_015708895.1 Populus ilicifolia | reverse complement strand
TGTGTATTACAAGTCCATCTAGCACATCGATGACAAACTTCCAGTCGTTTTGCACGACGTTTCTTTGCAAAAGTGCTTTTACCTGTTCCAGGCATATGTGAAATAAAGGAGTTAGAGGACTCACCTGATAATCAAACTTTTGCTTCAATCAACCAGCGAATATCTTTAGGAACTCCATGATTCATTAACAATCTCAATCTTGCACATCTAGCATGGTAAATTTTTGTAATCGCATTCTGAGGCAGAGCGAGAAAATACTTTTTCAATTTTGCAAGATTAGTGTCCATTTTCAAATGAGAATTGGAAAAGAGATTCAAAGAATTGCAGAAATGTATATACAAATATCAGTTATTATGGGAAACTGAAAGAACCGACTTAAGTCACGGAGAACCGACTTAACTTTCTTAGGTTAAGATTATTATCTTTTTCTTCTTTTTTTTTGTTTTTTTCTTTTTTTATTAATATACATATAACTTAAAAACACAATGCATCTTTAACTTATGTAACGAGCCTTTGGCTAATGACTTCTAGACCAGTTGGTCTTAGGGCATTAGGTGTTGAGACACTCATTCGAGCTTAATAACTCGGGTTGTAGATACTAATATGTAGATAGTATAATAGTTGATTCCCTTAAGCTTTTCTTCTCAATCCATGTAACTAGTGTTGGGCCAATAGCTTCCAAGTCAATTGACTTTAGGGTACTAGGTGTTAAAACACTCACTCAGGCTTAATTGCTTAGGTTAGGATGGCTACGAAACCAAACATATCTATATTTTTATTATTATTATTATTTTTTGTTTTTGTTTTATAATTTATATACTATCCCTTTCTTTTAGTTGTTACATTTAACAAAAGAACATAAATAATGTAACAATCCAATATGTAACCCACAATCATATGTTAAAATGTGTATGTGTGTGTGAAAATGAAGGTTTAAGAATACTTGTTTAGTAAGTATATGAGTAGAATTAAGTGATAACAATGCGAGAGTTTGTAAACCTGAATATTTTAACAACTATTCTAATAGACCTTGTTAAAAATGTTTACTAAGATTTTTAAGAGTCACTTTAATAAAAAAAAAACTGTTTTACTTTGTTATACTAATAACAACAGTTTTTGCAAATGGTTTATGAAATAGAAAACACAGTTGATTAATTTTTTTAAATAATATCAACCACAACCCCTTTCCCCTAACCAAAATGAGACATTGTCCTCAATGTCCTAAGGTAGAAAGATAGAGTATAGAAGACATCATCTGAAACACCAAACACGAACAAACCTAAAATACATTTAAACAAATATAAGAAATAATAAGATAAAATAATATGCTATTAAGAAAACCAAAGACATAAGGATTCACAAATGAAGGTTCAAATCCAATCTAAGCTTTTTACGGCTTTTCTTAGTTGATCAATTTATGCGACTCATGGAGGGATCAATTATAAGAGTGAAATATTGTAGTTAATTAATCAATTGTTCAACAGTAATATTAGAGATTATGATTTATCATGCTGAAGATATTAGAAATTTTTGTTCCACAGCATGAAGAAGAAAAGACAATACTTTATCATAAAAACCATTAACATTTAATAGACCTATGGGTTTATGGTGAATGCGGAGTTAGGCCCAAGAGGTAATATGAAAGATCTCTTTCAATGTGCCCATACCACCTGGTAAGGCAATGAAGGCATCAGCATGTTTAAACATTATATTCATTCGATCAAATATTGTGGAGACTTGTAGTTCCTTTCCAATTATTTTTCCAACGATGTGCCCTTATGCTAAAGTTTTAGGGACAATCCTCATAACATTACTACCTCTTAAAAATACAGTTATTGACACTCCCCTCATTAACCCAAAGCCATCTCCCCTATATATTAAATAAATCTTTCTCTCAACTAGCACTTGACCAAAGATGATTTGTTGATTCTAAAAACTCTATTTCCTTCCCAAGACTGGATCTACCAAAAACACAAATATTTTTTATGTGATGACTTGAGAAACTTGTTATTTCTACACACTTCTATATCTGTTGAATGTATGAGTTGAGTATAAATAAAGGGAAGGAAGATAAGATTTTATAGATAAAAAATTAAAAATACAATCATATCACCTATATATAGGCTAGCTGAATTCTCTCTCTCTCTCTCTCTATTTATTTATTTATTTATTTATTTGAAAAAGCATGTGTATATACAGACAGTTGTGATTGTGGCTTACACCTTCCCTTGGTTTTACGTCCAAGAATGGCTTAAACGCCCTTTATGGGTCAGGGATAGGCTTCCCATCTAATTTTTTTAAAAACCGACAAACAAGATCTTTTTTAATTAGATTTCCAAAACTATATCGAGCATGTTCTTTATAGAAATGAGGTCACAAGTAATGAAATGCATAATGCATATCTCCACCATGATACATCTCAAAAGTCAATAGAAGATTATCTAATGATTCCTTATGTTTTGAAATAGATCCTTACTTTTGATAATTTTCACAAGATTCACAGAACACATGTATGTCTTTGAACATGGTGGGCCAATAAAATCCATATTGTAAGATTTTTACAGTCGTCTTTTTTGACAAGAAATGACTCTCACATATCTCAGAATGACAAAATTTAATGATGCTATTAAACTTATCATCAGGAATACATCTTTAAAATATTTGATTAGAACAATATTTCAATAAGTACAGGTCATCCTAATACAATTTTTTCATGTCGCTCAGAAACTTTCTTTTATCTTTAATTCTCTAGTAAGTTGGAAAAAATCTTGAAGCAAGAAAATTTATATTTTTAGCAAACTAAGACATTGAACTAAAAGAAAATAAGGATTCATCGGAAAGTAATCATTGATTGGTGTGATGTCAGATATCGAATCTATTATCACTCTTGACAAAAGATTTGTATCAACATTTTCGGTGCCCTTTTCATCTGTGATATGTCTTTCGGAGAATAAATCATTTGAAAATCTTTAGATTCATCAAACTTTGTTTTACTCATGGTATATTCAAATTGGTCATAAACTAATTCGTTAATAAGATCTACTTCCTATAAATCATTATCATCTCCAAATTATTTGCAAATGTTAAAAATATTCATCTCCAATGTCATGTTTTTAAATGATAACTTCATCAGTTCATTCCCACTATTAATTAATACATTAGAAGTTGCAAGGAATGGACATCCTAAAATAATAGGAAATGAATCACATGTTTTAACACGTTATGTGTCTAAGACAATAAAATCTATAGGATAAATAAATTTTTTATCGACTTGTAGTAACACATCTTCAACTATTCTTGTAGGCACTTTTACAGATCCATCGGCAAGTAAGAGAGTTATAGAAGTTGGTTTTAACTCATCTAGATTGAGGCTCTAAAAGATTGAATATGAAAGTAAATTCACACTAGCTCCAAGATCAAGTAAAACTCTTTTAATTTTATGTTCTCCAATAAAGTAAGAAATTGTAGGACAACTAGGGTCTTTATATTTGAAAGCATCATTGTTCTGAAGAATGGTACGTATTTGTTGGCTAAAAAAGCTTTCTTTTTCACATTCAGTTTTTTCTTCACAGTGTATAGATCTTTAAAAAATTTAGCATATGAAGGAATCTATTTAATAGTATCCAAGAAATGTATATTGATCCTTACCTGTTTGAAAGTTTTAAAGATTTTAGAGTTGTGATTGACTTTTTTTTGTTTGGTCATGGCATGAGGAAATGGAAATGCTAATAGGGAATCAATCTTTACTTTATAATTTTCAAATTCAACTACTTCCTTACCCTTAAAGATTGATTCATCATCTTTCTCATAAGGTTTAAGAATGAATTTTTTAAAAACCTTACCACTACGAAGAGTGATGAATGATTTCACTTGATCTAAGTATTGGCTTCCAAAACTACTTGTATTTGCATTATATTGCCCTTTGGAATTTTGTTGTGGTTGAGATGAAAACTTACCTTTCTCTTGGAAACTAAGAGCAGATGTCAATTTTGTAAGAGTATCTTTAAAATATGTCATGCTTTAAGCAAGTTGAGTATTGATTGTCTTTTACTTTTCAATAAATGCATTAAATGTTTCCTCAATATTTCTTCTAAGAGGTGAAGCATAAAAAAGTGTATATCCATGAAAGTTTTAGAAATTATGGTATGCTTGAAATGATGGTTATGAAGTCTGTGCATTATTATTATCACTCTTCCAACTTAAATTTAGGTCATTTCTGCAACAAGGGTTATATATTTGCAAGTATGGGTTATCATTGGGCTTTTGGAAACTGTTTAAAACATGAGCTTGTTCATGGAGACATTCCTTAAAAGAAGGCAAGGTTGGACAATTATTGTTTGAGTGTTTATTGCTTTCATAGATTTGACATACAATATTTTGAACATATTTTAATTGACCACTCCTTTTCAATTCTAATGTCTCGACTTTTCTACCTAAAGATGCAAACTTGGCTTGGAGGTCATAATCTTTTTTAAGGTTGTATATACCTCCACTAGATATATGAGGTTGAGTTTTACTCAGTGCCTCATAAGTACTTGCAGTGTCCTAATTTTAAGCATTTTTAGTTAACAAGTCTAAATACTCTATTATTTCATCAGGGTCTTTATCTTTAAAAGTTTCATTGCACATCAATTCAACCATTTACCTATTTCTAGGTGTTAAGCCTTTATAAAAAAATAAAACCAATCTTTATATTTCAAAACCAAGATGAGGGCAGGTATTAAACAAGTCTTGATACCTATCCCAATAGTGGTAAAATATTTATCCTAGTAATAGTAATAGTAATAGTAATAGAAGAAGAAAAGGAAGAAGTTGATGAGAACTTTGAGGTGGAAGATTAATGTAAGGATTAAACAATGATAACAATAAATATCAATATTAGAGGATCCACTAATAGTATTTCAAACAAGTATAGTATAAACTTTTATTACTTAAATGAAAACCACACACAAAGAAAATTCCAGTCAAATTATAAATTGTTAACATGAGTATATTATTTATCTTATTTGAATAATGCTAATACTTGTAAATGTTGTTAGATATTTATGATTATAACTTATGTTAACAATAACTCAAGTTCCTTTCATAATATAGGTGTTAGTTATATTATACGATTTGTGCTATGAAAGAACCAAGCATTTATTATACCAAGTATTATACAATATAAATCTAAATTAGTCATTTCACAAGCAAAGTATTAAAGAGTGAATAAGATAACAAATAAAAAACATATTAGCATCAAGTATTAAGTCTATGTTAGGTTTACACTATACTTATTTTTACATCATTAGTATAACCTTTTCACCTGACATAATAAACTTACTAATTATAATGAAAGGGAGAAACATAAATAAACAAGATAAGAATATAAGTAAGATAAAAGTTAACCAAGTAAAAGAAATAAATTGAAAATTGAAAAGCATAAACAAGATATTAATGAAAATAAAACTTAAGCATTATAAAAATACAAAGAAAGAAAGCAAGAGCATGATTTTGATCTGGTAACTAAGATGCTTAAATGCATGGCAAATGCCTCCTTTTATAAGCTAAAATTAAAAACTATTGATTTGATGACTTATTGATGAGTGGGTGACCAACTCTTCACTTGGTAACAATCCTTACCTTCTCTTTTCTAAATAAGACGTCATTAATAACTTCATAATTTGAACCAGACTTCCATATGAGATTGTAGAAAATTTTTTCAGCTTTCTAGGAAAAACATATTGAGGTCATTTGGACTTCTAGAACTTAAGATATGTTGAACACTAAATAGTATCTAGGCTGCTGAACAGATTCAGACTTCTTTGTTGTTGCTATAATTTGGACTTAAAAATAATATTTAAAAAAATAAGACCTATAAAAGTTGTAGGTCTATGTCTTACATTTCCATCCATATAAAGTAGACCTAAATTTGAGAGCTACAGCTCCAAATATGACCTAATTACCGAACAATGTTCTAGTTTAGACTGTATCAACATATTTTTTTTTATAAGTTTCATCATCTTTTTGTCCTTTCAATTTTAGTACTTAAACTCATCAATCAATCCTTTTATTTATATGACAGACTTATATTTAAGATAAACACTTACCTCAAATTAAAGATATCTTATATTATTTGATATGTTATTACAAAACATACTTTAGTTAAGGAGTTATTGATACTTCAAGTGCAAAACGATGATAAAAAAAACCTTGATAAAAATACACTTTTAAGTACTAATCACACCCCGTAAGCAATTTATTACTAGTCCCTAATAATCAAAGCCTTAAAATAGAAAAACTATTTGTAAATTCCACAAAGCAAGGTATTCATCATTCAACTTTCATTAATTTATCCAGATAAACAAACTATTATTAAATTGATATATCTGCCGAAAACCTCTTAAACAAGATATTAATAAACTTTTCTTTTGTGCTCAATATATTAACACATTGTTATGGGGCTTTATGACATTATCAAAAGATTGATATCTTCTCCCAAGTGTGGGAGTGTCGAAGCAATAAATAACTCAGCAAGACTGGGGTCGAACCACTAGAAAGTTAGTTGTATAAATTATAAATAACAACAATCCAATAATAATAAAAACAACAACAACAATAATAATAGAAAAAAAAAAGAAGAAGAAAAAAAAGAAGAAGAAGATGAGAACTTTGAGATAAAAGATCAATGTAAGGATTAAACAATGATAACAACAAATGTCAAGGTTATAGGATCCACTAATGATATGTCAGACAAGTATAGTATAAACTCTTATTATTCAAATGAAAACCATACACAAAGGAGATTCCAATCAGATTATAAATTGTTAACATGATCACATTAGTTATCTTATTCGATTAATGCTAATACTTGTAAATCTCGTCAGGCATTCATGATTATAATTTATGTTAACAACAAATCAAGTTTCTTTCATAGCTCAGGTGTCGGTTATACTATACAGTATGGGATATGATATACAGTATGAGCTATGAGAGTGCCAAGTATTTGTTGTACCAAGTGTTATACAATATAAATCTAGATTAATCATCTAACAAGCAAAGTATTAAAGAGTGAATAAGATAACAAATGCAAAATATGTTAGTATCAAACATTAAAGTCCATGTTAAGTTTACACTATACTTATTCTTACACTATTAGTGTAACCTTTTCACCTTGACATAATAAACTTCCCTATATATAATGAAAGAAAGAAAAGTAAATAAAAAAATAAGAATATAAATAAGATAAAAGTTAACTAAGTAAATAAAATGAAATGAAAGGCATAAACTTGATATTAATAAAAAAAATACAAAGAGAGAAAGCAAGAGCATGATCTTCATCTAGAAACCAAGATGTCTAAATGTATGGCAAATGCATCTTTTTATAGGCTAAAATTAGACCCTCTTGATTTGATGACTAATTGATGACTAGGTGCCAACTCTTGACTTGATGACAATCCTTATCTTCTCTTATTTGCCCAAAACATCATTTATAACGTCAAAATTAGAACCACTTGAAAACATGAAAGTTGTAGGAAATTATCGTAGCTTTCTTGTGTATATAATTGAGGTCATTTAGACTTCTAGAACTCCAGATATAGGTGAAACACTGAACAACGTTTGGGCTGGAGGATAGATTCAGACTTCTTTGTTGTTGCTATAATTTGAACTTGAAAATGGCCTTTTTAAGTCTTGGGCTCATGTGAAAGTTGTAGGCCTATGTCTTACCTTTCCATCCATATAAAGTATACCTAAATCTGAGATCTACAGTCCAGATATGACCCAATTACCGAACAGTGTTCTGGTTTAGACAACAACGACATCTCTTTTCTAAGTTTGACCATCTCTTTTCTAAGTAAATGAAAGGAATGAAAGGTATAAACAAAAAATTAATAAAAGCAAAACTTAAGCATTATAAAAATATAAAAAGATAAAGCAAAAGCATGATTTTGATCTTAATCTGGAAACCGAGATGCCTAAATGCATGGTAAATACCTCCTTTTATAGATCAAAATTAGAAACTATTGATTTGATAACTAATTGTTGAGTGGATGACCAACTTTTAACATGGTGACAATTATTATCTTATTGTCTGCCCAAAACATCATTGATAATGCTAGAATTTGAACCAGACCTCCACATGAAGTTGTAAGAAATTATCTCAGCTTTTCAGGAAAAGACATTGAGGTCATTTGAACTTCTAGAACTCAAGATATGACCTGAACATTGAAAAATATTTGGGCTCCAAGATAGATTTAGACTTTTTCATTGTTGCTATAATTTGGACTTGAAAATGACATTTTTAAATTATAGACTTAAATCCAAGATCTACAACTTCAGATATGACCTAATTGTCGAACAATATTCTAGTTTAGACTGCACTATCATCTCTTTTGTAAGTTTGGTCATCTTTTTATCCTTTCAATTTCAGTACTTAAACTCATCAATTAGTTCTTTCATTTATATGATAGGCCTGCATTTAAGATAAACATTTACAATAAATTAAAGGTATCTTATATTATTATATATGTTATTATAAAACATGTTTTAATTGAGTTATTGATACTTCAAGTGCAAAATGATGATATAAAACCTTGATAAAAATAAACTTTTAAGTACTAATAACACTCCCCAACCAACTTATTACTAGTTCCTAGTAATCAAAGCATTAAAATAGAAAAAACAATATGCAAATTCCACAAAGCAAGGTATTCATCATTCAACTTTCATTAGTTTATCCAGATAAACAAACTCCCATTAAATTTATATATTTGCTTAATACCTCTTAAACAAGATGAGAACTTTTAGAAGGAAGATTAATGTAAGTATTAAATAATGATAACAACAAATATCAATGTTAGACGATGCACTAATGGTATGTCAAACAAGTATAGTATATACTCTTATTATTCAATTGGAAACCACACACAAATAAGGTTCCAATCAGATTATAAATTGTTAGCATGATTATATTAGTCATCTTATTCGATTAATGCTAATACTTGTAAATCTCGTCAGGGATTCATGATTATAACTTATGTTAACAACAAATCAAGTTCCTTTCATAGTACATGTGTAGGTTATACCATATAGTTAGGTTATGAAAGTGTCAAGCATTCGTTATACCAAGTGTTATATAACATAAATCTAGATTAATCATTTAATAAGCAAAGTATTAAAGAGTGAACAAGATAACAAATACAAAACATGTTAGTATCAAATATTATAGTTCATATTAAGTTTACACTTATTCTTACACTATTAGTGTAACCTTTTCACCTTGACATAATAAACTTAACTAAACATGGTGAAAGAAAGAAAAATAAATAAACAAAATAAGAACATAAATAAGATAAAAGTTAACTAAGAAAAGGAAAGGAAATGAAAGGCATAAACAAGATATTAATGAAAATAAAACTTTAAAAAATACAAAGAGAGAAAGTAAGAGTATGATCTTGATCTAGAGATCAAGATGCCTAAATGCATGACAAATGCCTCCTTTTATAGACCAAAATTAGAAATTATTGATTTGATGACTGATTGATAAGACACATCTTAGTAACCATTCTTAATAAGGTCTATTATAATACTTCTTGAAATATTCAGGTTTACAAACTATCACGTTATTATCACTTAATTCTATTCATATACTCATTTAACATGTATTTTTAAACCTTAATTTTCATACACATACTTTAACATATGATTGTGGGTTGCACATTATATTATTACATTATTTATGTTCTTTTATTAAAGGTAACAATGAAGAAAAAGAGATAGTATATAATTTGCAAAAAAAAACAAAAAAAAAGAGGAGAAAAATTTGATTATAATAAAAATATAAATAAGTTTGGTTTTGCAACCTCCCTAACCTAAGCAATTAACCCTGAAGGGGTATTTTAACACCTAATACCCTAAAGTCAATTAACTTGAGAGCTATTAGCCTAACGCTTGTTACATGGGTTGAGAAGAAAAGCTTAAGGAAATCAAATATTGCACTATCTACATATCAGTATTGGCAACCCAAGTTACTAAGCTCGTAGGGGTGTTTTAACACCTAATACCCTAAGACCAACTGGTTTGGGAGTTATTAGCCGAAAGCTCATTACATGGGTTAAAGATGCATGGTGTTTTAAGTTATATGTATATATATTAAAAAAATAAGAAAAAACAATAATCTCAACCTAAGGAAGTTAACCTTAAACATTAGAACAAAAATTTTTGTTTTCTTCTAAGACAAGCCTCATAACTATGTGTTGATATATTGAGCATAAAAGAATGGTTTATTAATATCTTGAGCAGATATATAAATTTAATGAGAGTTTGTTTATCTAAATAAATTAATGAAAGTTGAATGATCAATACCTTGTTTTGTGGAATTTACAAATTATTTTTCTATATTAATGCTTTGATTACTAGGGACTAGTAATAAGTTGGTTGGGAGGTGATTAGTACTTAAAAGTGCATTTTTATCAAGGTTTTATATCATCATTTTGCACTTGAATTATCAATAATTCCTTAACTAAAACATGTATTATAATAACATATCTAATAATATAAGATACCTTTAATTTATGGTATATATTCATTTTAAATACAGGTCTATCACATAAATAAAAAAATTGATTGGCGTGTTTAATAACTGAAATTGAAAGGACAAAGAGATGACCAAACTTAGAAAAGAGATGTTGGTGCAATCCAAACCGGAACACTACTTTGTAATTGGGTCATATCTTGAGCTGTAAATCTCATATTTAGATCTACTTTATAAATGAAAAGGTAAGACATAGGCCAACAACTTTCATAGGTCTTAATTTTAAAAATGTCATTTTTAAATCCAAATTGTAGCAACAACAAAGAAGTTCGAATCTGTCCTTCAGCTCGCGCACTATTCAGTTTTTGGCCTATATTTGGAGTTCTAGAAGTCCAACCGACCTCTATTTTTTTTCTAAAAAGCTAAGAAAATTTTCTACAACTTTCATATTTTCAAGTGGTTCCAATTCTAATGTTTTAGGCAGATAAGAGAAAATAAAGATTGTCACCAAGTCAAGAGTTCGCCACCCACTCATCAATTAGTCATCAAATCAATAGTTTTCAATTTTGGCATATAAAAGGAGGCATTTGCCATGCATTTAAGCATCTTGGTTTCTAGATCAAGATCATACTCTTGCTTTCTCTCTTTGTATTTTTTGTATTGCTTATGTTTTGCTTTCATTAATATCAAGTTTATGTCTTTCATTTTATTTCCTTTACTTAGTTAAATTTTATCTTATTTATGTTCTTATTTTGTTTATTTATTTTTCTTTTTTTTTATTATATTTAGCTAAGTTTATTATGTCCAGGTGAAAAGGTTACACTAATGGTGTAAGAATAAGTATAATGTAAACTCAATATGGACTTTAATGTGTAATACTAACATGTTTTATATTGTTATCTTGTTGACTCTGTAATACTTTGCTTGTTAAATAACTAATATAGATTTATATTATATAACATTTGGTACAACAAATACTTGGCACTGTCATAGCTCATACTATATGGTATAACTGACAGTTGAGCTATGAAAAGAACTTGATTTGTTGTTAACATAAGTTATAAGCATGAATGCCTGATGAGATTTATAAGTATAAGATAATTAATCGAATAAGATGATTAATGTAATCATATTAACAATTTATAATCTGATTAGAACCTCCTTTGTGTGTGGTTTCCAATTGAGTAATAATAGTTTATACTATACTTGTTTGACATACCATTAGTGGATCCTCTAACCTTGACATTTATTGTTATCATTGTTTAATCATTATGTTAATCTTCTATCTCAAAGTTTTCATCAACTTCATCTTCTTCTTCTTCTATTATTATTGTTGTTGTTGTTATTATTATTATTATTACTACTACCATTATTATTATTATTATTATTATTATTATTATTACTACTACTACCATTATTATTATTATTATTATTACTATTATTACTACTACTACCATTATTATTATTATTATTACTACTACTACTACTACTACTACTACTACTACTATTGTTATTATTACTATTGTTGTTGTATTATTGTTATCTATAATTTATATAATTAATCTCCTTGTGGTTCGACCCCGGTCTTGCCGGGTTATTTATTACTTCAACACTACTACACTTGGGAGAAGACATCAATCTTTTGGTCGTGTTAGTAACCTTTTTATCTTGACATAATAAACTTAAATAAACATAATGAAAAAAAAATTAACTAAGTAAAGGAAAGGAAATGAAAGGCATAAATTTGATATTAATGAAAGCAAAACATAAGCAATATAAAGAGAGAAAGCAAGAGCATGATCTTGATCTAAAAACCAAGATGCCTAAATGCATGAAAAATGCCTCCTTTTATAGGCTAAAATTGAGAACTATTGATTTGATGACTAATTAATGAGTGGGGAGCCAACTTTTGACTTGGTGACAATCCTTAGCTTCTCTTATTTGAATAAAATATCATTGATAACGTCAAAATTTGAACCAGGCCTCCACATGAAATTGTAGAAGATTTTCTTAGCTTTCTAAAAAAAAATTTAGGTCATTTAAACTTCTAGAACTTAATATATGGGCTGAATACTGAACAGTATCTGGGCTGTAGAACAGATTCAGACTTCTTTGTTATTGTTATAATACGGACTTGAAACAGCCTTATGAAAACCAAATCTCTATATGAAAGTTGTGGGCCTATGTCTTACCTTTCTATCTATATAAGTAGACTTAAATCTGAAATCTTTAACTCCAAATATGACCCAATTACTGAACAGTGTTCTAGTTTGGACTGTACCAAGGTCTGTTTTCTAAGTTTGGTCATCTCTTTGTCCTTTCAATTTTAGTACTTAAACTCATCAATCAATCATTTTATCTATGTGATAGGCCTGCATGTAAGATGAACATTTACCATAAATTAAAGATATCTTATATTATTAGATATGTTATTATAAAATATGCTTTAGTTAGGTAGTTATTGATACTTCAAGTGCAAAATGATGATATAAAATCTTGATAAAAATGCATTTTAAGTACTAATCAAAGATGTACTTTGTCTAACGGGGTAAAAATACTCTTTAAGAATTCAAACATTAGGTTGATCATTGAATTGTGGAAGGTCATTACTTTGAACACTCATTTCACCCTTTACATCTTCAACATTAGCTATGATGAAAAAAAAAATATAGCAATTATATAAATATAAAAAGAAAGGAAAAAGAAAAAGAAGATTGCAAATAAAAGTAAATGAAACGTAAAAGATAAAGTAATAGCTCAAAAATAAAAATATAACAAATTAGAAAATTCACACTCTACTAATAAGCAATATTAACAACAATAAATATTAAAAGATAATTATAACAATCATGAATAAAAAGACATAATACCAGCCAAGTACTTCAAACAATAAATATAAGAAAAAATAATCACAACAAAATAACAAGATAAAATAAAATAAACAAGAGGCTGTAAAACTAGCTTTATAATACAAACAATAAATATTAGAAACTAGTTAGAATAGACATTAAAAGAAAATGATTGAATCAACCAAAATCTAATAATTAATAGTCCAATCCATAGTCTAATATCCGAAAAGTTGAGGTCAAATTTTTTTAGACGGTAAAACCAACTATTTGATTTATTATTATTTTATTTTTTTAGGTAATAAAACCAATCAATAGATTTTTTTCATATAATTTTTTTTTGTTTTTCAATAATCAAATCTAAATTTGTTACCTTTGCTTGCTAGCTTCCCTGCAACGGCATGAAAATTGCTTGACCACTTTTTATGATCGGCTTGTTTTAACTTGCAAGTGCACGAGTGTGCGATGTAGCAATTAACTCAGTAAAATCGCGATTATATCCACAACGAGCTAGATCTGGAAATTAAGCTACGTAAGGAAAAAAAACTCATAAGAAATTAAATCAACAATAACTTGGTTGAAAATAATTGATGGATTTGTTTTCAAAGATGAAAACATGTAAATGGATTTTAAATGACAAAAAAAAGTAAATTTTGGTCCAAATCAATTTTAATGGTGATATATTGGTGATTCCTTCAACATATATAAGATAACTCAACCTAATATCAACGATGGTGATATTAAATCGGAAGATATTACAATAAAGTTTAAAAAGATGAATATTCATTATTACTTAAGAATGAACAAGTACTTTCATATTCAGTAAGACATTGAATCAAACAATCTTTATACCAAAATTAAAGTTTGTGCATAAAAATTCAAGATTATAACATTACCTAAATGATTTCTAAAATTTCTTCGCAATAATAAAACATTCACGAAGAAAATGAGAAAATAAATATTAAGATTCATTCATCTTTTAAAGTACTTATCTCAACTATCATCATGTTTGATTTGGATCCAAAAAAGAGATTAACCAATCATTATTATATATAAGAATACTTTAATAAACATGAAATAACTTGAATCAAACTAAAATAATAAGTTTTATGAACTAAAGAACTGAAATATACAAAGAAGAACACAATACAATTTTAGTAAAAATTCAAACACAAATATGATGCTAACTTTGGACAATAATTTCAACCCTTCTAAAAGCCTTTTTAGGAGATGGCTATAAAATACATATTTATAGGAAAATATATTAGCTCTCTTAATCATTAAAGAACAACTCATTTGAACATCTGAGTCAAAAGTTATGAGCAAAGAACCAAAAGATATCTTGGAAAATCAAATTAGACTAACTTGGAAACCACTTTGATCCATGTTTTTCTTCCTTCTTTATGAGTTGTCTCTTTCTTCTTTTTAACCCAAAATAATGTAACAATGTCCCCTCCATCTTTTCATTCATGTGCTAACCTTTTACATCAATGGATTACCCAAAATAAATTAAATGTTATTTATTATGCAGATATATAACATTATGGATTGTACTTTGGCTTATTTGAAGACTAATTTGGAGCTGAATTTAAACATTATATAGAGATACAAATGTACCTATTATTTGGGTTAAGATTGACATTGAAACCGTGAATGTTTGATGGTTGGAGTTTGCATACAATATAAGGCAAGTTTGGAATTAAAATAGATCATATGATTTTTTTTTTCTAGGATTGGAATAGAATTGATTTTTAGAGCAAATTTGAAGCACTTATTTGAACCAAGATTTACTTCAAAGTTTAACTAAATTTCTCTTCAATTTTTTGTTCTGAATTCCAATATTAAATTTTTTAAAATAATCCATTTAAGCTCCAAAAATTTATTTAAACATTAAAAGAAACTTTATTACTAAAAAACATATCAATTATTATTAAAAAAACCCAAATAAAAACAATAAATACATATATAAAATAAAAATTTAATGATATTTTTTATATACAATCAACTATCCAAACTAAATGAACACTATCCTATCTCCAAAAGTTGTATTAGGAAAAAAAAAATTATCTTGTACTTGCATTAAAGAGACAAGTTAAGAGCTAATACAAAATGGAAAGGCTTAAGCCAGCATAGTACAATATCATACTTGAATCCCTGAATTGATTAGATAAAACTAGTTTATTTGCTTATGTTTTTGTTGCTAGTCAGACATATATTTTTTAAAATCTGAAAAAAAAAGAACATTTAGATTGCGAAAAACTTTATAGGGTTGTCATTAAATTTGATATAATGATTAAACTTGAAAAATCTCAACTCAATTTTTTAATTGATGTTTAGTTAGTATGCCAACCATGAAGATCAAATTGTAGAATCCACCGGTTCAATTTTTTTTTATTATATTATAGAAAATACCCAAATTAATAATTATCAACTCAATATTAAATAATAAAATTAAATAAAAATCTTGCATTAAATGATAAAATTAACAAAAACAACATATAAAATAAAGTTTCAAAAAATCTCAATCTTACTTTTTAATTAATATTTTATCTACTTATCAAACTTACAATTCATATTATACTTTTTAATTAATATTTTATCTCCTTATCAAACTCACAATTCATATTATAAATTCCACTTGATCAATTAACTCACAATTCATATTATAAATTCCACTTGATCAATTAAATATTTTTATTATATAACAAAAAAATAAAAAATAATCTACGATCAATCTAATACAAAAAAATAAAATTAAATAAAAACCTCATTTTAAATCATAGTATTGAAAACAAAATTAAAAAAACATACAAAATACCTTTTAAACAAAAATTAGTCGCACCGGGCCAACAAAACGAACACTGGAAGGCCATCGTGCTTTTTTTTTAAAAAAAAAAAATTCTTGCTTTGTATAATGGTCATCCACCCTTTTTTTCAATAATAATAATTAAAAAAAAAAAAACACCCCAAATACATGTCATCCATGCGAGTTACACAGCTGTAAGGGACTTAAACTTGCGACCTCTCTTTTAGCCAAAGCTGCCACATGGTTTTTTTAATCTAAAATGCATGAAATGATATATTAACCCGTGAATTGCGTCCAGTGCGCGCGCGCGCGCGCGCGTGTAAAGAGAATATGACATATAAATGAAGCATGAAAGTCCCAGCATGACTTGAAAAATAACAGAAAAAAATAAAAATAAAACATCCAGACCACCGGCGTTCTCAAGACAGTGAATCAATAACAAGTCCCACCTGCTGCCAAAATGGCATTGGGCAGGGAAGAGGGCTCGCAATAATGGATTAAAGAGAGGGCATAAAACAAATTGAAAAATTCAGAAAACAAAAGCAAGGGTAGAAGAGTTCATTTAATAGTAGAAGGAAATCCCAGTAGGAAAACAAAATCAAAAGCATAAAAACCTCTAATAACCTAGTTCACCACATTCCCCTCCAAACCAACAGGGGTTAAAATGAAATCCAGACCATTCGTTCAGAGTATGGCATACTAATGTAAAAGTGAAAAAAAAATAAAGATTAAAAAGAAAAGAAAAGAAATGAATGAACATCCAAAAATTCAACGCCCCTCCCTATCTCCTCTTCCAAACATGGCATCAACACTTGACAAGTATGCTGCCGCAATCAAACTTCATTGCTGCTTGCATTCTGGAGGCCGCTCACCCTGCTGACCATCCCCAACCTGTCCCTCTCCACTTTTCTGCTGTAGAATCATAGGTGAAAAAATAAGTTAAATTCACCTAAGTTGCAATTGGAGAAGTGAGATGATCGAAAGCAAAAGAGTCTATTGAATAGAAGCAATACCTTGTTCCCAGCAGATGACTGCTGCAAAATTTCAGCCCAAACAACCAAAAAAAGTTAGTATCATACCAAACTTTAAACAGATGACAAGGAAAAAGAAATACAATGTGAACTCAAATTTGAAGACAATCAAACCTTCTTTTTGGTCTTGCTTTCATCATCCTCATCAGTATCATCCTCATCCTCGTCCTCGTCATCCTCATCCTCATCAATATCATCCTCATCCTCATCATCCTCGCCATCCTCATCATCATCCTCGCCATCATCATCATCATCCAATCCAAGCTCATCCCCCTGAACTGCCTCCCCAGTAAACCATGACACAGCATGGGGGATGATCTTGTCTCGAATGGTCGACCTTGATCGTAGTTCAAACAAAGACACATATGAAAAAAGTTCAAGTAAAAAAGAAAGGGAAACTGTGGCTAGCAGATTTGGGACTCTTTAACATTTAAAAATAAAATTTAGCTGATTGCCACTTGGAAACCCAGTCCACGACGTGAAGTGAATAGTTGAAAAAAAAAATTACCCTCACCCAATGTCATAATCTTGCTCCATCTGATTTTGAAGTTCCTCAGCCTGTTCAAATCAAAAAAAAAAAAAAACAGAAACCAGAATTAAAAACAAGAAGCAATGAGTTATCATTAATCATTTCAATGGATGTAATAAAACTTGTCATTACAGTATCTTCATCAATATCTTCATCATCCTCAGGAACTTCTGGTGGACTGAAGAAGTTGAAAAAACTTTCACAATCTTCAGTTTTGGTAATTGGCTTGGCATTCTTCGATCCTTTCTTGGGCTTCTTCTTAAGAAGCTTCTGGGTCAAGCATTTCCCTGGATACCATTCAATCTCAGTCCTACAACACACCAGGTAGCAAAAATATTTCAGTTCGAGACCAAGCCTTCTCCAATGTTGGTATTACAACAAAAAAAAATGGCCAGAGCTTGTCAGCATAATCATGAGATAGAAAAATAGAACTTACCCTATTGCTTTCTCAAGAATGGGCTCATCTTCATCAATCATGTGGTATGTCTTTGTCAAAACATAGTTCTTGAAATAAGGGTTGGAATCAAAGAAGAACTCAAGCTTAAATCCCTTGGGATCTTCTATCCTATGCCACTTAATATCTTTAAGGTACTTGAGAGCTCCTTCATCACGCTCAGAAATCTGATGACAATACCATAAAAAAATTGAAACCATATCAGCAGAAGCAGTGAAATCAAGACATATGATTCAAGCAAACAAAAAACACAAACCTCCTCAGCTAGCACTTCATTATTCTTCATTGCGACAAGCCAAAAATCAGGAACACCTTTCTCTACATCAGATGCATTTAAATATCAAGCTACACATACTTGTCAGTAAAAGAAATGACCAATGAAAAACAAGCAGAATGCCAGTACCTTCAGCAGCCTTTTCCCCCTCTTGGTCCATTGCCGCTTCATTTTTAGTTTCAAATTCAGCAACACCATTCACAATATCATATCGCTGTAAGTAGGCAGAGAAGCAGAATTAAAAACATCCTTTCATAGGATAATTTAGATGACAAGTGTATTAGAACAAAACAATAATGGGCTCCAAGTATATCTTACCTTAGTGTATAATGGTTGGTACAATTTCTGATACTTCGCTTCAAGGGCTGCTCTCTCCTCAAAGAATTTTGCCTCTAACTCATCATGTTGACTCTGAACATTGAAAAACCTCATAAATAAAAGACTAAAGCCACTGGTTAATCATGCACGAATGAGAACAATGGTGAACATTAAGTAATTTAATGCAAAGAAATGAAATTGAGAAAAACCACAGCTAACAAACTTTCCTCAACTACCCAAAATAAGCAGCATATTCAATTTTCCCAATACTGAGAATGAAGCAAACTCATGGGCAAATTCAAGTCTCGAAAGCATCAATTTCATGCAAAATTGTTAAAGAGGGATGGGCTGCCTCAAAATTCTTCCATCCACGACCTCAAAGGTAGCTTTACAGAAAAATAACCTTTACGAGATGGTACAACTTCTGCTAGTCATCAAACCTCTCTGCATTCTTGCCATCTTACAGAAAGAAAATCTTAAAATATACCATCCAAAAGTTCTGTTTTAAGTATTTAATTTAACTCAATTAAATTCTATTAGGTCCAATTACCATGTTTGGAAACGTCATTGAAATAGAGCTCAACACATTCTCCCCAAACTGACCTCATCCTCTGATTCTTGTTTGGATAGAATTATCAAAGAGGAGTAATGATATGGGAAAAAATAACTCAATTCCACACAGTCACTTCCAGTCTTCAACATAATTCTATCTTTTCAAATTTTATTCCAAGCACATAAATTTAACTCAAGTAAATCATCTTACAAATGAAAATTAATTCAATAAATTTCATTCTAATATAAAATTAAATCTAAACAGCTATCAGAAGAAACTATATCAAAGCTGGATTGATGGGTAAGATTATTTACACTCCAATTCACGCAATCTAAAGTACAAAAACTGCATTATCACACAATGGAAAAACAACACAACCTCATAAACAAAATCAATAAACTGCAAGCTGCAGAAACACAATTATAGAAAATCAATAAACCACAGGCTAGAAGGGCACAGCTCTCAATTACACCACATAAAAGCAGGTTTGACAACAAAAAGAACATGCCTGGATCCCTCTGAGATCCTCAACACGCTTCCTAACAGTTGGAGACAGATTCTCGAGCAATTCAGAGTGCTGTCCAGTCAAACTCTGTAGCTTATTCTGGACAAAGAGCAAAAACACTTCATCCAATCAGCCATTACAATATCCTAAATCATAATAGGAAGAGTAAACAGAAACAACATTGAGAGAGACAAAAACAAAAAGAAAGCATAGCCAAAGAGTGATCAGATGGAGGTTAATCAAAGTCCAACCACCAATCACAAACATAAAATTTAACGAGAGGCTACTTAAGGAAGAGAAACATCAAATATCCTTTTTTCATATTCTCCATAGTCGAACCATAAAAAGAACCCAACAAAAAAAGAAGCCAACACAGAAATACAAAGTCAGTTACAAAACGACCTTGAGAGCATTAACAAGGCCAGCTCGATCCTCATCATTAAGAGCTGCAAGCGAAAAAGAAAACGCAAAAACAACTTTTATTATAAAAAATCGAAAGAGATTGGAAAGTAACAGAGAGGAAGAATTAGGGTTTTGGTAACCACCGGCGCTGAGATCAGCCATCTTGAAGTTATCCTTGTCGTTGCTCATGTTGAAAGAGTAAACAGAAAAGAGTGAGGTGAGTGAGAAAGAGGGGGGTGTGGGGGGTTTTGAGAGAAGCGAAGAGCTAGAACCCTAGATGGGTTATGAGAAAGAGAGGGAAGAGGGTAAAGAGAGGAGAGAGAGAGAGAGAGAGAGAGAGAAGAAGAAGCTGGCTGGAGACGGAAGAGAGAGAGTGGCGCGGTCTTGCGTTTCTAATCTCTCTCTCCCCTCAACTTTCTATAAACCTAAACGTGGGCTCGCATTTTATATATGTCGCCATGAGACCGTGTAACTTAATTTATTACCTAGACTAGCCTTGTTCACTTAATAATATTTCGAAGACATAATTATTATTATTTTGAATTGGTTTTTATAAAAAAATAATTAAATTTAAAATTTTAAAAAAATAAAAATTAGTTAAAATTTATTAATTTTGATTTGGTTTATTTTTAAGATAAAAATCAATTCAAACTAGTTTTATCTTTTTAGTTTGGTTTGACACGACTAAAAGATTGATATCTTTTTCTAAGTGTAGGAATGTCAAACTAATAAAATAACCTAGTAGGATAGAGATCGAATCATATGAAGGTTTGTTGAATAAATTATAAATAACAATAATACAACAACAACAGTAGTAGTAGTAAAGAAGAAAAAAAAAAGTTGATGAGAACTTTTAAATTGAAGATTAATATGAGGATTAAACAATGATAAAAACACATGTCAAATTTAAAGGATCCACTAATGGTATTTTAAACAAGTATAGTATAAACTCTTTTTATTACTCAATTAGAAATCACACACAAAGAAGGTTCCAGTCAAATTATAAATTGTTAAGATGATTACATTAATTATCTTATTCGAATAATGTTAATACTTATAAATGTTATCAGGTATTCAGGATTATAACTTAGGTTAACAAATAAAGTTTTTTTTATAGCATAAATATCAGTTATACCATACATGTCAGTTATACCATACGGTTGGGCTATGACAGTGCCAAGTATTTGTTGTACCAAGTGTCATACAACACAAATATAGACTAACCATTTAACAAGTAAACTATTAAAAGTGAATAAGATAACAAATACAAAATATATTAGTATCAAATATTAAAATCCATCTTGAGTTTACACTATACTTACTGTTACACCATTAATATAACCTTTTACCTTGATATAATAAACTTAACTAAATATAATGAAAGAAAAAAACATAAATAAACAAGATAAGAACATAAATAAGATAAAAGTTAACAAAGTAAAGGAATGGAATTGAAAGGCATAAATAAGATATTAATGAAAGCAAAACTTAAGTATTACAAAAATACAAAAAGATAAGGCAAAAACATGATCTTGATTTGTGTTGCGATATCGTGGTTGCACAAATTAATTACCCTAGCTTAAAACACAACACACAAGATAGTATAGAGCAAGCAAGGGGTCGATCCTATAAGGAAAATTTAGTTCAGATTTTTATGTTATACATTATGCAATTGGGGGGTTATGATTTGTGATGATTTAAACTATGAAAGAAATTAAACTAGCAAACAAAATCAATTGAAATCAAAATTTATCAAGAAAACAAACCTTGGTTGCAAGCACACATCCACCAAAGAAAATTAGAATCGATCCTTGAAACAAAACTACAATTTATATTCTGAATTTTTATCTTTTCTTAATATTGGTTAATTAACGGATCCACCGTATAACTAACCCTAACCAACAAACAATCACAATGTCCGCATTAATGATTTAGTTCAATGACAGCCCTAAGAACTAGATATTTGAGTGTTTTCCCTAAGTTTAATAATGTAGTTCTGCCATAATTATCAAGTTTAGTTGCTTCACAAGTTCATACATCACAACTCCGGTTTTGATATCAAACTTAGCAATAAATTGTTCACAATAATAACTTAGAGTTCTACTCTAGCAATTATCAACAACAATCATAGAAAGTATGCATAGGAAAATAATCATACTCATTCATAATATAAACTGAAAATAAAAGGAAGAATAAATCTCATGGTTCTTGAAATCTGAAGGTTTGTTGTGTCCTTGCAACCAAGAAAAGAGCTTAGTTTTGCATAACTATTGAACAACTACTCTTAAAAAATAAAGAGAACATGATTTTTTTGGGGTTCATAGAGGAGAGAATTTATGTTTCTTAACTTCTAGCTATTGCCCCCCTTCTCTCCCCTCTCTCTCTCTCTCTTTTTATATGCTAAGAAACCCTAGTTTCTAATTTACAAAGTAGTCCTCCCTTAAGTTGACAATTGATATTTAAGTACTTCAATAACTATTTTTCCTAAAAAAGAGAAATAGCCTTGCATGAAATCTTCAAGCTCTCTCTTAGAGGAGCTAAATTGCTGATATAAAAACTTGGATGACGGTTTAGAAGCTTCGAAACGTAATTTGGACTCATTTATTCATGAAACCTAATTGTTGACAGAATTTAGTTATCATCTTTGAAAAACCATATCTCTCTCATCTGACATCTTTTTTAGTTGAAATTTGGAACCTTTGAGTCAGGAATCCAACAAAATTGAGGTTGCATGAATTGGACTTATATAGCTCCAGATATTGAATTTTTAATAGACAAAGGTCAACACTGGCAGAATACGAGATTTGACTTTGAAGGATGTGATTTTCATGATCTCTCTTTTTATTTTTCTTGCATTACATTTCCAAAAAGGTATGGATGTTAGCTTTTTAATGCCACTGAAATCACTTCATTTTGATCTTTAGAACTCACACTCTACACAAAACATCGACTAAACGTCAAATCTGCCAATTATCTTCAATTTACTCTTTTTTGTATTTTTCATCCAAAAGTGCCTTCAAAACATAAAACAAAGAATTTTAAGGCATTTTACATATAAAACATGGACAAAACATTAGGTAAATATGGGTGAAACTATCGAATAATATGGTTACATCAATTTGGAAACCACGTTGCGTAAATGTATGACAAATATCTCATTTTATAGGCTAAAATTTGGAACTATTGATTTGATAACTAATTGTTGAGTGGGTGGTCATATCTTGACTTAGTGACAATTTTTATCTTCTTGTTTAAATAAAATATCATTAATAACATTATAATTTGAACTAAACTTCCACATGAAAGTTCTAGGAAATTATCTTAGCTTTCTAGAAAAAAATTACGGTCATTTCAACATCTGGAACTCAAGATATAGGCTGAATACTGAATAGTATTTGGACTTCAGGACAAGTTCAGACTTTTACGTTGTTACTAAGATTTGGACTTCTAAATAGTAAAATTGAGTTTTTCATTTCACATGAAAGTTTTAGACCTATATCTTAGCTTTTCATCCATATAAAGCAGACCTAAATATAAGATCTACAACTCTAGAATGGATCCCATTACTGAATAGTGTTCTAATTTGGACTGCACCAACATCTCTTTTCTAAGTTTAGCCCTCTCTTTGTCTTTTCAATTTCAATACTTCAACTCATCAATCAATCCTTTTATTTATGTGATAGACTTGCATTTAGGATGAACATTTACCATAAATTAAAGGTATCTTATGGTATCAAACTTGTTATTATAAAACATGTTTTAGTTAAGGAGTTATTGATTCTTCAAGTGTATAATGATGATATAAAACCTTGATAAAAATACACTTTTAAATACTATTCACCATTTTAAGATCTAATTTATTTTTGCCACTCCTAGTTAACCAATAATATACTAAGCTATATCAATGAATAACCAATGAGTTTATAATGAGCTCATTAAACCTAAGCTAGATCCAAAGAAAGATCCATGGATAATGCATTGTTAAGGTTAATTGTTCTTATAACACTCAAGATTCGCTCATAATATTTGCTAAATGAACAAAGATTGTATGCCTCAGTCCTACCAAACAATGACAATTATGAGTTTTGGAATAGGATCTAGTGACATGAGGATTTCTTATGGATTAAATTTTGACAAATAACCCTTTTGGGTTTCATTTATGTTTAAGGAGTGTTATTTAATAATCACTTTCTTATGTTTCAGTTTTTTATTGGTTGCCCCTTATTAGTGTTTGTACACATCGGTGTATGACTCGTGTATATACATTCATAGCAAGTAAACAAACTGATTATCAACAGACATATATGAGAATTTATTAAAAAAACCAATACTCCTAATTGTTTAGAAAATATTGAACTTAAACATTTTAAAGATTTATTTTTAAAATAAAAGGATATCTAAAACAATGGTCTATATTGAGTTTATTTACCTTAAAAACTAAGAGTGAATCGCAAACATTTTGGATATGATTTGTGTTTTTTTTTTTAAAAAAAAAACAAAGATGGATTGTTTTGAAAAATTTAAATGTTGGCTCATTAGGTCTTTTAATGTCAGTCAAAACCTGATGGACCTTGCCAATTTGTTCCAATGCCCCATGATGTATGAACGAGTCACTTTGATATGTTTTAGACTGAAACTAAAAGTAAACAAAGTGAAAAATGGCATTGTTTTTATGAAGATTCCATTTTGAACAAAAGCTTAATGTAGTAACAATATGTAAATGACCAAAGAGACACCAAAAGCAGTATGAAAAAAAAAGGGTCCTGACAAAAACATTACCTTGAAAAAACAAGAGAAAACAAATTTATAAAACATAAAACTTGGGAAATATATAGATCTTTTTAAAGATCTACTTTGGTTGGCTTATACTAACTTTAAAAAACAAGAATAAAACCAAACTAAATCTATAATGTAAGAAATATCAATAGAAAAACCACAGGCTCCTCCATAGTTGCATATATTTAAAAACAAAGGATAAACAAACATAAAACAATCTTTGCAAACAATATGAAAATCTAAGATACTTTTGAGCCCTTATTTTTTAGTATTAATAAACTTTAGTATTCAATAGTTGTTTATCACAAGCAATTATTAAAGATAACATATACCTAATTCAAAACTTCTATTTTTATAAGCATACACAAGGTGAATGAAACCATCTATATCAAAATAATAAACTCTTAGTAGCTTAGAATCCAACTCAAGAGTCCAAAATTTTATAAACATTCTCTTTTAACCATAACAATGGCATCTTTAAGATTCATAAACAAGAACAATCTCATATTATAATTTTAATGACATTATAAAATTCATAAATGCAAAAACCTTCACTTCATACTAGGCCACACAAATAGTTATCTATCATATAAGACATTATTACAAACATGTAAAGTAAAACATTTAAAAAAAAACAAATAAAAATAAGAGAAATACAAAGGAAATATACCTAAGTTGGACGCCAACTAATGATTGAGTTGAATTGAAATATGAATTAAGACTCCTAGGTTTCTTGCTTTGAAACCTAAATTTCTCAATTTCCCACATTAAAATCTTCAAAACTTTCTTACCCCTAAAATCCTAGAGTCACAAAGACCCAATCTTTTTTTTTAAAAAAAAATAGATTTTCATATATTTCTCTGTGAGAATTCCTCTCCCCTATTGTCCTCTTGTAATTCCTAATCTCACTATGGATCCATCAATTTTTCTCTTCCTTTATAAAAACTCTAGTCTATTTACTGTGTGTTGGGGACTGACTTAACCTAGAAGTTATAGAAAAAACATAACCATAGGATCATTCATAACCAAATATGATCATTCACAACCAAATATGGTCGTTCATAAAACAAAGATAAGAAAAGGACATACAAAGTTAGCTAATTTAATACATGAGCAAAATACTCTTGGCTAAAACTAAAGGACAATGATAAATTATGATAAGGACACTAAAACCATAAATAGGTGCATAACTTACAGACTCACTCAATGTAAGAATAAACGAGACTAAAGTTTGGAAGGGATAAATTTTAAATTGACCAAGGTGACATTTAATTGAGAAAAATGATGCTAACAATAAGAATAGGTTCAGAATTAGATGAGAGATTGATTAATACTTAAAAGTGCATTTTTATCAAGATTTTATAACATCATTTTGCACTTGAATCGATAACTCCTTAAATAGATCATGTTTTATAATAACAAATCTAATAATATAAGATACCTTTAATTTATGGTAAATATTCATCTTAAATGTAGGCCTATCTGACAAGACTAAAAAATTGATGTCTTCTCCCAAGTGCAGGAGTGTCAAAGTGATAAATAACCCGGTAAGATTGGGGTCGAACCACAGGAAGGTTAATTGTACAAATTATAAATAACAATTATAAATAACAACAATAGTAACAATAATAATACTAATACTACTACTACTACTACTACTAGTAGTAGTAGTAGTAGTAGTAATAGTAATAATAATAATAGTAAACAAGAAAAATTGATGAGAACTTTGAAATGGAAAATTAATGTAAGGATTAAACAACGATAACAAATAATGTCAAGGTTAGAGGATCCACTAATGGTATGTCAAACAAGTATAGTATAAACTCTTATTATTCAATTGGAAACCACACACAAAGGAGGTTCCAATCAGATTATAGATTGTTAACATGATTACATTAGTCATCTTATTTAATTAATGCTAATACTTGTAAATTTCGTCAAGCATTCATGATTATAACTTATGTTAACAATAAATCAAGTTCCTTTCATAGCTCAAGTGTCGATTATACCATACAGCATAGGCTATGAAAGTGACAAACATTTATTATACCAAATGTTATACAACATAAATCAAGATTAGTCATTTAATAAGCAAAGTATTAAAGAGTAAACAAGATAACAAATATAAAACATATTAGTATCAAACATTAAAGTTCATATTAAGTTTATACTATACTTATTCTTACACCATTAGTATAACATTTTCACCTTAACATAATAAACTTAGCTAGACATAATGAAAGAAAGAAAAATAGATAAATAAAATAAGAACATAAATAAGATAAGAGTTAACAAAGTAAAGGAAAGGAAATGAAAGACATAAACTTGATATTAATGAAAACAAAGCATAAACATTACAAAAAATACAAAGAGAGAAAGCAAAAGCATAATCTTCATCTGGACACCAAGATGCCTAAATGCATGGCAAATGCCTCCTTTTATAGGCCAAAATTGGGAACTATTGATTTGATGACTAATTAATGAGTGGGTGACCAACTCCTGACTTGATGACAATCCTTATCTTCTCTTGTCAACCCAAAATGTCATTGATAACGTCAAAATTGGAGCCACTAGAAACATGAAAGTTGTAGGAAATTGTCTTAGATTTCTTGTGTAAAAACTTCAACTCATTTTGACTTCTAG
This sequence comes from Populus ilicifolia, assembly GCA_015708895.1. Lineage (NCBI taxonomy): Eukaryota > Viridiplantae > Streptophyta > Magnoliopsida > Malpighiales > Salicaceae > Populus > Populus ilicifolia. The sequence continues at coordinate 364,180 of SRLM01001168.1, read as the reverse complement.
AACTCCAGATATGGCCAAAATATTGAACCATGCTCAGGTTGGAGGACAGATTCGGGCTTCTTTGTTGTTGCAATAATTTGGACTTGAAAATAGCCTTTTTAGATCTGGGGCTCCATATGAAAGTTGTAAGCCTATGTCTTACCTTTTTATTCATATAAAGTAGACCTAAATCTGAGATGTATAACTCCAGATATGACCCAATTACCGAACAGTATTCTGGTTTGAATTGCACCGACATCTCTTTTCTAAGTTTGACCATCTTTTTATCCTTTCAATTTTAGTTCTTAAATTTATCAATCCATCCTTTCATTTATGTGATAGACCTACATTTAAAATGAACATTTACCACAAATTAAAGGTATCTTATATTATTAAATATATTATTATAAAACATGTTTTAGTTAAGGAGTTATTGATATTTCAAGTGCAAAAATGATGATATAAAACCTTGATAAAAATACACTTTTAAGTATCAATCACTATCATATAAACAAGGTATTGATTGATGAGTTTAACTACTGAAATTGAGAAGATAAAAAGAGTGTTAAAATTAAAAAAAAAAAGATGTTGGTTCAATCCAAACTAGAATATCATTCGGTTATTGGATCATAACTGGAGTTATAGAACTTGGATCTAGGTCTGCTTTATAAAGATGAAAAGTTAAGACATAGTCCTAAAACTTTTATAAGAGTCTCAAATTCAAAGAAGTCATTTTCAAGTTTAAATTGTAACAATAATAGAGAAGTCTGAATTTATCATGCAGTCTAGACATTATTCAGTGTTCAACCCATATCTCGAGTTCTAGAAATATAAATGCACTGATTGTTTTTTGTTAAAAAACTGAAACAATTTTCTAAAACTTTCATGAAGATAATTTGTTCAAATTTTTATGTTAGTAATGACATTTTGTTCAGACAAGAAGATAAGGATTGTTATCAAATTAAGATGTGATCATCTACTCAATAATTAGTCAACAAATCAATAGTTTCAAATTTTGGCCTATAAAAGGAGGTATTTGTCATGCATTTAGACATCTTGATTTTCAGATCAAGATCATGCTCTTTATTTCTTTTTTTATATTTTTGTAATGTCTAAGTTTTATTTTATGTTATATTTTTCTTAATCTCTTGCTTATGTCTTTTATTTTCTTTACTATAATTATGTTCTTATGTTGTTTATCTATGCTTCTTTTCTTCATTATTTTTAGATAAGTTTATTATGTCAAGGTGAAAAGGTTTCATAAATGGTGTTAGGATAAGTATAATATAAACTCAATATGAACTTCAATACTTATATCCTAAACTATTAACATATCTTATTATTTTTATCTTATTAATTCTTAATATTTTACTTGTTAAATTATTAATCTAGATTTGTGTTGTATAATATTTGGTACAATAAATGCTTGACACTTTCATAGCCAACGATATGATATAATCTACATCTGTGCTATGAAAGAAACTTGATTTGTTATTAATATAAGTTAGCATTATGAATTCCTAACAATATTTAAAAGTTTGGTGTTACTTAAAAAAATTAATTAATATGATCATGTTAACAATTTATAATGAGTTATTAATGACAAATCATTTGATTGAAACTTTCTTTGTGCATGGTTTCTAGTTAAGTAATAAAAAGAGTTTATATTATATTTATTTGGAATACCATTAGTGTATTCTTTAACATTGACAACTATTTTTATCATTTTTTAATTGTCACATTAATCTTATATCTCAAAGTCCTCTTTAACTTATTATTTTTATTATTATTATTATTATTATAATATAGTTAACCTCCTTGTGGTTCGACCCTATTCTTGCCGAGTTATTTATTACTTCGGCACTCCTACACTTGAAAGAAATATCAATTTTTTGATCATGTTAGAGGAACAACTAGGGTTATAAATTTTTCATTGAAAGAAGGCAAAAAGATGAAGAGGCAGTTATATATGAGCTACCAAAAATAGCATTGTATAGGTAGGATAAACTTCAAAGCAAACTTTATTGATTAATGCTTTTTTAAAGTTAATATTCTTATATTTGTATTTTTGTTTAAATGATTCTATAATTAAAATCAAACAAAGAAAACATTTTGATTTGGTCCGTAACCTAATTTAAAAATAATCCTTTAATTTTTCTTACATTTCAAAAAGGTCATTGGATTCCAAAACCCTTTTAATTAAAATGACAATCAATTATAAAGTAAATATTTATTTGATTAGGGTATTGATTCATTTAATAGAACCTCCTAAATCATGCTGATTAGCACTTAAAAGTGTATTTTTATTAAGATTTTATATCATTATTTTTTCACTTGAAATATTAATAACTTCTTAACTAGAGCATATTTTATAATATCATGTCTAATATTATAAGATACCTTTAATTTATGGTAAATATCAATCTTAATACAACACTATCACATAAATGAAAGATTGATTGATGAGTTTAATTACTGAAATTGAGAAGACGAAAAGAGGGCTAAGCTTAGAAAAGAGATGCTGGTGCAATCCAAATGGAAACACTATTCGGTCATTGGGTCATATCTAGAGTTGTAGAACTTGGATTAGGGTTTGCTCTCTATATATGGAAAGCTAAGACATAGCCCTAAAATATTTATAATCAAAAACTCAATTCTGTCATTTGAAAGTCCAAATTTTAGCATCAAAAGAGAAGTTGGAATCTGTCCTACAACCTAGACATTATTCAGTGTTTAGCTCATATCTTGAGTTATAAAAGTCCAAATGAGCTCAATTTTTTTTTTTAGAAAGCTGAGATAATTTTCTAGAACTTTTATTATTGAAGTCTATTCAAATTCTAAAGTTAGAAATAACATTTCGTTCATACAAAAAGATAAGGATTGTCACTAAGTTAACAATTGACCACTCACTCAACAATTCATCATCAAATCAATAGTTTTAAATTTTAGACTATAAAAGGAGGCATTTACCATACGTTTAGGCATCTTGATTTTTAAATCAAGATCATGTTTTTGCTCCTTTTTTTATATATTTTTTTAATGTTTATGTTTTGCTTTCATTAATCTTTTTTATACTTTTCATTTCCTTTCCTTTACTTAGTTAACTTATATATTAATTATGTTCTTATCTTATTTATTTATGTTTCTCTTCTTTTATTATGTTTAGTTAAGTTTATTATGTCAAGTTGAAAAGGTTACACTAATGGTGTATAATAAGTATAGTGTAAATTCAACAGGACTTTAATGTTTGATACCAACATGTTTTATATTTGTTACCTTGTTCACTCCTAATACTTTGTTTGTTAAATTGTTAATCTAGATTTATGTTGTATAACACTTGGTACAACAAATACTTAGCACTTTTATAGCCCAACCGTATAGTCTAACCAACATTTGTACTATGAAAGGAACTTGATTTGTTATTAATATAAGTTATAATTATAAATATCTGACAACATTTACAAGTATTAATATTATTCAAATAAGATAACTAATGTAATCATGTTAACCATTTACAATATGATTGAAACCTTCTTTATATGTAGTTTCCAATTGAGTAATAAAAAAGAGTTTATACTATACTTGTTTGAAATACCATTAGTGGATCCTATAACCTTGATATTTGTTTTTATTGTTTAATCTTCACATTAATTTTACATTCTAAAGTCCTTTTTAACTTATTATTATTATTATTATTAATAGTTAATCTCCTTATGATTCAACATCAGTCTTGCCAGATTATATTTTACTTTGATACTTCTACACTTGGGAGATGACATTAATCTTTTAGTAGTGTTAAGTTTTTGGCACCGTTACCGGGGAGATAAATTCTTGTACAAATTATAGTATTTATTTTATTTTCTCTTTTCTCTTTTTACTTTTCTTATATATAACTTTGTTTCTCTTCTTTTGTTTCTTCTTCTTTTGTTTTCTTCTTTCTTTTATTTTATTCCTACATGTGCATGAAAGTGTGATCACGTATATTAAGTAATAGACTTTGTAGGGTATCCTTATCATTTTCAAAACATATGGCTGAAGAAGATAATCAGTCACTTCATAATGAGAATAATGAGAATAACCATGTTAGAATACTTAGAGATCACATGAATCCCACAAAAACAAGTGCATAATCATGTATAGTTTCCCCCCTAATGCATCTTATTTTAATTTTAAGCCAGATATTATTTAACTTTTACCTTTTTTTCATGGCTTAGATTTAGAAAATTCATACTTGCATTTGAGGGAATTTGAGGAAGTCTGCAACATATATAATGACTCAAATTGTAGCATGAACACCATCATATTAAAGCTTTTTCCTTTTTCTTTAAAAGATAAAGCTAAAACATAGTTATAAAATTTGAGACCAGGATCCATTCGTGCTTGGGATGAAATGTTATAACAATTTTTAAAGAAGTTTTTCCCTTCTGATAAAACAAACTCTTTCAAAAGACAAATCACCACTTTCATTCAAAAACCAGGAGAAACATTTTTATCAATGTTGTGATAGGTATCGAGACTTGCTTAATGCTTGCCCTCATCATGGTTTTGAAACATAGAGATTGATTTCATATTTTCATGAAAGGTTAACACCTAAAGATAGGCAAATGGTGGAATTGATGTGTAATGAAACTTTTGAAGATAAAGACCCTAATGAAGCAATGGAGTACTTAGACTTGTTAGCTAGAAATGCTAAAAATTAGGACACCGTAGGTACTTATGAGGTACCGAGTAAAACTAAACCTCATATATTTAGTAGAGGTATGTACAATCTTAGGGAACTTCATGACTTCCAAGCTAACTTTCCATCTTTAGCTAGAAAAGTCGAGGCATTACAATTAAAAAAGAGTGGTTAATTAAAATTTGTTCAAGATAATGTGTGTTAAATCTTTGAAACTAATGAACATTTAACCAATAACTATCCAACTTTGCCTTCTTTTAGGGAATGCCTCCATGAAAAAGCCCATGTTTTAAGTAGTTTCTAAAAGCCCAATTATAACCTATACTAACAAACGTATAACTCTGATTGGAAAAATCACTCAAATTTCAATTAGAAGAGTGATGTAAAAACTTCATAGCCACCATTTCATCCACACCATAATTTCCACAATTCTAATGGATATGCACCTCCTTATGCTCCCCCTTTTGGAAGAAATATTGAGGAAACATTGCATGCATTCATTAAAAAGTAAGAGACAATCAACACTCATCTTGCTCAAAGCATAATAAAGTTTAAAGATACTCTTGCAAAATTGACATATGCTTTTAGTTTTCAAGATAAATGTAAGTTTTCATCTCAACCACAATAAAATCCCAAGAGCTAATACAATACAAATGCAAGTAGTTTTGGAAGCCAACAGATGGATCAAGTCAAATCAGTCATTACTCTTTGTAGTGGTAATTTTATTGAAAAATTCATTCTTGAACTTTCTAAGAACGATGATGAGTCAATTTCTGAGGGTAATGAAGGGTTAAATCTGAACATTGTAAAGAAAAGACTAATTCTTCGCTAGCATTTTCATTTCTTCATACCATGACCAAACAAAGAAAAGTCAATCACAACACTAAAATCTTTGAAACTTTCAAACAGGTAAGAATCAATATACCTTAGCTGGATGATATCAAACATATACCTTCTTATGCTAAATTTTGAAAGATTTGTACATTGTGAAGAGAAAACTAAATGTGAAAAAGAAAGCCTTTTTAGCCAAACAAATAAGTGTTATTCTTCATAACAATAATGCTTTGAAATATAAAAACCCTAGTTGTCCTACAATTTCTTGCTTTATTGAAGAACATAAAATTAAAAAAGTTTTACTTGATCTTGGAGCTAGTGTGAATTTACTTCCATATTTAGTTTTTCAAAGTCTCAATCTAGGTAAGTTGAAATCAACTTCTGTAACTCTCTTACTTACCAATAGATTTGTAAAAGTCCCTATAGGAATTGTTAGAGATGTGTTAGTACAAGTTGATAAATTCATTTATCTTGTGGATTTTATTATCTTAGACATACAACCTATTGAAGCATGTAATTCATTTCCTGTTATTTTAGGATGTTCATTTCTTGCAACTTTTAATGCACCGATTAATTGTAGGAATGGACTAATGAAGCTACCATTTGGAAACATGATGTTGGAGATGAATATTTTCAATATTTGCAAGCAACTTTGAGACGATAATGATTTACAATAAGTGGATCATATTGAAAAATTAATTTATGATAAATTTGAATTTACTTTGACTAAAACTGATGCAAACCTCGTGATCACATGGTTACGCAACCCGCACGCAAAGACTCTAATTCCCGAAAAGCCATGTAAATCAGGTTTGATAGAAGTGTGACACAAAGATAACTTATACCTAGGCACCAACACTATGGAAAACAGAAAAACCCCCACCCAACGAATATTGATTCGTGAACGAGAAGTATAAGGATGACGCCACGAAGACAATTGTTCTTCCATAAGTTGTTTTCAGTTCGTTAGAGAACCCAGGAAGGGAGATTATCCCACCAACACATAATAAGTGCAGCAAAGAAGTTTTATTGATCTGAATAGTCTCCTATACATGTGTGGTTATGCCTCTATTTATAGTAACTAGACTTAAAAAAACCCTAATGGACCTCCCTTAGGTGGACTTATATGAAGCCCACTTACAATTGACCCAAATAAGTAATAATAACCCAAAAACTAAGAAGAAAATTCTAAAAATACTAAAAATCTAAAAATACTATCCTAGATAATCTAGAATCAGATTTGTCACCCTTGAGAAGTCCGAAACAAAATTAGAAAACTCTGATTTGGAAAATTTGTGTTGCTGATTTAATTATTTTCCTTCCTAAGTGACGAAAAGCATTAAATAGTCCTCCCCTCTTTAGGAATACGATATGGCCAACTTCCTAGAATAAATTGCTTATTCTTTATCCTTTTAGTATTAGAAAAAAAACAAGCCTAACAAGGCTGGTATTGGGCCGGACACATCAACCCCTTGTTCCACATGAATTGGGCTCTTTTTGGACCTGAATTAAAGGTTGTCCTTCATGCTCCTTAAATGTCCCAAGCCCCTCTAGATCCATTTTATTCCATATATTCTGAACAAGCCCATTCAATGCTTCTTTAAGTTTCTTAGCCCTAGCTCTTGTGATTGGCCCAATTGGCACCTCCAATGGGTTATTGGCATGATTACGCTTGGTGTTAGGTTGATCCGCATCATCCCCTCTCTCTTCAAAAGGATTCGACCTCGAATCATCACCTACATCAAACAGAGTAAGATCAGAAACATTAAAGGTAGCACTAACACTATACTTACCTGGCAAATCAACTTTATAAGCGTTGTCATTGATCCTCTCAAGGATCTGAAATGGCCCATCTCCTCGTGGTTGTAGCTTTGACTTCCTCTGGGTCGAAAATCTCTCCTTGCGCATATGCACCCAAACCCAATCGCCAAGTTGAAAGACAACATGTTTGTGCCCCTTATTGGCTTTGGTTGTATACACACGATTCCTCTTTTCAATCTGTTGCCGCACACTCTCATGAAGAGTTTTCACCACCTGTGCTTTATGATTACCATCCAAACTAGCCCTTTCATCAATAGGCAAAGGAATCAAATCCATTGGAGTTAAAGGGTTAAATCCATACACAATTTCAAATGGTGAAAATTCAGTAGTAGAGTGCACACTACGATCATATGCAAACTCTATAAATGGCAAACAATCTTCCCAATTCTTTAAGTTCTTTTGAATAACAACACGCAAAAGTTGTGTTAAGGTCTTATTAACTACTTCGGTTTGTCCATCTGTCTGGGGGTGACAAGTAGTTGAAAACAATAGTTGAGTACCTATTTTTCCCCATAACACCTTCCAAAAATAATGCTTTTAGGGACCCCGTGAAGTCTTACTATCTCCCTAAAGAACAAATTAGCAATGTTAGTTGCATCATCAGTTTTATGACATGGAATGAAATGTGTCATCTTTAAAAACATATCAATAACTACAAAGATGGAATCTCTACCCCATTTTGACCTAGGTAAACCCAAGACGAAGTCCATCAAAAGGTCTATCCAAGGTTCTTTTGGTACAAGCAAAGGGGTATACAAGCCATGTGGTTGAGTCCTAGACTTTGCTTTCCTACAAGTTATGCATTTATCACATATGCGTTGCACATCTTTTTTTATTTTAGGCCAATAAAAATGCTTCTGCAACATGTCTAAAGTCTTAAAAACACCAAAATGCCCCATCAACCCGCCTCCATGTGCTTCACGTACAAGCAACTCACGCATAGATCTTAATGGAACACACAAACAACTCTCCTTGAACAAATATCCATCAAGTCTATAAAACTTTCCAAAAGCTGAAGTTTCGCAAGCATTGTAAACATTAACAAAATCATTATCATCCTTGTACAATTCTTTTATGTGTTCAAACCCTAGAAATCTAGCATCCAAAGTAGATAAAAGAACATACCTGCGCGAAAGTGCATCAACCATAATGTTTTCTTTTCCTTGCTTATACTTGATCACATACGGAAATGTTTCAATAAATTCAACCCATTTGGCATGTCTCCTACTCAATTTACCTTACCCTTTCAAGTGCTTCAATGATTCATGATCAGAATGTATCACAAACTCCTTGGGCCACAGGTAATGTTGCCACGTCACTAAAGTTCTTACCAAGGCATAGAGCTCCTTGTCATATGTAGGGTAATTCAAGGCTGCCCCATGAAGTTTTTCGCTGAAATATGCAATGGGCCTCCTATCCTGCATTAACACAGCTCCTATACTGATACCTGACGCATCACATTCTACTTCAAAAGCTCTTGTAAGGTCTGGCAAAGCTAAAATAGGTGCCGAACAAAGCTTATCCTTCAACAATTTAAAAGCCTCATCTTGTGCATCATTCCATTTGAATCCAACAGACATTTTCACAATTTCAGTTAAAGGTGCAACAATAGTACTAAAATCCTTCACAAACCTTCTATAAAAACTAGCAAGTCTATAAAAACTCCTTACCTCACTTACTGATTTTGGTGTAGGCCAATCTCGGATGGCTTTAACTTTCTCCTCGTCCATCTCGATACCCTGTGCAGTAACAACATAACCAAGAAATGCAATTTTTTCCATGCGAAAGGTACACTTCTTAAGATTAACATATAATTGCTCACTACGCAACACACTAAGTACATTACGTAAATGATCAAGATGCTCATTTAAGTTCAAAATGTCATCAAAATACACAACAACAAACTTACCTATAAATACACGCAAGACATGATTCATTAAACACATAAACGTGCTAGGCGCATTTGTAAGTCCAAACAGCATGACTAACCACTCATATAAACCATGCTTAGTCTTAAATGCAGTTTTCCACTCATCACCCTCTTTCATCCTAATTTGATGGTACCAACTTTTTAAATCAATCTTAGAGAAAATATGTGATCCATGTAACTCATCTAGCATGTCATCAAGCTTAGGAATAGGATGTTGATACTTTACCGTTATGTTATTGACAGCACAACAATCAACACACATCCTTCATGTTCCATCCTTTTTAGGCACAAGTAGCACTAGCATAGCACAAGGACTCATACTCTCATGAATGTGCCCCTTTATCATCAACTTATCTACTTGCCTTTGAAGCTCCTTTATCTCCTCGGGGTTGCTTCTGTAGGCTGGATTGTTAGGAATTGAAGCTTCGGGCACAAGATCAATTTGATGTTCAATCCTCCTTAATGGTGGTAATCCATTAGGGATGTCTTCAGGGAATACATCATCAACCTCTTGCATCAAAGAAACAGCCACACTAGGAATAGCATAATCAAGATCGTTAGTGTTAAAATAAGCCTCCTTATATACAAGTACGATCATTGGCTTATTAATGAAAAATGCAAATCTGATTTTAGATCCTGTTGCATAAAAATTAGGTTGTTTTTTTAATTTTTCCACACTATTATCATCACACAAGCTTACTTTCTTCACTCCTCGGTTTTTACCTCCACTCTCAACCGGTTTTATTAATGATTTAGGTTTAGCCGAATCTGATGGTTTTCTCTCACCATTGTCCTCACGTGAATTTTCACTCTTCCCATCCTCACATTCTTTTTTTAATTTCATTTGATCATCATACACTTGTTTTAGAGAAAGAGGTACAAGAGTGATGGTTTTACCATCCTTTACAATAGTGAACCTATTTCTAAACCCATCATGAATTGCTTTACGATCAAACTGCCATGGACGCCTCAAAAGTAAGTGACTAGCATGCATCGGGATGACATCATATAAAATCTCATCAGAATACTTCCTAATAGAAAACGCAATCAAAACCTGCTTTGTAACCCTTACTTCACCACATTCATTTAACCATTGCAATCTATAAGGCCTAGGATACTTAATACAACTCAGATTCAATTTCTTCACTAGTGTATCACTAGCAACATTAGCATAACTACCTCCATCAATTATCATGCTACATACCTTGTTTTGGATGTGACATCGAGTGTGAAATATATTTTTCCATTGCTTATCTACATCATCTTCTTTGATTTACATGTTCAGCGCACGTCTTATAACCAAAGCCTCCTCCTCAATAGGATATGCAATCTCCTCATCGCTACAATCCACCAAAGGTGGCATCTCTTCACTTTCAGATTTGTTACTTTCAGATTCAACATCCCCATTATCTCTTATAAGCATAACTCTTCGGTTTGGACACTGAGATGCAATGTGCCCCTTCTCTAAACATTTTAAGCATTTAATATCTCTATCACGAGTAGGTTTAGATTCAAATTTACCTTTCCCATCCGTATAAGTATCCTTTTTGGCCTTAGGTGGTTCAGCTTTTGCATAAGGCTTTGGTTGGACAGCCTCCTCTCTTTTCGAATTCAGCCTCCATGTTGAGGAAGATGAAGCCGAATTGGTCTGAAAACGTGTACTGCCCCTTCTTTTTATTTGCCTCTCTACCTTCATTGCTATATGGACCATGTCTTCCAATTCCACACAATGTTGTAATTCTACAACATTCACAATGTTCCTATTCAGTCCATTTAGAAACCTAGCCATAGTAGCTTCCCGATCCTCAATCACGTTGGCCTGAATCATAGCAATCTTCATTTCCTTGAAATACTCATCCACGGACCTAGAACCCTAATTCAAACCCTGCAATTTCAGATACAAATCTCTATAATAGTGGTTAGGCACAAATCACCTTCTTATCAATACTTTCATCTCCTCCCAGGACGCTACCGGCCTCTCTCCATTCTGTCTTCTACTAGTAACATTTTGATCCCACCAAATCAGTGCATAATCCATGAATTCGATGACTACCAATTTCACTTTCTTCGCTTCCGAATAGTTATGGCAATAAAAAATCGAATCCACCTTTTTTTCCCACTCCAAATATGCCTCGGGATCATTTTTACCTTGAAAAGAAGGTATTTTCAGTTTGATAACATCCAAATCACCATCTAAATCAGCATGTCCCCCAACACTACGGAAATTTTCCCTTTGGCCGAATTGGCCTTTAGTTCTATTCCTATAATCCCTTCGGTTTCTAGGCTGCTGAAAACCTTTCCGGTAGTCTATGGCCTCATCATCAAAACCACCATCACCAATATCACCAACAGCCTCCTCAAAATCCTCACAATCAGCCCACCTTGGCCTGTTGGCCCTACTGCTATTGTTTGCTTTTAGTTCTACCCCAAGCTTCATATTTTGGGTGTTCGTACCAGCCTCGTTACCACATTTCTCCACCCTATCAAGTCTGTCACACACATTTCCCATCACAAAATTCATCCTCTCCATCATTTATGTCATGACTTGTATTTGAAATGTAAGTTCTCCCTCGGGATGGGGCGGTGTGTTGTTTTGATCTGACATGATAGTACCTGCAACAAGTGGTTAGTGGTAAAAGAAATTTATCCTTGCGTCACTCGTGTTTTGCTCAAACACTCTTAATATCCTCACACACTCACACCCCTCGTCTCACCTTCTTGCGATTCTTGCAAAACTGAAACCAATACCAAATAGAACCAACTTGGCAGCACAATCCAAATATATATATGACTCAAGAGGCAATAAAAGAACTAGAAAACAAGCAAAATGAAACTGCAATGATAGTCTCATGAGTAGCAAGCGAGTCTATCTGAAATATGAACGAAATTGAAAACTCGAACAAAAAAACACAAACAAAAAAATAAACAACACCTAAATATGATGGATATTATAGAAATAAACTGAAAGAAGCGAAATCAATAAAAAGCAAGTGAATTTCAAATGTTGATGCAAGACAGACTTGTTTAAGACAAGTTAAGTCAGAATCTGGAACCTGAAGTAAATGATGTCCAATTGAGTTAAAATTTCAAATATAAGGCGATATCAACCCAAATAGATAGAACCTAAGTTTTGAGCATCAACTGAGTTTGATGAATCTGAAGAATTGCAGATGATTTATTTTCAAGAAGAAACTAAGGACAAGAAAGGCACCGAGAATGTTGATACGAGTTATTTATCAAAATTAACAATGGATTCGACATCTAACGTCCCACCAATTGATAGTTACTTTCTTAATGAATTCGTATTTTCTCTTAGTCCAATGCCTTGGTTTCCTAATCATATCAATTTTCTTTTTTCAAGAGATTCGCTAGCTCATTAGAGTACCTAAAATAAATAAAAATTGAATGAAGTGAACAACTTTTATTAGGATGACCGTTACTTATTCAAATATTATCTTGATCAAATATTTCAAAGATACATTTTCGACAATGAGGTAAGTAGTATCATTAAATTTTATCATTCTGAGGCATATAAAATACACTTAAATATGAGATTTATAATTCCAGATATGACTCAATTACCGAACAATGTTCTGGTTTGGATTGCACCAACATCTCTTTTCTAAGTTTGGCCATCTTTTTGTTCTATGTCTTACCTTTCCTTTCATATAAAGTATACCTAAATTTGAGATCTACAGTTGTAGATATGACTTAATTACCGAATAGTGTTCCAGTTTGAATTGCACCGACATCTCTTTTCTTAGTTTGACCATCTCTTTGTCCTTTTAATTTTAGTTCTTAAATTCATTAATTAATCCTTTTATTTATGTGATAGGCCTGCATTTAAAATGAATATTTATTACAAATTAAAGGAATCTTATATTATTAGATATATTATTATAAAACATGCTTTAGTTGAGTTATTGATACTTCAAATGCAAAATGATGACATAAAACCTTGATAAAAAAAATGCACTTTTAAGTACTAATCAAAGGTGCATTTTTATCAAGATTTTATATCATCATTTTTGCACTTGAAATATCAATAACTCCTTAATTAGAGCCTATTTTATAATTTGATACTTAATATTATAAGATACCTTTAATTTATGGTAAATGTTCATCTAAATATAGGCTTATCACATAAATAAAATGATTGATTGATAAATTTAACTACTAAAATTAAAAAGACAGAAAGGGCTAAACTTAGAAAAGATATGCTGGTGCAGTCCAAATTAAAACATTGCTCAGTTATTAGGTCGTATCTGAAGCTGAAGAACTTGAATTTAGGTCTGCTCTATATAGATAAAAAGCTAAGACATAGGCATAAAATATTCATAAATTATCCAAAACTCAATTGTGTTGTTTGGAAGTCCAAATCTTAGCATCAAAAGAGAAATCGGAATCTGTCCTGCAGTCTAGACATTGTTCAGTTTTTAACCCATATCTTGAGTTTTAGAAGTCCAAATGAGCTGAAATTTTTGGTTGTTGGAAAGCTAAGACAATTTCTTAAAACTTTCATGATTCATATCTATTCAAATTCTGACGTTAAAAATGATATTTTATTCAGACAAGAAGATAAGGATTGACATCAAGTCAAGAATTGGCCACCCACTTAATAATTAGTCATCAAATTAATAGTTCCTAATTTTGGTTTATAAAAGTAGGCATTTGTCATGCATTTAAGCATCTTGGTTTTCAAATCAAGATCATGTGCTTGCTTTCTCTTTATTCTAATACTTAAGTTTTGCTTTCATTAATCTCTTGTTTATTCTTTTCATTTTATTTCCTTTACTTACTTAACTTTTATCTTATTTATGTTCTTATCTTGTTTATTTATATTTGTCTTCATTCATTATATTTAGTTAAGTTTATTATATAAAAGTGAAAAGGTTACAAGTGACAAGGTTAACTTTAATGTTTGATACTAATATGTTTTGTATTTATTATCTTTTTCACTTTTAATATTTTGCTTGTTAAAAAGTTAATCTAGATTCATGTTGTATAATATTTGTTACAACAAATACTTGGCACTTTCATAGCTCAACCATATGGTATAACCGATACTTGTGCCTATAAAAGGAACTTGATTTGTTGTTAACATAAATTATAACCATGAATGTCTAACAATATTTACAAGAATTATAATTATTCGAATAAGATAACTAATATAATCATGTTAATAATTTATAATCTGATTAAAACCTCCTTTGTGTGTGGTTTCTAGTTCATTAATAATAGTTTATACTATACTTATTTGAAATACTATTAGTGGATCCTCTAATTTTAACATTTGTTTTTATTATTTAATCTTCATATTAATCTTACAATCTCAAAGTCCTCTTTAACTCATTATTATTACTACTACTATTGTTGTTGTTGTTGTTGTTTATAATTTATACAAAACTTTTTTTAAAACTTGATAACTTGCTCGTTCTTACTTCCTGGGGATACTAGTTTCTTTACAAAGCTTATAGTTTTTTTAGCAACTATAAGGTGAGATACGAGACATTCTATGTACCATACTGCTTTGTCATAGGAAATGACAACATTGACGACTAAGGGGTGGCAAGAGCAAGATAAGAACTCATAAATAGGCCTTATCCATGAGGCTACTCAAAGTGTTAGAAAAGTGTAACATGGACAACCAGAAGTCGCAACAATAAAATAGTTTAAAAGAAAAGCGACTCCCTATAGTTTGACTTTAGTCTTGCCTAGTTATTTATTAATTCGACTCTCTTGCACTTGGAAGAAGACATCAATCTTTTAGTCATGTCACTTAGAAAAGCGTCATAAAGAGTACAAAATTCAAAAAAGTTGTTTTCAAGTTCAAATTGTATCAACAACAGAAAAGTTTGAATCTGTCCTGCAACCTAAATATTGTTCAGTGTTCAACACATATCTCGAGCTCTAAAAGTTTAAATGCACTGATTTTTTTTGTTCGAAAGCTAAGATAATTTCCTATAACATAAAACAAACTATTCAAATTATGATGTTAGCAATGACGTTTTATTTAGACAAAAAGATAAGGATTGTCACTAAGTTAAGATATGGTCACCCACTCAACAATTAGTCAATAAATCAATAGTTTTAAATTTTAGCCTATAAAAAGACTTATTTGCCATGTATTTAGGTATCTTGATTTTCAAATCAAGATCATGTTGTTGCTTTCTTTCTTTATATACTTAAGACTTTCCTTTCCTTTATTATTCTTATATAATTATGTTCTTATCTTATTTATCTATATTTCTCTTTTTTATTATGTTTAGCTAAGTTCATTATGTCAAGGTAAAAAATTTCACTAATGGTGTTAAAATAAGTATAATATAAACTAAATATGAACTTCAATGTTTATATCTAAGAAAGTTTCTTATTAACATGTCTTATCTTTTTATCTTACTAATTCTTAATACCTTACTTACTAAATGGTTAATCTAGATTTGTGTTGTATAACACTTGGTACAACAAATGCTTAGCACTTTCATAGCCAATCGTATGGTATAACCTACACCTGTGCTATGAAAGGAACTTAATTTGTTGTTAACATAAGTTAGTATTATAAATTCCTAATAATATTTAAAAGTTTAGTATTACTTAAATAAGATAATTAATATGATCATGTTAAAAATTTATAATGAATTATTAAGGATAAATCATTCAATTAAACCTCTTTTGTATGTGGTTTTCAGTTGAGTAATAAAAAACGTTTATACAATACTTATTTGAAATACCATTAGTGGATCCTCTAACTTTCACATTTGTTTTTATCATTGTCTAATTCTCATATTAATCTTACATCTCAAAGTCTTCTTTAACTTATTATTATTATTATTATTATTATTATTATTATAGATAATTGATTAATACTTAAAAGTATATTTTTATAAAGGTTTTATATTATTATTTTGCACTTGAAGTATCAATAACTCTTTAACTAAAGCATGTTTTATAATAACAAGTGTGATACCATAAGATATCTTTAATTTATAGTAAATATTCATTTTAAATGCAGGCCTATTATATAAATAAAAGACTTGATTGATAAGTTTAAGCATTAAAATTGAAAGGATAAAAAGATGGTCAAACTTAGAAAAGAGATGCTGGTTCAACCTAAACTAGAACACTATTTACTCATTGGGTTATATCTGGAGCTGTAAATCTTGGATTTAGGTTTACTCTATATGGATGGAAAGCTAAGACATAGGTCTAAAACATTCATGAAAAAACAAGACTCAATTCTGCTGTTTGAAAGTCCAAATCTTAGCAACAACAGAGAAGTCTGAATCTATCTTGTAACTTAGACACTGTTTAGTTTTCGACCTATATCACGAGTTCTAGAAGTCCAAATGACCTCAATTGTTTTTTCTATAAAGCTAAGATAATGTTCAAGAACTTTCATGATTAAGTTTATCTAAATTCTGATGTTAGTAATGATCTTTTGTTCAGAAAAAAAGATAAGGATTGTTACCAAGTCAAGATGTGATTACCCACTCAACAATTGATCAACAAATTAATCATTCCCAAATGTAGCCTATAAAAGAAGGCATTTGTCTCTTTTATTATGTTTAGTTAAGTTTATTATGTTAAGGTGAAAAGGTTACACTAATGGTGCAAGAATAAGTATAGTATAAACTTAACATGAATGTTAATGTTTGAAACTAACATGTTTTGTATTTGTTATCTTGTTCACTCTTAATACCTTGCTTGTTAAATAGTTAATCTAGATTTATACTGTATAACACTTAGTACAACAAATACTTAATACTTTCATAGCCAACCATATGGTATAACTTACACATATGCTATGAAAGGAACTTGATTTGTTGTTAACATAAGTTAGCATCATGAATTTATGGTAATATTTAAAAGTTTGATGTTATTTAAATAAGATAATTAATATGATCATGTTAAAAACTTATAATAAACTATTAAGGATAAATCATCCGATTGGAACCTCTTTTGTTTGTAGTTTTTAGTTGAATAATAAAAAGAGTTTATACTATAATTAATTAAAATATTATTAGTAAATCCTCTAATCTTGATATTTTTTATCATTGTTTAATCCTCATATTAATCTTACATCTTAAAGTCCTCTTTAACTTATTATTATTATTATTATTATTATTTATACATCTAGATCATTCTTTAATCTGTTCTTGTCAACTAAGTTGCTGGTCATCCTTTTTTTTTCCAACCCTTTACCCCTTTTGTTTTTTATTTTTATTTAAAAGAAAATGATAGTTTCTAGGAAATCCAAAATTGGATTATGATACCGATCATCCATATAAGGGTTTATCACCATTATCGGTAGTGATTCATATACACAACATCTTTTAATAAATTATTCAATTTCCTTTTTATTCTTTTTTTTTCTTTCCATTCAAATGATCTCTCCATTTCACAATTGATCATTAATCCAATCATTTCAAAAATCAATTCAAACTAAACCACCATTCATGGATATTCTCATCTCAAATTAATCTTAATGAATACCTATAAATCTTGTAATCCCTTATTGATGCCAATAACTCTAGCTAACTCCTTTAGTTTTCAATTAATCTGGCAATTCCTTTATAGAATACCAATAACTTAGGCTACCCTTTTAATTTCCTTAATCTAGTGATTTTCTTATGGAATGTTAATAACTCCGACTACCCTGTCAATTGTCAATCATTCTAGAAATTCCCTTATAGAATGCCAACAACTCAAGCTACCTTTTTGGTTGCCAATCATTCTAGCAATTTCCTTACGGATTGCTAATAACTTCAACTACCTTTTAGGTTACCAACATTCCATCTAGTATTTAATTTCATTATTTTCTTGTTTTCTTCCCTTTCTACAATATTTTTATTATTCGAAGTCAAACCATGCATAGAAAGACGTTATAATTATAATATTTAAGACTTTAAATATGCAATGAGCTGTCAAACACCTACTTAAAGCTTGTATGTATCAAAGAACCATCTCAACCTAATAACTTAAGCTTTTTAGGTAATGTTCCAGGATTTGATTTATATTATTCTCGAACATATCTCCTCAAGTGAAAGTCACACACTATCTTGTATGTAACTTAAGTTTGCATAGACACACACTATCTTGTACTTAATTTTTATCAAATAAATGAGGATATTGATATTCAAACTTGTGATCGGTTGATCATTAAGGATTTGATATCATGCCAAAGAACAAATTGATTATCATTCTAAAACCAAACATGTGGAAATTGATTATAATTTCATTAGAGAAAAGATAGTTAATAAAGATATATTGGTTAAACATATCTCAAAAAAAGACCAGTTAGCAGATATATTTATCAAGGGATAAACAACAACTTGATTTTAATTTTTAAGTCCAAACTCATGGTTCATCAACTCCCCATATGTTTGTAAGAGAGTGTTAGAGCATGCAATGACTCGATCAAATATCTATTGAGAGAATTAAAGGAGAAGTTATAGAGATCAGATCACGTTGACAACTATGCAGCAAACAAACCACCTCCAGATTTTTTTTCATTTTGTTGTGATTAAAACAACATATTAATGTTAGCTGTAAATCATTTATTTGTACTCCTTGATTTTCTATAGTTTGTTACATGTAATACTCTATAAATACATTGAATAAAAAGCAAATGGTAAGTAAGCCAATAAGTTCAACTCTTTCAATCTTTTCTATTTCCTTTGTTTATTTTCTTATAATATATTTGATGTTCTCTGTTATTGTCTTATCTTGACTGGATTTCCAATATCAACATGAATATCTACATTATAAGATATCAACAACCATAAGAATATCTCATTCTAATTTCTATCCAATTCATATTTTTAAGTCAATTGATGTAATCATATTATTCGATAGTTTCACCCATATTTACCTAATATTTTGTCCATGTTTTATATGAAAAATACCTTGATATTTTTTGTTTTATGTTTTGAAGGCACTTTTGGATGAAAAATGCAAAAAGGAGTAAATTGGAGATAATTGATAGATTTGATGTTCAGACGATGTTTTATGCAAAGCATGAGTTCTAGAGATCAAAATGAAGTGATTCCAATGGAAATAAAAAGCTAACATCCATACCTTACTGGAAATGTAATGCAAGAAAAATAAAAAGAGAAATATCATGGAAATCACATCCTTCAAAGTCAAATCTCGCATTTTACCACTGTTGACTTTTATCTATTCAAAATTCAATATCTGGAGATGTAGAAGACCAATTTATGCAAACTCAATTTTTTTGGATTCCTAACTCAAAGCTCTATAGACGCTCCAAATTTCATTCAAACATAATGTCAGATGAGGGAGATACAATTTTTCAAAGATGACAACTGAATTCTGCCAGCAATCAGGTTTCGTGAAGAAATGAGTCCAAATTACGTTTCGAAGCTTCTAAACCATCATCCAAGTTTTTATATCAGCAATTTAGCTCCTCTAAGTCAGAGCTTGAAGATTTCATGCAAGGCTATTTTCTCTTTTTTAAGAAAAATAGTTATTGAAGTACTTAAATGTCAATTGTCAATTTAAGGGAGGACTACTTTGTAAATTAAAAACTAGGGTTTCTTAGCATATAAAAAGAAAAGGAGAGAGGAGAGAAGGGGGGCAGCCGCTAGAAGTTAAGAAACATAAATTCTCTCCTTTACAAACCCAAAAAAAAATCATGCTCTCTTCATTCTTTAAGTGTAGTTGTTCAATAGTTATGCAAGGCTAAGCTATTTTCTTAGTTGCAAGGACACAACAAACCTTCAGATTTTAAGAACCGTGAGATTTATTCTTCCTTTTATTTTCAGTTTATATTATGAATGAGTATGATTATTTTCCTATGCATATTTCTATGATTGTTGTTGATAATTGCTAGAGCGAAACTCTAAGTTATTATTGTGAACAATTTATTGCTAAGTTTGATATCAAAACCGGAGTTATGATGTATGAACCTGTAAAGCAACTAAGCTTGATAATTGTAGCGGAACTAAATTATTAAACTTAGGGAGAACACTCAAATATCTAGTTCTTACGGTTGCCATTGAACTAAATCATTAATGCGGACATTATGATTGTTTGTTAGTTAGGGTTAGTCATACGACAGATTCGTTAATTAACCAACATTAAGAAAAGATAAAAATTCATAATATAAATTGTATTTTTGTTTCAAGGATCGGTTCTAATTTTTATTGGTGGATGTGTGCTTGCAACTAAGGTTTGTTTTCTTGATAAATTTCAATTTTAATTGATTTTGTTTGCTAGTTTAATTTCTTCCATAATTTAGATCATTACAAATCAAAACCCCTCAATTGCATAACGTATAGCATAAAAATCTGACATAAATCTTCCTTGTGGGATCGACCCCTTGCTTGCTCTATACTATCTTGTGTGTTGAGTTTTAAGTTAGAGTAATTAATTTGTGCGACCACGACATCGCAACATCAATTAATAAATAAATTATCAGAGTTTTATAAAAAGTCAAACTTATCAAAGTGATAATCATTCCTTAAGTTCCACTCCATCTTTCCTTTAAAAATCTATTTGTCATGCTTAGTCATATAATACTTCACTGCTTTAAACACACAATTATACCCGATTTCAAGCAATGATTAGAAATAACAAAACTAGGTGGTACTGAAATTACAACCCAAATTTGATTCCAGAGCCAACTTTAAACACATCATTTTCTCTTGTTTTGATGAATTATTAAGCTAGCTATTTATTGCTAAAAAAGTACAAATGTCTATTTTCCAACACAACTAGAAATGAAATGAAAATCCCTCTAAAGCTCAAGATATAGACCAAACAACATCCAAAGCTCCAATGTGATAGATTTGCCTCCTTTTAACCCAAACTTCTAAATTTAGCCTATTTACTTTTTATTAGATCCTCTTCAATTTAGACCTTTTATTAAGCCTAATCAATGGCGTAAGTAGAATCATATCATTTATTTTATCTATAAACTTATTATCGTTTTACAATATTGTTATTTTTATTCCTCGTTTTAACATTAATATACCTTTAAATTTATTTATATAGTTTATTCCCTCCATTATATATCACATTTATTTTTATTCTTTTTTTTTATCTCTTTTTGTTTCGAGTTTTCCCTTACTCATCGAAATCTTACTATTTTTAGTTCTATATTTATACAAGGATTTACAATAATAGCCTTCCAAGATGATGCTAATATGTATATGTGTAGGTAATGGATAAAGGTGGCTTAATTGCGGTACAAGTCTTTTAACTATTTCATATGGCATAAGTACATTGGGAAATGAATATAAATGGGTCCATACTCCATGGTAGAATATGTCTCTTATTTTTTTCACTCCAACCATAATTAACCATAAGGTCTAAACTCAATTGGTTTTTTAGACTATAAAAATTACTTAGATTTGTTATCCATGCTTCATCATGGTACTTGATCTTAATTGTTTAATGACTTATATTTAAGTAGAAGAAAATAGTTTTTATTTATTTATTTATTTAGTTATTTCTCACAATTCTAGTGATGATGTGATCTATTTAGGAAAGATTTTAATTTACAATGAATTGTTTCAAGTACTAACGCACATGGCTATCTAGTGTGCATTGGCTTAATACAATAAGCCTAATAAAATAAAAATTTATATTTAAAATATTTATGATTCAAAAAAAAAATTCATTGCAAGAATGCCAAAAAAAAAAAGTTGCCATGATGAACCTAAAAATATTGCAATAAATAAAGTGACTAATCTTGTTACAGAAACCACAAATCAAAAGCCATAAATTTCTTGCATAAAAACTTGTTGAATAAACTGATATTCTGGTGGTGACATCGAACCCAAAACGTTATTTCCATGCATATGATCATAGGCAATGAAGGATAGCCTAAACTATTGAGAAACTAGACTTTAACTTATATTTTAGTTTAATTTATATAAATTTTTAGTTAAGGTTTATTAATTAGACTTTATTTATTGAGTTTGATTTAATTATTGTTAAGTATTTTATTTAATAGAACATAAACTCAATCGCCTTTTTCTAATTAAAGTTTTATTATTTGTATTCTATTTTTCTAAATTTTAGATGGCTTTTGATAATTGAAATAAGAATTGCAAAATTATATATTTTCTGGCCCTTATTCTTCTCTCTCTTTACTTTTAATTTTCTTAACTTCTTCTCTGAAAACTTTTTTTTTAACTTAATTTTTTTAATTCATTGTTTCACGTCATATTCTCCCCAAACATACTCTATCTGTGATTTATTACTCATATCAGCAAAATATTTGGTAAAAAAATTAAATTAAATTTTTCTGCCCTAAGATAAACATCTAGAAATGATCTTATAGATTTTAATGAAACCAGAAGTGAAACGAAGCAACAAAGAGTGAGGATTAGGAAATACATGACAATTTGAAAGTGCAATTGTAAAATCTAGAATCTAACATGAAGATCTAGTTATGTTTTCAATGTTAAGAGTTCAAAGATATTTTTTGGCTGGTACAATGAGACTGTATATACATGCAAACCTGTAATCCATAGAACAAGAAGTGAGGATTAAGAATTAGTTCTAAGAATTCAAAGTCCACAACAGCCACAAAACATGTCATAAAACCAAAAGAAAGGTCTTTAAACCATGTGGTTACAATTGGGGGGGGGGAAACCTTAAAAACCTGCTCTCGGCATAGTAAACTCCACCATGCAACTCAGCATCGAATTATAAGTTCCCTCAAGTGGGAGATAGCTCAAAGCGTAGAAGACAAGAACTCCAACACAAACAAATAGAAAGAATATAAACCTTACGGTTGTGCACTTGTAATACGTTAAAAAAAAGTCATTCTAACATTCTCAATAACAGAAGCATAAACAAAGTAATTGAGTGTGTAAAGGCAGTTATAGACTAGAATTTTACCTGTTCTTACGATGATGATGTTGTTAATTGCCTTTTTACTACTAGAGAATCTTCACTTAAAACTGTTGCAGAACCATGCGGTTAAGCTGGACTGTATGTTTGTCATGTCAAAGAGGTTAGCAAAAGGGGGCACTAAGCCTATATAGATTTAAAAGAAGAAGAAAGGGGGTTATGTTGTTTGTTAATGTAGGAATGCTAAGCGCAAATGTTACCAAGATTTAATTAATATATGATTCCCTCTTTCTTCTGAAGCATATTCTTGTCTTCAGGATTGAAATTTAATATAAAAGGAACTTAACCTACTTTTTGGTAGGTTTGTTTATAAGTTTGATAGTAATTCAGAACGATAAGGAAGAAAAAAAAAACGTGAAATCGTCCTGGACTGTTACACTTGCAAAGGTTAGCCTTCATTATGTCTGAGGTTAGCCTTCAAGTCTTTAGATAAAAACCATAAATGTTTTTAAGAGTAAAAACTTAAGTAGAAGTGGCTATCCATGGTCTAGCAACGTCAGAGATATTGTTAAGAACATAAGACTGTTGGTAGAACCTATAATAACAGATGTGTTGGGCAAGAACATCATGAGAACAATCTTCAAACACATAGGATAATTTTAGAAAGCATGAATGCAATGATAATTTATAAGGAGTTGGCTGAAATCACTTTCTAGGATATGAATATAGATGCTCTAAAGATACATTAAATCATTAAAAGCCCTCCTGCACCAGTTTGTCTTCAAGTTTTTGATTCAAATCTATTTGGGCATCACAAGAAAGCCATCCTTGCAGTCACTAGCAGTTGGAGCTCGTGAAAAATCTTGATCGGTAGAGAATGAAAAGGAAGAACAAGTTCTGTCTCGTGAACAAACAGGCTGAAGATCTTCCCACGCTGGTTCTTGACCCTCTGATTACATTTTTGGTGATTGAAATTGAGTTTTGGAATGGAGGGAGTATTTTTTTTCCATTTAAAATAAAAATAAAAGTTTTCTGCGGGATTTATTAAAATTATAGATTAACAGATCATGAGATGGCCGAAAGGAGAAAAGGAAGAGAGAGGCGCTAAAATAAGAGAGCATGTAACAGTCAAGTTTGTCTCTATTATTAAATCATCGTCAGCATAAAATAAATGCCAGTCCTCTTCAGAATTTACAGGCAGCTCAAGGACTCTTTTATGACTGACACCAAAGAATGAATAAATGCAGGTCATCTTCCTATGTCATTGACAATTCTTCCTATATCTACACCTCTTCCAACATCTTCTACTCTTTAAGGATTCATACAGAAACTATTGAGCAGCTTTTCAGTCAAAAAGGTGAATAAATAAGTCGAATAATAATCCTCTCCAACTCAACCTTCAAGCGAAACACGGGTTTTTATTGGTTTAAGCTTCAAACCCATGCTTTCAGGTGAGAGAAGCTCTGGTGAGATACAAGAGGGGCTGAGTGGGCTCCTTGGACTGTCGCTGAGTTCGCATGGCCTGTACAAACCATACCCCATGAAGAAGTACTCCATAGGTATTAACATTGCATGTGGTTGTTCTTCTGTTACCATAGATCCACAAGCCTGGACCTGCGCAGCAAGCATGAAAACCATTTTCACTTTCTTTCAAGTATCATCAAGTTTGTTCGTAACATGTAGAGCTAGTTTTGTACGTAGTAACTAGTTTCAAGCTCAACTGCTGTTGTCAACGCAAGAATGAAATTCACCAATTACTCATTGGTAAAATAGAGTTAACTCCTTTTGTCTACAAATTCTTATAGAACATTCTAAAGACTCTAAACCACACACCTCGACCAAGGCACTATATCTTTGATCCAACTTCATGATCATGTGGAGAGCCTCGGAATGGAAAGGAGAGTTATCTCCGACAAATACAAGAGTGCGGCATCTTAGTTTCTTCAACCCACTAGTAATGTCAGGCCTCCTGCAGGTTTACGAACAACAATTTCATCGTCAAGTATCTAAATTCAAGTGCACGAGTAGAAAATTATGCGCAGAAGAAGACCAGAGAATAACCACAAGACAATTTCATACTGATTAATTGCTTGAAGAAACCTCAAAACATTTATACCCTGCCTCTCATCAAGCAACTGGAGAAACAAACAAGTCACAAGAATCAAAACAGTGTGACCCTATTAAACGAAGCAAGGTCAGATTAAAGCTAATGTGATTCAGGGAAAAATAAATAAACAAATGAAAGGTTGAGCACTAACTCCTCTACATGCTTGAGCTATGTCCGACTCAGGAACTTCTGCACTACCGCGAACATCCTGTTAAAATTAATAGCTATTCTCATCATTCAACCTAACTATTGATGGGATATGGACTGTAAAACATTTTTACATAAATGCCTAGGACATGGAGCTCTATAATACCTTGCTGAAGTACCGTTGAAGCAAAAACTCCTTAAGTAAACCACACATGCCATAGAAATACAGCAAATTTGACATCACCTGAAAAATATAAATGAACTCAAACATGCTTATAAAAATTATAGGAAATCTCCGTAAAAGAATTATGGAAAGATTTGCAGAAATAACCTTATTATATAACCATTCAGTCCAAGAGGGTGTTTTGCATAAAGGGGACACAAGTATCAAACCAAGAACACGCTGTCTATATTTCATCTGTAGTTCAAAAGCTTGATCAGTAAAAAAGGTGGGAGGGAGTTTGAAAATGTTATAACATTCCAGAAGGGAACATACAGCAAATAGGGTTAGGATGTAGGCACCAGCTGTCACCCCCATGCACATCACTGCACCAAGCCTGAAAAAGGAACAAGCGAATAATTAGCATCAACTGCATGCAAGGATGATAAATTGCTCACATTTCATTCTGAAAACCAAATGATGGAAGAGTTCAAAACACAATGAGTTAACTAACAAAGAAAACATTGAAGCATCAAACTTTACCTGAAATAGTTGAGAACCTCAATGATCTGATCTGCAAGGTCATTGACGGAAGGCAAAGGATCAGCAGGACTAATTGGAGCAGCTCCCAACTGCAAGAACTCTTGCAAAAGTGCCAGAAAAGAAACTCTGTGAACAAGTTGCTGGTGATGCAAAATATTGGCTGAAAACAAAATGATTCATGGAAATAAGGGATGCATTATGTAGATGCATTCAAGTCAACTAGCTAACTGACCTCATGACCTGGAGGACTAATGTGGTAGATGCAGAAGTTGTGTACCAGTAAAGATGCCACTTCAGGACAAAAGAATAGGCCTTGGAAACAAGACATATCTGATAAGCAAGTATAAACAAAAAGGAATCCAAACATTGTTAGAACGATGAAATCTGCTAACTGAGAAAAAACTGATATATAAAACACATGATGATAAACCACTCAGTAAATATGAACTGAAATCCAAAGGCCTATGCCAGATACATTCTTAATAGTTATATAAATAACATGCAGAAACAGCACAGGAGATATGACATTATGCACTTACAATTTAGAGCTAAATCAGGATAAGTAATTAGTGCTGGCTTGTCTTGGTCTCCATACACTATAACTGACACGGAACCACAACCAGTTCTTACATGATGTTCCTGAAATAGGTTCAAACAAGGCAAATCATGAACAGACGAAAGGAAGTTTCCAATGACCATCAATCAATCAACTATAAGAGGATAAAATTAGAAAGTACTTCACTACCATGATATTCTAATAACTTGTGTGTTATTCGTCAAGAATGATTGAAGAAAGAAAACTGATATATAAAATTGACAGCTACACATTAAAATAATAATTAAGTGTAAGACAAGCCAAA
The DNA here is from genome assembly GCA_015708895.1 of Populus ilicifolia. Classification (NCBI taxonomy): domain Eukaryota; kingdom Viridiplantae; phylum Streptophyta; class Magnoliopsida; order Malpighiales; family Salicaceae; genus Populus; species Populus ilicifolia. Next base: position 337,297 of record SRLM01001168.1, on the reverse strand, counting down.
GTATAGCTAAGGTTTCTTCAATGAATTGCAACAGGCTTTGACTAAAACACAAGCAATGAACATTGACATCAAAATCATCAAACAAGAAGGAAGGAATATAAAAAGTATAAAAAAAGAAAAGAAAAAGGAAAGCCTAATTCTTTTACATATTGACAGCGTCAGCAGAATTTCCAATAACTTATTCCAACGAAATATAAACGATCCAAAAACAACTTCTCGACAGAACTTCAGATCCAGAAAACATTGAAAGCTACAACCTTTCACAAGAAAAGAAACGATACCATTTTCAATAAGGAGGAGAAAAAAACAAGAAAATGTCAAGAACAGCTGCAGCACAAACAGTGGTTAAAAATTACAAAATTCTCATCAGTACATGAATGCAGTAAACAAACAAATGAGTTTATGAAAACAATAAAAGCACAGATCTATAGACACTCAAATCTCCAAAAATGAAAAAAAAAAAAAAACCCAGCTCAAGGGAGCAAAAAAAGAAGAAGAAGAAGAAGAATTTCTAGCCCAATATTTGTCATTCCATTTGTGAAAAAAAATGAAACACAAATATCCAAATGGGTCTCGTTATTTTCTTTTTAAAATATAAAACAAAACCAGAATCCCAAATGAAATCAAAACCAACCTTCATGAAAAAAAAAAGTATTGAATTTCGAATAGTGCCCATCGAAGCAGAAGGCAAAACCACTCCAAATTGAACAAGGAAAAAAAAAAGGACAAATCCAAAGGAAAAGCATAAAACCTTTCCACCGAGGTAGATCTTTTCCACATCGACGAAAACGGAATCGTTTGACTCAGCCATGGCCGTGGCTCTCTCTCTCTGTTTCTCGCTCAATAATGCCCCATTCAACCCCAGAAATCTCAGATTTTCTTGCTCTTTATCTCCCCTCCCCCCTCTCTTCTCTCTCTAAAATTTAGGCTTGGGCGTATGGCTTGTTATATATTGGCCGATTTTTTCTCACTTTTAACTTCTCTCTCAACTGCAAAAACGATCTGCACTAACCTCCACCGACAATTTTTTAATGTAAAACACATCCATCCTAACTGTATTTTAACTGTCTGACCCTTGGTCGAATATACATTTGCCTCCCATCTCAGTGTTCCTGTCGTCAAAACCGAACATAAATTGAACAAGCGCTGGTTCATTGGTTTATTTGTTCAATTGATGGTTCACCGGTAGGTTCCGGTTTTCCCGTAATATACATATAATAGCTATCAAATCCATGCTCTACTGTCGATTATAAATATTTTTAAAAAAAATATATTAGATATATATACAGGTTGTTTTGATGTTTTTTATGTAAAAAAAGCAAGCTCAAAATCAAAATAAAAAATTTCATGTCAGTATTAAATTAAATAAATTAATAATCAATTCATGTAAATAAATAAAAAAATTATTAATAATTACCTAAAAAAATCAAAAAAATTAAGAAATGAATATAAAACAAGATATTTAATCACACAAAATAAGATATTCAATCAAAAATACTCACTAAATTTATTATTTAAATTAATAAAAAATAAATTTATATCGTAAAGAAATCATTTATTAAAAAATAAACACAAATAAAACTGATTAAATAATCCTACATCTTAAAACAAATATTATGCAAGGCCAATCACATCATAAATATTATTTTAAAAAAATAATGTTCATTTGTATATAAAAAAAATATAAATAAATTAGAATAATATCTTGAAAAATTAAATATAACCAAAATAATTAAAAATACTTATATTCTAAAAAGACATACAAAACTTGTGATAATTATGAGATTGGGATAAATTTATAGAAAATATTTTGAAAAAAATTACAAAAATAATATTTTAAAAAAATACTAATACAGAAAAATAAGATCATCCCTAATAAATCAAACATTGAAAAATAAAACTAAGAAAAAATATCAATCACACAAAATGATTTAAAAAAATAAGTGTGAAAATTTGAAAAAAAATCAAAGAGCAAACAAAAACTTTTAACTAGAGAGTTAAATTGAATTGAAAAATATTTTTAACAAAAAAAAGGTCAAATAAAAAAATTCAATAAAAACTTTAATTGAAAGATGAAATTGAAACCCAATAAAACTTTAATGAAAAATACAGAAAAAAATCAAAAATCAAAAGAATAAGGATTAAAATGAAAAATAAAACATATAAAATATTGTAATTGAAGGACTAAAATGATAAAAAAAAATAAAACGTTTACAAAAAAATAAAAATTAAAAAAATAAAGACTAAAATTGAAAAACTAAAAACAAGGACAATCATGTACTTGACTTGAAAAGAAAAAGAAAAAAAATTAAAAAAAAATGATGGCCTCAACAATTCAACCATCGTATATATCATAAGACGCCACACTATTTGAAAAAGAATAAAGTGGCACGTGTCAATAACTCTTTTAATTTAAAAGTTAATATGCAAATATCAAAAGAATTCATGATCTTGATAATTATAAAAAAAAAACAATATGTGTGCAAGTATAAAAATATCAAAAAATATCAACTTATTTTTTTATTTAAGGTCAAAATCATAATTTTATTGTACATGAATAATTGAAAAAAAAACATATTTCACATTTTTTGTAATTACTAGGATCAATTTTACTATATATGAATAATGGGAAAAAAACATATTTTATATATATATATATATATATATATATATATTTTGTAATTGCTAGGGTCTGCTTTTTGATAAATTAAAGAAAAATAAAAAAATGAAAACAGAAACACCAAAGTAATAGTACTCTTAGAAAATAAATTCATCTCTTCTTTTAATTGTTTTTCTAATATATTATTTTATTTTAGAGTAAATTGTTATTTGAACCTTGTGTTTTTGATAAAATAATTAATCAATCCCTTTATTTGTAAATATCTAATGTTAAGTCCTTATATTTTCATATTAGATCACAACTTACTCTTTAAGTTAGTTTTTTTTTTTTTCATCTCAATTATTTCTTTTTGCCTCGTAAATTTCTACGAATAAAACAAAGAAACAAATTAATTTGAATTTTCATGTTATATCAAGGACAAATAGTCACATTCAAGCACTAGCAATTAATTAAATACATACTCTCTTTTAAAAGCTAGTACAAGATTTTCAGCTCTTGATTGCCTTATTTTTCCTTTATAGGTCGTCGAAAGTTAAGAATTGGATACAAATGAAATCAATTTAACATCAATGTTTAGAAACCTTTAAACCACAAAAATCATAACTAGAGATTTTTATAAATATGAAAATTACAATTAAAAATTAATCCAAAAACTCCCTTCTCATTTCTCACTACCCTCTCTGTTTTGTTTTGTTTTTACAATGATCTTTGTTTAAAAACAATTTTTGATCTCCAAAAATTCTTATCATATAATCATAATAAAAACCCATTACCCTTATCAAATGAGTTGAAAAAATATGGTAAAATAGCAACAAGGTTTATTGGTGAAGGATGGGGATAGCTATCATGAATAAACTTTGGGTTGATTTTGCTAGTGGAAATCATGACTTTGATGGGTTGGATTTCTTTTTCTTTTTAATTTCAACATAACTCGATTATTGTTAATGACAAAGACAATGATTTTTTTTTTATTGGATTTTAATTTTTTAAAAATAGAAAAGAGTTGGAGGATTGGCATGGAGAGAATTAGATGGTGGTTTGGTTAAAACTAGAAAATACAAAGAAATGATTAATTTTAAGAAGAGGTGAAGTTAGATAAATGATGTATTTTCACCGACTTAGATAAAATGAATTTTATAATTTTGAAAATTACTTCTAACATAAGAATTCAATTAGCAAATCAAATCAAATTAATTTACTTAATCATAATAAATTCTAATATAAAATTGGTTTCTAACAAGTTTTAGTTATTTTTTCTTAAATATAGATCTTAGATCTAGATGTTCATTATGAGTATATTGAGGTATTTTGATGGAGAAAACTAAAAATGTGTTTAAATAGCTTCCTAAATGATTTGAGTTTTGAAACTACTAGAGGAATTAAAGGTATTGTATGACAAAATTATAGGCATCGTAGAAATTATATGATTTTATACATCTAAGCTCATGTAAGTTGATTGATTTCAGTAAATTGTCTTCCTTTTTATGCATGTATATTTTATGTGAATTTTCTTATGAATCAAGGTTTTTTATATATATTTAATTAATATTTTTTTTTATATTAAACTAAATAATTGTAAAGTTTTGTACTTCTAGTATACAGTTTAGTATGAGTTTCCCCCCTATGATATGCTAATTCTTTTAATAAAAAAAGCTAAATTGATGAAACCTTTCATGAACTCAAAGTCATAGAATTAATCTCTATATTCTCAATTTTAGTATTAATCTTCTTATAATTTATCTAGTATATATGTGAAATCAAGTTTTCATGTTATTTTTTCTATGATTTTGTCCAAATAATACATATAAAATCTAATGAAATGATTTAAATATTCTCAATATTAATAATCTCCATTCTTTATCTACAAGATTTCATTTTAAAGATTTTGTATAAAGAAACCAGTAGCGTATATCTTTCTTTCTTAAAATCTCTGTTTTTTTATAAAAAAATTATAATAAAAATTTCTAGATAAAAAATTAAAACTTATGGTATTATATTTTATTTTTAAAATCTGAAATTTATTCTATCAAAACAACTAAAATTGATCAATTAAGGTAAGAGTTATTGAAGTTAAAAATGCTTAAGTTTTAATTTATTATTAATTTAAAATAAAATATGAATGAAAATCTGAAAAAGTCAATTCAAGATATTAGATTTTTAATATATCAATAGAAAATGTAAAACTAAATTGAAATTATAACTAGTTTATTTATCCATGCTATGTAATAAGTTAATATTATTTTTTTAAAAAAATATTAATAGTGTCTTGTAGTTATGTCAGACTCAAACGTCTTGAGTCTGATATTTTTGTCAGGTCCACACGACTGTTTAAGTTTGACAAACATGTTTAACCCAAGTTTACATGGGTCTGGAAACATTTCAAACCAATGTTTATTTCAACAACAACAACAATAACAATAACAATAACAATAACAATAATAATAATAACAACAACAAAAACAATAATAATTATATTAGTATTAAAACTAACAACAATAATACTAAACTCAATTAAACTTAGATCAAACATCTTACTAGACCCACATTACTTGGATCTGACAAAAATATATAATCCAAGTTTACTTCAATAATCATAACAACAACAATAATAATCATAATAATTATAACAACACCACCACCACCAAAATAAATAATATGAATAACAACAATAAGTATAATCATACTACTAATAAAAAATAATAAAAACAATAATAATATTTGTCAAATCACACTTGATCTAATATGTAATCATGTCTAACTAAAAGTTCATGTTGCTAGATCTAATTAAACTTTTTATTAGGCGTAGTTTCATGTTAGATCAAGCATGGTTGTCATATCCAGCATGGTTGTCATATCCAAGCACCTTGAGTCTAGCAATATCCCAAATCCAAGATATTTGGATTTAAGAACATATCAGATTTATATTATTTAATCTGACAAATATACATGACTCAAGCTTACTTTAATAATTACAATAACAACAACAATGATAATAATAATAAAGAATAATAATGATAATTATACTAATAAAACTAATAATAAGAATACTACTACTATTACTACTAATAACAACAACAATAATACTAATCATGCTAATACTAATAATAATAACACTAAAACTAATAATCATACTAATAATAATATAATACTAATAACAATAATAATAACTATAATTATAACTATAACAATAAGAAGGTTTGGTCTGGATAGACATGATTATCTAACTCAATTAAACTTTGAGCTTGACAATATACAAGATTTATGTTGCTTGAATATGATAAATATATTTGATGATTTATGTTGCTTGAATATGATAAATATATTTGATCCAAGCTTACTTGAATCTGATAAATATATCAGATTTATGTTATTTTGGTTTGATAAACATGTATTTTTAATAGTGTAGATACCATTCACTAGTTAGAAAAGAAAAAAAAAACAAAGAAATTTTTCATAAAAATAAAATAAAATTAAAAATTAAAATATTATTACAATTTATAATTTTTTTTAATCTACAATTATTTTCTTGTAATATTTAACTTTTTATTATAATAAAAAGGTTCAAACACTTTAGCCCACAAGGAAACCAACACGCACATCTATTAAAATCATATACCAAGTGTAAATAAAAAAGCCTAAACAAAAATCAAACCCTACAAAGATAATAATAATCATTTATTTATATGAAGAGGTGTTTGATATTATGTTTTAAAAATATTTTAAAAAAATTAAATTTTTTTATTTTAAATTAATATATTTTGATATTTTTAAATTATTTAGATGAATTAATTTTAAAAATAATTTTTTACAATAAAAAATATTATTAATATATTTTTTAATAAAAAATATATATATTTTTAAAAAATAACCATAATCACGTTCTGAGACGCTCAGAAATATCAAGGGCGTGTGATACAATGCTTCTCCTATTTGCGTAACATAATTCCTTCGTTCTCTTGGTTCCGTGTTTTTTTGCATCTGACGGCGGCCAAAAACATACGTTGCAACAAGGCCACCTACGACTCTCTAGTGTTCAAATTCATGGAATGCGACTTCATTACCCTGAAAATGCGCTCCCCATCACTTAATTATCGATTCTGCCCTAGACATTCTTCTTCTATGAAGTTACCCAACAAGCCCCGTTCAAGTTCAACTTCAATGTTGCTTTCTTTTGGGTCAAATTTTTCAGTTTCTACTGCCGCTCTCAGTACGATTGAACCCAGCCCCACAAGAGATTTCAATCCCACCAATCCTCAAAACTCGCCGGCTCACCTCCCTGAGGCTAGTACAAAGATATTCAGAAAGTTTTGGAGTCCGAATTTGCCTAATCTAAATGGTAAAAGTGAAAGTAACGTAACTGGCAGACCTGTGAGGCTTGATGCAAAGGAGAGGCTAAAACGATATTCTGTTATGCTGCGTGAGTGTGCTTCAAAAGGGGATGTAAAAGAGGGGAAGGCTATTCATGGGAACTTGATTAGAAGTGGAGTGGAGCTAGATTCACATTTGTGGGTTTCTTTGATTAATTTCTATGCAAAATGTAGGAGCCGATTCTTTGCACGCAAGGTGCTTGCTGAAATGCCCCAGCGAGACGTTGTATCATGGACTGCGCTGATTTCTGGATTTGTGAATGAAGGCTGTGGAAGTGAGGGCGTTAGTCTATATTGCGAAATGAGAAAGGAGAATGTAAGGGCCAATGAGTTTGCATTGGCTACTGCATTGAAAGCTTGCTCCATGTGCTTGAATTTAGAGTTTGGAAAGCAGGTCCACGTGGAAGCAATTAAAGCTGGATTGCTATTGGATTTGTTTGTCGGGTCCGCGCTTGTTGACCTTTATGCTAGATTTGGAGAGATGGAACTTGCTGAAAGGTTGTTCTTTGGCATGCCTGAGAAGAATGGCGTGTCATGGAATGCTCTGCTCAATGGTTATGCTCAGCTGGGCGATGGTAAGAAGGTTTTGAAGTTGTTTTGTAAGATGAAAGAGTGTGAAACAAAGTTTAGTAAATTCACTTTGTCTACTGTCTTAAAAGGTTGTGCTAATACAGGGAGTTTAAGAGAAGGAAAAGCACTGCATGCTCTGGCACTCAGAAGTGGGTGTGAGATTGATGAATTTCTGGGTTGCAGTCTTGTTGATATGTATTCAAAGTGTGGGACGGTTTATGATGCGTTAAGAGTGTTTACAAAGATAAGAAATCCTGATGTAGTGGCCTGGAGTGCGATGATCACTGGCCTTGATCAGCAAGGCCATGGCCAAGAAGCGGCTGAGTTATTTAATCTGATGAGACGTAAAGGAGTTAGACCTAACCAATTTACCCTTTCTAGTCTTGTTAGCACGGCTACTAATATGGGTGACCTGCGTTATGGTCAAAGCATTCATGGTTGTATATGCAAATACGGGGTTGAATCTGATAATTTAGTCAGCAATCCATTGATCATGATGTACATGAAAAGCAGATGTGTGGAAGATGGTAACAAGGTGTTTGAGGCAATGACCAATCAAGATTTAGTTTCTTGGAATGCCCTTTTATCTGGATTCTATGACTCACAGAGCTGCGGTAGAGGACCAAGAATCTTCTACCTGATGCTCGTGGAAGGTCTCAAGCCTAACATTTTCACATTTATTAGTGTTTTAAGGTCTTGTTCTAGTCCGTTGGATCCAGAGTTTGGAAAGCAAGTACATGCTCATATCATAAAAAACAGCAGTGATGGTGATGACTTTGTTGGGACAGCTCTTGTTGACATGTACGCAAAGTCCAGATTCTTGGAAGATGCATGTGTAGCTTTTAATAGATTGGTTAATCGGGACATTTTCTCTTGGACAGTCATTATTTCTGGTTATGCACAAACTGATCAAGCAGAAAAGGCTGTTAAGTATTTTCGTCAAATGCAAAGAGAGGGTATAAAGCCAAATGAATACACTCTTGCCAGTTGTTTAAGTGGATGTTCCCGTATGGCAACCTTGGAAAATGGGCGGCAACTCCATGCTGTGGCAGTTAAGGCTGGGCATTTTGGTGATATATTTGTTGGTAGTGCACTGGTCGATATGTATGGGAAATGCGGTTGCATGGAACATGCCGAGGCAATTTTTAAAGGCTTGATTTCACGGGATGTAGTCTCATGGAACACTATCATATCTGGGTACTCGCAACATGGTCAGGGGGAGAAGGCTCTTGAAGCCTTTAGGATGATGTTATCTGAAGGAATTATGCCTGATGAGGCCACTTTCATTGGTGTTCTTTCTGCATGCAGTTTCATCGGTTTGGTTGAAGAGGGGAAAAAGCGTTTTGACTCGATGAGTAAAATATATGGGATTAACCCTTCAATTGAGCATTATGCTTGCATGGTTGATATTCTTGGCCGAGCTGGAAAATTCAATGAGGTCAAGCTCTTTATTGAGGAAATGAACCTAACCCCCTATTCCCTGATCTGGGAGACTGTTCTTGGGGCTTGCAAATTGCATGGAAATGTTGACTTTGGTGAAACAGCTGCTAAGAAGCTGTTTGAAATGGAACCTATGATGGACTCCAGTTATATATTGCTATCAAACATTTTTGCAAGCAAAGGTAGGTGGGATGACGTAAGAAACATCAGAGCATTGATGACACTGCGAGGGATTAAAAAAGAACCTGGGTGTAGCTGGGTAGAAATTGATGGTCAAGTTCACGTCTTCTTGTCTCAAGATGGTTCACACCCGAAAATGAGAGAAATTTATGCCAAGCTGGACAAGCTGGGGCAAAGTCTGATGTCAATAGGTTATGTGCCAAAAACAGAAGTTGTTCTTCATAATGTCTCTAACAAAGAAAAAATGGAGCATCTCTACTATCACAGTGAAAGACTGGCTCTTGCCTTGGCTCTTCTAAGCACCAATGCAGTGAAACCAATTCGGATTTTCAAAAATCTAAGAATCTGTGAGGATTGCCATGATTTTATGAAGCTTATCTCTGACATCACAAATCAGGAAATACTTGTCCGTGACATTAAACGGTTCCACCATTTTAAGAGAGGCACCTGCTCTTGTCAGGATCGTTGGTAATTTTTCTGCAAAACCACAAAGCATAAGCATCAAGGACCAGAAGTTTGCATATCCGGAGTCAAATATTTGGTAATGTGCTTGGGATATTTTATGTTCATTATATTCCAGATAATTATTCTACATGACATTGTTACGATGTTCCTCTGCACTCATTTTTGTATTTCTCCAGATCAAGTGCATGAAAACTCTGAAAGCAAAGGAGCATCTGATTGTTGCTGCAAACAATATTTTGAAGAGATGCTTCAGGAAACAGGGTGGCTTTCTATCCTTGCATATAAGGTACTTTTTTTATCGCTTTCTTTTACTCAATAGAAAACCTCAAGGAAAATTATGTTCGCAGTTAGAAATAATTCAAAGCATTCCCGCTCAAGTTTGTAATTTTTGTGCATGCCTCTCCCTCCATATCTTTGCTAGCTGCTGCTTAACTGGGCTCTAATATGGAGGCGGTGCGTATAGCATATCCCTCGGTGCACAAGTAGAAGGACCTGCATCGGTGCATTCCACTAATTGAACCGTGCCTAGAGTTTCTGCACGTCACCTTAGCAATAAATTGAATTGTGCAAGTGCCACCACAGCGCTGAATTTCTGATTCTCTTGACTGCTCTTTCCTTTGTGATGATCCTTTGTCTATAGTACCCATTAAATGACATTGGAAACTAATCGCCAAGTGAATTTACAGCTTAGCAATGTATTGTGGAACTGCCTCTCAAATCGAAACAACCCAGTTAAGCTCTTCTGACTCCTGGAAGACTCCATATGCTGGCTGTTCTGTCAGTTGCAGAGTCTGCTGAGGTTGGAACTTCCAGGACTTGTCCTTATGACTTGTTGCTGAAATTACTTAGGAGAGAATCACAGTCTGAATGTACTTGCACCCCTGAGAAGAAGTTGGGTCTCTTCTCAGATCGCTGTATGGCATGGGAAGAAGTTTGGCTCCTAATGCAATAACGTTGATTGAAGCATTTCATTCTACATTGTACACCGAGTTTGCAGACTTCCCTGTTAAAAGCTTCGGTGTTAAAAGACTAGTACTTCAAGAAGATGATGCTGAAAGATTAAGTGAAATTAATTATGATTTTTTTTAATATTTGAAGGATTATAATATATTATGTAGATGGTATATTTGATATTTAAATATAAATAAATAAATTTATTAAATTGATAATAAGTTAAATTGTTTAATTTATTCAATTTTATGTTGATTAAGATTAAAATTTATATTTAGATTAATATAATAGGTAACATACATTTAAAATCATTAAGAAAAAAATATTAAATATGGATAATTAATTAAGTATAATTCAATTGTAAATAAGTTTTATTAATTAAATATTATAATATAATCTATATCAGAAATTACAATTCTATACCTAGAAAAATCTAGTAAAAATTTTGATTGAGTAAATTTATAAAATTATTTTAAAATAATATAGTAATATTATTTATAGGATAAATTGATATTTACTGTTTAAAGAGTTATTAGGTGTTTTTTTTATAAATAGATTCAAATGTTTCATATTTTCTATATAGAACACCAAATACATTTAGGGTAGAGAAAAGAAAGTTAATACTAAATACATAACAATCCCTCTATTTTAATTTTTTTTTTAAGAAATTTCTAATTATATTGTTATTGTATGTTACAATTGAAAAGTTTATAATTTATGTTAGAAGCTCAACAATTGAGAAGCTTATAATTTATAACAATGCAGCCTTAAAGAGTTAATCAAACAAAAAAAATTTGAATATTCAAATATTTTTTGTATAAACTGTAAATTATTTTAAATTATTTAATTAAATTCTTGGGACTCTTGAAAGATTTTATAATTACTGTTTTTTGTTTTTTATTTATTTATATGTTTTAAGAAACCTAAAGGTGGCTTAGAGCTATATAGAGATAATTAAGGTTGATGGTTATATATTTTAATTGTTATTATACTTAATTATAGATCAAATTTATATGTAAAATAATTTTTTCAAATATAATTTTTATTTCTTTTTTATCTTATGATATTTTTAAAAGAAATCTTAGTTGCTGTTCTGTTGACATCTGGTTGAATTTCTACATATCTTGATGGAATCTACAGGAAAAAGAAAAGGTTTTGGAGTGGCTATGACAACCACCAGTGGTGGCTTTTCAATGTTCCCATTTACCTCGTCATTGGCGGCAAATGCAATAGTCCATGGCTACTACCGCCGCACCATAGCAGTGCCAAGCGCTGTTGGGTAGCCTTGCGTGAGGGTAATGCCTCAAATATGGTGTTTGCATTGTGCTACTTATAGCGTAGTGACAGCTATGACTACCAATAATGAGGGTAATGTGCCCACATTAGCAGCCGCCAGGAAGAAGGAAATAAGGGGCAAAATTCCCCTAAAACCAATTTAGAGTTTTTTGGGTCTGAACTATAATTCTACCATTGAAATCTATGCTTAATTAGAATTTGGTATTTAAATGGTAGATCTAAATATATAAAATATTGATTCTATATTGAAATTAAAATTTCAAATGAAATTAATTGCAAAATTAATTTTTTTAATTGGATTACAATTATTATATATAAAGGATGCTAATAATAAAGTCATGACTTAATATTAACACAATAGTAATGATGATGAAAAGATTATATATGTGATGTTAGCTACTATATTGCATGAACTTCAAACACAATATACAACATACAAATATAAATATTTATATTATAATTATATATCTCAAATAGTAGTTTGATGTAGCTATTATGATTTAGAGGTATGTAACCTTTAGAGAATTATAATGTTACAAGATGATAAAAGGTTCATCTTTAGACTCTTATTTTTTTTTTTATGATTGAGAATTATTTTTGTACTTTGTATAGTAATTCTTAAATATTAGATGATAGATGTGATTTTCTCAATTGTAAGAAAAATATAGAAAGTAAAAAAAAATAAAAGATCATATGAGGGTAAAGTGGACCATGTTTTGGTAATGGAGCAAAATTTGCTATATTACAACTTATTGTTTAACATACTATTCTAAGTGTGTTAATAGTATAACTTGATAATTGCTATTTTATTTTAGTACTTTCTAGAAATATGAGTTTATTTTTTACCTAACTTTAAATAGATTTAAATTTATTATCAAGGGAAAAAATATTTTTTTTTATAATAATGATATTTATTATAGATCTAATAATTATATAAATGGTTTGTATATATTTAAAAATGCCCTTGTTCAATATAAACAATAAAAGAAATAAATTAGATAATCAATATTCATCTTACTTATAACATTGTAGATTAGGTTATATCAATAAAATATAAATTATTTAGTTACATAAAGAAATATATTTTGATTCTTTTTATCATGAATCATAGAATCATATGAAATGTGTAAAGCTTGTTTATTGGATAAGATGATTAAAACACTCTTTACTAAAAAAATAGAAGATCTAATGAATTGTTAGGTGTGTGTATGTGTGGTTACGTATATTTAATGAAGCATAAGTCTAAATTATTTGAATGGTTCAAAGAATTTAGCATTGAAGTAAATAAACAAACTAAAAATAGTAGAGAAATACTTTGATCAAATCAAAATGATGAATACTTAAATAAAAAATTTCAAGATTATAACAAGATTCTCTCACAATGAGTACTTCTTGGAACATCACATCATAATAGAGTTTATTAAAGGAGAAGGTGCACCACATTAGATATGGTGTGGTCTATATTGCATTATACACACATTTATCTCTCTTGTTTTTTCTTTAGGATTATGCCTTACAAACTAAAACTTACCTTTTAAATAAAATTCTAATAAAATTTGTTGATAAGGTTCCATATGAAATTTATAAAGGTAAGATACAAAATTTATCATGCTTAAAGATTTGAGGATGTGATACTTGTATGAAGTGTATTGTACCTACAAAGATAAAAACTTAGTTAGATAAATGTAAATTTATCGGATATTCAAAAGAAACTATTTAATTTTATTTTATTTTTACCATCCTAATAAATAAAAGATGTATGTTTCATAACATCTCATGTTCTTAGAAAAATATTTTGTTTTTTTAAAAATAAAATAAAATTGGAAGAAATTTAAGAACCATAAACTAACATCTAAATAAAACCCAAACCCAAAGCTATAACATTAAATGTTCAAATTGGAGCTAAAAAATACAAGAACTTCATAGATCTGGTAGAACATATTATGCACCAATAAAATATAAATTTCTCATGGAAATTAAAAATGACAAGTTTATAGTTGTTAAACCTACCAACTACTTAGAAATAATATTTAATATTAATTCCTAGAAATGGTATCAGTCTATAAAATTTGAGATGGATTCCATGTACACCAACCAAGCATGAACATTGGTTGATTTAGAAAAAAGAATAAAACCTATTAAATGGTAAGTAAACCTTTAAGAGAAAGGTTGACATAGATGAAAATGTGCAAATATATAAAGATAGACTAGTTACCAAAGGTTATAAACATAGATAAGGGGGTGACTTTAATAAAACTTTCTCATTGATGGTTATGTTAAAATTCATAAGGATTTTACTTGTTGTAACAACATACTATGATTATAATATTTAAAAAATGGATGTTAAAACTGCATTACTGAATTAGAATCTTCACGAAGATGTGTATATAACATAAAAGGCTTTGAATCTAATAAACTTTCTAATCAAGTATGAACATAAGCAAGCTTTAAGGAGTTAAATATCCATTTTTATAAGATAATCAAAATGTTGATTTCATTATAAATATAGATTAGCCTTGTGTTTATAAAATGGTTAGTAGAAGCGGAGTTAATTTCCTAATATTATATGTAAGCGATATATTATTGATAAAAAATAACATCTCATTATCATAGTTAGTAAAGATTTGGTTGTCCAAGAATTTTTTCATAAAATATATGGGAGAAGCAACCATGTACTAGAAATAAAGATTTACATAGATAAATTTAGAATGTTACTTAGGTTATTCTAATCCAAAGATATAGATAATATGCTAAAATGATTTAGCATAAAAGAATCTAAAACAGGATACTTACCTATTTCACATAGGGTATGTCTCTCCAAAAACTTGTGCCCTGAGACATAAATTAATAAAGAAAGGATAAACTAATTTCATATGCTTTGAATATAGAATCTATCATGAATGTGATTTTATGTACAAAACAAAATTCTTCTTAAGCTTTAAACATAATGAGCATATGTCAATATAATCTAAGTGAAAGTTAATAGAAGATAGTTAAAAATATTCCTAAATATTTAAAAAGAATTAAAAATGATTTTTGAGTCCATGAAGAAAATGAACTTATAATTCATGGTTATTCAAATATTAATTTTCAATCAATAATTAATGATAGCAAATCTTAATCATGACATATTTTTACTTTAAATGATAATGTTGTAAGTTGAAATATGATAGCTACTTAAAAGTGTATTTTTATCAAGGTTTTATATCATCATTTTGCACTTGAAGTATCAATAACTCCTTAACTAAAGCATGTTTTATAATAATATATCTAATAATATAAGATACCTTTAATTTGTGATAAATGTTCATTTTAAATGCAGGCCCATCACATAAATGAAAGGATTGATTGATGAATTTAAGAACTAAAATTAAAAGGATAAAGAGATGGCCAAACTTAGAAAAGAGATGTCGGTGCAATCCAAACCGGAACACTGTTTGGTAATTAGGTTATATCTGGAGTTATAGATCTCAGATTTAGGTCTACTTTATATGGATAAGAAGGTAAGACATAGACCTACAACTTTCATATAGAGTCCAAGATCTAAAAAGACCATTTTCAAGTCCAAATTGTTGCAACAACAAAAAAGCCTGAATCTATCCTCCAGCTTGAGCACTGCTCAGTATTTTGGCCATATCTGGAGTTCTAGAAGTTGAAATGAGCGGAAGTTTTTACACAAGAAAGCTGAGACAATTTCCTATAACTTTCATGTTTTCAAGTGGCTCCAATTTTGACGTTATCAATGACGTTTTGGGCAGACAAAAGAAGATAAGGATTGTCACCAAGTGAAGAGTTGGCCACCTACTTATCAATTAGCCATCAAATTAATAGTTCCTAATTTTGGCCTATAAAAGGAGGCATTTGCCATGCATTTAGGCATCTTGGTCTTCAGATCAAGATCATGCTATTGTTTTCTTTCTTTATATTTTTTTTGTAATGTTTATGCTTTACTTTCATTAATATCAAGTTTATGCCTTTCGTTTCTTTTCCTTTACTTAGTTAACTCTTATCTTATTTATGTTTTTATTTTGTTTATTTTTTTTTATGTCTAGCTAAGTTTATTATGTCGAGGTGAAAAGGTTACACTAATGGTGTAAGAATATGTATAGTGTAAACTCAATATGGACTTTAATGTTTGATACTAACATGTTTTGTATTTGTTATCTTGTTCACTCTTGAATACTTTGCTTGTTAAATGACTAATCTTGATTTATGTTGTATAACACTTGGTACAACAAATGCTTGGCACTTTCATAGCCCATACTGTATGGTATAACCGATACCTGAGCTATGAAAGGAACTTGATTTATTGTTAACATAAGTTATAATCATGAATGCTTGAGGAGATTTACAAGTATTGACATTAATTGAATAAGACGACTAATGTAATCATTTTAACAATATATAATCTGATTTGAACTTTTTTTGTGTGTGGTTTTCAATTAACTAATAAGAATTTATACTATACTTATTTGACATACCATTAGTAGATCCTTTAACCTTGACATTTATTGTTATTGTTGTTAAATCTTTATATTAATATTCCATCTCAAAGTTCTCATCTTCATCTTTTTCTTCTTCTTCTTTATTATTATTATTATTATTATTGTTTAATCCTTATGCTAATTTTTCATCTCAAAGTTCTTATAAACTTTTTTTCTTTTTCTTTTTCTTTATTATTGTTATGACTACTACTACTAGTATTATTAGTATTATTATTGCTATTATTATTATTATTATTCTTTTTATTGTTACTATTGTTGTTGTTTATAATTGTTGTTTATAATTTGTACAATTAACCTTCCTTGTTTGATTATTGTTATTGTTGTTAAATCTTTACGTTAATATTCCATCTCAAAATTCTCATCATCATTATCTTCTTCTTCTTCTTCTTTATTATTATTATTACTATTATTATTATTATTATTATTATTATTATTATTATTATTATTATTACTGTTATTACTATGACTATTATTATTGTTGTTATTATTATTATTGTTGTTGTATTATTATTATTTATAATTTGTACAATTAACCTCCCTGTGGTTCGACCCCGGTCTTGCCGGGTTATTTATTACTTCGACACTCCTGCACTTGGGAGAAGACATCAATCTTTTAGTCGTGTCAAGTTTTTGGTGCCGTTGCCGGGGAGGTAAGTTTTGTATAAATTATAATATTTACTTTATTTTCTCTTTTCACTTTTCTTGTATATAACTTTGTTTCTTTTCTCTTGTTTCTTCTTCCTTTTGTTTTCTTTTTTTTTTATTCTATTCCTATACGTGCATGAGAGTATGGTCACGTACATCAAGTGGTAAACTTTGTAGGGTATCCTTGTTATTTTTAAAAAATATAGCTGAAGAAGATAATCAATCACTTCTTAATGAGAATAATGAGAATAACTATGCTAGAACACTTAAAGACCACATGAATCCCACAAGAATAAGTGCACTATCATGCATAGTTTTTCCTTTCAATGCATCTCATTTTAATTTTAAACCAGACATTATTCAACTTTTACTTTCTTTTCATGACTTAGAATTGGAAAATCCATACTTGCATTTAAGGAAATTTGAGGAGGTCTGCAACACATATAATAATTTAAATTGTAGCATGAACACTATCAAATTAAAACTTTTTTCTTTTTCATTAAAAGATAAAGCTAAAACATGGCTATAAAATTTGAGACTAGGATCCATTCGTGCTTGGGATAAAATGCAACAACAGTTTTTAAAGAAGTTTTTTCCATCTCATAGAACAAACTCTTTCAAAAGACAAATCACCACTTTCACTCAAAAACTAGGACAAACATTTTACCAATGTTGGGATAGGTTTCGAGATTTGCTTAGTACTTGCCCTCATCATGGTTTTGAAACATGGAGATTGGTTTCACATTTCTATGAAGGGTTAACACCTAAAGATAGGCAAATGGTTGAATTGATGTGCAATGGAACTTTTGAAGATAGCGACCATGATGAAGCAATGAAGTACTTAGACTTGTTAGCTGAAAATGCTCAAAATTAGGACACCGTGGGTACTTATGAGGCACCGAGTAAAACTCAAACTCATACAATCCTGGTTGGAGAAATCACCCAAATTTTAGTTGAAAGAGTGAGAACAACAATGCACAAACTTCACAACCACAATTTCAAGCACATCATAATTTCTAAAATTATCAAGGATATGCACCTCATGCTCCACCTCCTACAAGAAATTTTGAGAAAACTTTGTATGCATTCATTGAAAAGCAAGAGACAATTAACACTCAACTTGCTCAAAGCATAACAGATTTTAAAGATACTCTTGCAAAATTCACATTTGCTTTCAATTTTCAAGAGAAAGGTAAGTTTCCATCTCAACCACAGTAAAATCCCAATGAGCAATATAATGCAAATGCAAGTAGTTCTGGAAGTTAATATATGGATCAAGTCAAATCAATCATCACTCTTCGCAGTGGTAAGGTTATTAAAAAACCCACTCTTGAACCTTGTGAGAAAGATGATGAGTCAATCTCTACGGTTAAGGAAGGGGTTGAATTTGAATATTGCAAGGAAAAGACTGATTTCCTGCCAGCACTTCCATTTTCTCATGCCATGACCAATCAGGAAGAAATCGAGGATGAAAAAGGCACAAAAAATGTTGATACGGATCTTTTATCAAAAGTGACAACAGATTCGATACCCGACATCACACCAATCAATGATTACTTTCCTGATGAATCTCTACTTTCTCTTAGTTCAATGCCTTGGTTTGCTAAATATATCAATCTTCTTGCTTCAGGATTTTTGCCAGCTCACTGGAGTACCGAAGATAAAAGAAAATTTTTTAGCAACGTGCAAAATTTTTTTTGGGATGACCTTTACTTATTCAATTTTTGTCCTGATCAAATATTTTAAAGATGCATTCCCGACAATGAGGTAAGTAATTTTATTAAATTTTATCACTCTAAGGCACGTGGGGATCATTTCTCGTAAAAAAAAAGGACTGTAGAAATCTTACAAAGCGGATTTTATTGGTCTACCATATTCAAGGAATCACATGTATTCCGCAAAACCTGTGAAAATTGTCAAAAGGTGGGATTTATTTCAAAACACAAAGAGTCTTTAGATAATCTTCTATTGACTCTTAAGTCTCATCATAGTAGAGATATGCATCATGCAATTCATGATTTATGACCATGATTTCATAAAGAATATGATCAACTTAGTCTTGAGAATCTAACTAAAAAAGACCCTATTTGCCAGTTTTTAAGCAAACTAGATGGGAAGCCTATCATTGACCTATAGAGGGCGTTTAAGCCCTTTTTGGACTTAAAACCAAGGGAAGATGTGAGCCACAATCACAACTACTTGTACATACACATGCTTTTTCAAAAGTAAATAAATAAATAAATAGAGAGAGAGAGTGTATGAGACTCTAGCTGGCCTACATATAAGTGTTATGATTGCCTTTCTAATTTCTCATCTATAAAACCCTTTCTTCCTTCCTTTCATTTCTACTCAACCTATTCATTCAACAAATACCGAAGTATGTAGAAATGGCAAGTTCCTTAGGTCATCACATAAGAAATATTTATGTTTTCGGTGGATTTAGTCTTGGGAAAGAAAAAGAGTTTTTAGAGTCAGGAAATCATCTTGGTCAAGTGCTAGCTGAGAGAAAGATTCATTTAGTGTATGAGGGAGGCAGTCTTGGGTTAATGGGAGGTATGTTAATATCTGTATTTTTAGGAGGTAGTCAAGTTTTGGGGGTCGTCCCCGAAGCTTTAGCACAAGTGGATATCATTGGAAAAACAATTAGAGAGGAACTACAGGTCTCCACAATGTCTACTATAATGAATACAATGTTTAACTATGCTGATGCCTTCATTGCCTTACTAGGTGGTTTAGGTACATTGGAAGAGATCTTTCATATTTCATCTTGGGCCCAATTGCATATTCACCATAAACCCATAGGTTTGTTAAATGTTAATGATTATTATGAAAAGTTGTTGTCTTTTCTTGATCATGTTATGGAACAGGAATTTCTAACAACTTCTGCACGACAAATCATAATCTCTGCTGCTACTGCTGAACAATTAATTGACCAACTACAATCTTTCATTCCTGTAATTTATCTTTCCATGAGTCGTATAAATTGGTTAACTAAGGAAAGCCGTAAAAAGCTTATATTGGATTTGAGCCTTCATTTGTGAATCTTTGTGTCTTTTGGTTTTATTATTGTATTTTATTGTTTTTTATATTTGTTTCAGTGTGTTTCAAGTTTGTCAGTGTTCGTTATTTCAGGTGATATTTTCTATACTCTATCTTTCTACCTTTAAACATTGAGGACAATGTCTTGTTTTAGTTAGGGGGAGAGGGTAATAACTAAAAAACAAACAAACTATGTTTTCTATTTCATAAAACATGTGCAAAATTGTTACTATGATGGTAGAGTAAGGAGAATTTTTCATGACTCTTGAGACGCATCTTAGTAATCATTCATAACAAGGTCTATCATAATACTTCTTGAAATATTAAGATTTACAAACTCTCGCATTGTTATCACTTAATTCTGCTCATATACTTATTTAACATATATTCTTAAACCTTAATTTACACACACACACACTTTAACATATGATTGTGGGTTGCATAATGGATTATTACATTATTTATGTTCTTTTGTTAAAGGTAACAACTAAGAGAAATGGATAGTATATAATTAAAAAAAGAAAAAAAAGATAATAATAAAAATATAGATAAGTTTGGTTTCATAGCCTCCCTAACCTAAGTAATTAAGTCCGAAAGAGTGTTTTAACACCTAATACCCTAAAGTCAACTGACTATGGAGCTATTAGCCTAGTGCTTGTTACATGGGTTGAGGAAAAAAGCTTAAGAGAATTAAATATTGCACTATCTACATATCAGTATCTGCGACTCGAGTTACTAAGCTCGCAGGGGTGTCTTAACACCTAATGCCTTAAGACCAACTAGTTTGGGAGTTATTGGTTGAAAGCTGGTTACATGGGTTAAAGATGCATGATGTTTTAAATTATATGTATATATATTACAAAAGAAGAAGATAAAAATAATAATCCCAACCCAAGGAAGTTAACGTTAAACATTAGAATAAAAATTTTATTTTTTTCCAAGAAAAGCCCCATAATTATGTGTTGATACATTGAGCACAAAAGAAAGGTTCATGAATATCTTGTTAAGAGGTATTGAACAGGTATATAAATTTAACGAGAGTTTGTTTATCTGGATAGATTAATGGAAGTTAAATGATGAATACCTTGCTTTGTGGAATTTGCAAATTATTTTTCTATTTTAACACTTTGATAACTATAGACTAGTAATAAGCTAGTTGGGGGGTGTGATTGATACTTAAAAGTGTATTTTTATCAAGGTTTTATATCATCATTTTGCACTTGAAGTATCAATAACTCAACTAAAACATGTTTTATAATAATATATCTAATAATATAAGATAACTTTAATTTATGGTAAATATTCATTTTAAATGCAGGCATATCACATAAATGAAAGGATTAATTGACGAATTTAAGAACTAAAATTGAAAGGATAAAGAGATGGCTAAACTTAGAAAAGAGATGTTGGTGCAATCCAAACCAGAACACTGTTCAGTAATTGGGTCATATCTGGAGCTATAGATCTTAGATTTAGGTCTACTTTATATGGATGGAAAGATAAGACATAGGCCTACAACTTTCATATGGAGCCCAAGATCTAAAAAGGCTATTTTCAAGTCCAAATTATTTCAACAACAAAGAAACCCGAATCTGTCCTCCAGCCCGAGAACTGTTCAGTATTTTGGTCATATGTGCAGTTCTAGAAGTTAAAATGAGCAGAATTTTTTACATAAGAAAGCTGAGAAATTTTCTACAACTTTCATGTTTTCAAGTGGCTCCAATTTTGACGTTATCAATGATGTTTTGGGCAGACAAGAGAAGATAAGGATTGTCATTAAGTCAAGTGTTGGCCATCCACTCGTCAATTAGTCATCAAATCAATAGTTTCTAATTTTGGCCTATAAAAGGAGGCATTTGCCATGCATTTAGGCATCTTGGTCTCCAGATCAAGAGCATGCTCTTGTTTTCTTTCTTTATATTTTTTGTAATGTTTATGCTTTTCTTTCATTAATATCAAGTTCATGCCTTTCATTTCCTTTCCTTTACTTAGTTAACTCTTATCTTATTTATGTTTTTATTTTGTTTATTTATTTTTCTTTCTTTTATCATGTCTAGCTAAGTTTATTATGTCGAGGTGAAAAAGGTTACACTAATGGTGTAAGAATAGGTATAGTGTAAACTCAATATGGACTTTAATGTTTGATACTAACATGTTTTGTATTTGTTATCTTGTTCACTCTTGAATATTTTACTTGTTAAATGACTAATCTTGATTTATGTTGTATAACACTTGGTACAACAAATGCTTGGCACTTTCATAGCCCATACTGTATGGTATAACCGACACCTGAGCTATGAAAGGAACTTGATTTGTTGTTAACATAAGTTATAATCATGAATGCTTGAGGAGATTTACAAGTATTAACATTAATTGAATAAGACGACTAATGTAATCATGTTAACAATATATAATCTGATTGGAACTTTTTTTTTGTGTGGTTTTCAATTAACTAATAAGAGTTTATACTATACTTATTTGACATACCATTAGTGAATCCTCTAACCTTGACATTTATTGTTATTGTTGTTAAATCTTTATGTTAATATTCCATCTCAAAGTTCTCATCTTCATCTTCTTTATTATATTATTATTATTGTTATTGTTATTGTTATTGCTGTTATTACTATTATTATTGTTGTTGTTGTTGTTGTTGTTGTATTATTGTTATCTATAGTTTGTACAATTAACCTCCCTGTGGTTTTATCCAGTCTTGTTGGGTTATTTATTACTTCGACACTCCTACACTTGAGAGAAGATATCAATCTTTTAGTCGTGTCAAAATAGTTGCAAATAAGAGATCATAAAAAATTATATAATTAAAGTTGAGTACCTGTTTGTATTTAAAAAGGAAAAAAGAGGTTGTTTGGATTAAGAAGTTCATCACTAAACTATGTGTGATTCCAATCATTCTTAATCCAATAGTCATATATCATAATCCAATTGCATAAGGAAAAGGAACCAAGATATCATTAATGATCCAAACATTTACTTATGTTATTCCATTTAATTAAAGAATCATAAAAAGAAAATATGCAAAAATAGAATAAGTAATCACTAAAAAGAATCTTGCAAATCCTTTTATTGAGGCATTGTCCCAACAAAAGCATCATCATATATAGAGCGATATAGTATTAGATAAAAGATTAATTGGCTTTAGTTTAGGTGAGAGATTACTAATGTATATGCCCTATAGATTTTTAAGAAATTTTTGACTTAGTAGTTCATGTGGATATTGTTAAAGACTAAATAATTGGATGACTTATGATTTGTGATAACCTAGTCTTAAAGAGTTAATCAAACCAAGAAAGAAGATTGGATTTTTAAGTAATCTTCTCTCAAATTCCAAACAATCCTAAATTGTCTAACAAGTTCCTTATAACTTCTATTTTTTTAAAAATTATTGTTTCCATTGTATTTATATGTTTTGGGAAATTTAACACCATAAACTATCGATTAGTTATTTACATGGGTATATATTATCTAAGTACTATTTGTTATTCAACATAAAATAGCAATAAATATATTTTATGTATGTATGTACATTAATCAACTTAGTTTTGGGTTAAGTTTAATGATATCCATATCTTATCCATTACTTTTCAGATGAGATAACTATCAAGAAAAATAAATTACTAATTAGGGTAGGTTTTCGGTTTTCAAAAGGTTTAGATGAAATTGTCATCTCTACTTTCAGGAGAGAAGAAATATTTTATCTAACTTTTTTTTTCTCTACTTTATCTATTTTTATAAGTGTATCTAATATATATAATGTGTTTTTGTCTAATCATACATAAAAAAATGAGTCATAGCATTCTATTTATAGAAAAAACTTGACAACCCTATTAATAGCAAAATATCACTATGCCCCTGAAAAGTATTATATATATCATCTCATGATAGTTTTAGAAATTTATACAATTAATTCCTTGAATTTTCTAGATATAAAATAGTAATTCTTTATATAAATTACATTGTAGTTCTTATTTTTCAAAATTTATTTATAATAAAGTCTCACTTGATTAATCATTCTAGTGTAATTTCAACAAATGATTTTGAATATCCATGACCTATTATGTTCTTAATATGTTGACCTAAAAATAAATTATAATAATAATTAAAAAAATAATTTAAATTATTATCAATTTAATATATTGATTGATTTATATTTGAAGACTAAGTGTAATGTCTAACAATTTTTCATAATATCTTAAATATTACAAAACAATATATGTAGTTTGACATAACCATTTAATGATCAATTTCTATATGTATTTAATAATTACTTCATCAAAAATATTTTAATTTAGACATTTAATGTCAGCATAGAGATGACATATACATGAATATATAACAATGATATAAACTTACACATTTATAAACATTACTTTGTCTTGGATTATGGTGAAATTCCTGGTTCAAGCAAGTTTTTGATTAACCATTCATTAATAATCAAGTGTAAGTTTAAGCCACATAAATAGCCTCCATGAAAAATGGCTTTATATGTGACTGATTATGTGAAATAGAAAATTAAACTAATTTTAGAAGATGGATTTATTAGGACAATAAGATATGCTGAATGGATATCTAATAGAGTTCTAGCTGTAAAAAAAGAAATGAAATATTTAGAGTATGCATATATTTTAGAAACCTAAATCTATCAATTCTAAATAGCTTATATGTTAATCAATTTAATAACAAGCAATTGAATTTTTAGCTTTACATATGAACATTCAGACTATTAACATATATTAATTCTGGAAGAAGATATGATTAAAACTACTTTCAAATATCCTTGTTTATTAGGGATGTTTAAATAAATGGTAATTTCATTTGGATTAAAAAATGGTGGTGCTATTAACCATAAGGTGATGAGTATAATTTTTCATGGTATGATTAACCATAACATTGATGTTTATATTGATAATATCATAGTAAAATTAAAGTTCAAACCTACCTATCTAAATAAGCTATATGCTACCTTTGAGCATATAAAGGTATACAATTTAAAAATGATCCTTTTAAAATCTATATTTGGTGTCCAAGTAGGAAAATTTCTCTAATTCTTAGTGCATCAATAAGACATAAAGGAGGAAAAAAAAAAATCACAAGTAAGTATAAAGGCAAGACTTCTTTAAACTAAGAAACAATTTCAAAGCCTTATTAGCAAGATAGATTTTCCAAGAAGGTTTATAACACATACCATTTATTGAGTTATTGAAGGGTAATAACTCTGATGAATTGAAAGAAATAACGGACTGAAAAGTAATAAAAAGCTTTTAAACATATATAAACTTATATAAATAAACCTCTAATATTAACCATATAAGCTTTTAACTGTATATTTTAAAAGCAAAAGGGTTAGTTGGCAACATGAAATGAAATTAAACATGAACTAATCATCTATTATAGATGTTGAAGAACTTTATACTTCAATAGAACTTTTTTGTCCTTATATTTTCCATGTGTAAAGCTTCACTAGTATATAATGCCTATAGATGTGTATGTAATTTGCGAGATATATTTAATAAAATACATGTTGTCTAAACCTTTCTTATGAAGTAATATTGGTAAGTGGACTTTAGCATTATCTAAGTTTAATTTACATTACATGCTAAAAAATCTTTGTTAAAGTCCAAGATTTAGTTGATTTTTTTTTAATCCTCATTACCTTGATAACAATTATGAATTTGAACAAGACATAGATATTATTATGAGTACACTTATTCCATGGTAGTTGTGGTTTAATGAATTGAAAAATAGGCATAAAACAGTGTAGAGGTGATCATAATCTCTTTAGTAAGTCATAAGGTGACCTTATAGTTTTAGCTTAGTTTTCATTTCTCTAATGATTAAGCGAAATATTAGGCTCGAGTCATAGGTCTAGAAATACTTTCAGAGCTAAGTGCGTAATTTATGTTATAACTCAATCTTTGATCCCTATCAAATATACCGAAAAAGAAAATGTTTCAATACAAAAAGTAAAAAAATATACTTGGAAGAATATGTATTTCAATAAAAAAATATCTTAAAAAATAAAAGAATAAAAAAAGAAATTAGGGATAAATTTAAGATGAAATTGAGAGAAATGATTGAAATTAGCTAAATAATTAAAAATTTAAAAGCCAATGACTGAATTAGAAGATGTGGAAAAATTTAAGGACCATTCTAATGCAATCAATGATGAAATTGAGAGAAAATGACTAAATAATTAAAAATTTAAAAGCCAATGACTGAATTAGAAGATGTGGAAAAATGTAAGGACCATTCTAATGCAATCAATGATGAAATTGAGAGAAAATGCCTAAATAATTAAAAATTAAAAAGCCAAAGGTTGAATTGAAAGAGATAGAAAATGCAATGGTTGTTTTAATGTATTAGGAATGAAATAAAGAGAAAAATGTTGAAATTGATAGAATAAAAAAATAAAATTAAAGATTCAAATGTAATTAGGGATGAAATAAAGGGAAAAATGTTGAAATTGACAGAATAAAAAAATTAAAGATTTAAAGAACAAATTAAAAAAGGCATTGAAATTAAAGGATATTTTTGAAGTTTTTATATGTTAAATTGGTATTGTTTCATATTAAAAAAAAGGTTGAGTGATTTCAAGGGAAACAATGTTGTTTCACTTATAATAGAAAAAAAGAAAGAAAGAAAAAGCCACACACCAAAACGAGATCGTTTTAATGCATGGCTAAAACAATACCTTTTTTTTTTCCATGATAGCCTTATAATTCTTTTGTTTTTCATGACTTTTTGTCATACCCCCCCTGTTTTTTTTCCTCTTCTATGCTTCTCACAAACACTAAAAAACACACCACTCTCCTTCTTAATATGTTCTTTCTCTTCTAAAAAGATAAAACACTAGAATCCTGTAAAAACCTTGTATAATTGGTACAAATAGGCCAACACAAACATGTTTGGAAAAGCTTACAACTATAATGGAGAGTTGAGATTGATCTAATGACCAAGATCATTCCACTAAGAAAAGTTTTAAAAGCATCATCATTGCCTATAAATAGAGTAATAAAGCAAGAAACAAGAAAAGCAAACATAAAAAGAGGTAAAAAAAGAGTTTAACATAAGACTATTTTAAACTAATAGGTAACATGTAACAACGAAGAATAAAAAAGAAAACTAATTAAAGAGAAAAAAAATTAGTTTTTTAGGTTAGAAATGGAATTGGTTTAAACCATGAAGTTGGAGAGGGGAAAAATAAAGAAGAGAGAAAAAAATGCAAAAAGGAAAGAGAGATGACATGACCAAAAAATTAATTTTTTTTTCAAGTGCAAGAGTGTCGAAGTAATAAATAACCCGGCAAGACTGGAGTCGAACCATAGGGAGGCTAATTGTATAAATTATTAACAACAACAATAACAACAACAAAAATAATAAAGAAGAAGAAGTTAATGAGAACTTTGAGATGATAAGATTAATGTGAGGATTAAACAATGATAAAAAAAATGTCAAGGTTAAAGGATCCATTAATGATATTTCAAATAAGTATAGTATAAATTCTTTTTATTATTCATTTGGAAACCACACACAAAGGAGCTTTCAATTGGATTATAAATGGTTAATATGATTACATTAATTATCTTCTTTGAATAGTGATAATACTTGTAAATGTTGTCAGGCATTCATGATTATAACTTATGTTAACAACAAATCAAGTTCCTTTTATAGTGTAAGTGTTGGTTACACTATATAGTTGAGCTATGAAAGTATCAAGTATTTGATGTACCAAGTGTTATACAACATAAATCTAGATTAACCATTTAATAAGCAAAATATTAAGAGTGAACAAGATAACAAATACAAAACATGTTAGTATCAAACATTAAAGTCCATGTTAAGTTTACAGTATACTTATTCTTACATCATTAGTATAACCTTTTCATTTTGATATAATAAACTTACCTAAACATCATGAAAGAGAGAAACATAAATGAATAAGATAAAAATATAAATAAGATAAAAGATAACTAGGTAAAGGAAAGGAAATGAGAAACATAAACAATGGATTAATATAAGTAAAACTTAATCATTACAACAAAGAGATAATAAAAGCATGATCTTGATCTGAAAATTAAGATGCCTAATTGCATGATAAATGTCTCCTTTTATAGGCCAAAATTTATAACTATTTATTTAATAACTAATTATTGAGTAGTTGGCCATATCTTGACTTAGTGATAATCTTTATCTTCTTATATGAACAAAACATCATTGATAACATTAGAATTTGAACCAACCTTACTATGAAAGTTTTAAGAAATTATCTCAGTTTTTCAAAAAAAAATAAATTGAGGTCATTTAGACTTCTAGAACTCGAGATGTGGGCTGAATACTGAACAATATCTAGGTTGTAAGACAAATTCAGACTTCTATATTATTGCTAAGATTTGGACTTCCATACAGTAGAATTCAATCTTGCCTTTTTATGAAAGTTTTATGGCTATATTTTAGCTTTTCATCCATATAAAGTGGACCTAAATCCAAATTCTTCAGCTCTAGTTATGATCTAATTACTAAACAGTGTTTCAGTTTGGACTAAACCAACATCTCTTTTTTAAGCACCACCCTCTCTTTGTCCTTTCAATTTTAGTATTTCAATTCATCAATCAATCATTTTATTTATGTGATAGGCTATATTTAGGATGAATATTTATTATAAATTAAAGGTATCTTATGGTATTAGACTTGTTATTATAAAACATGCTTTACTTAACAAAGTGATTAATACTTCAAGTGCAAAATAATGATATAAAACCTTGATAGAAATGCACTTTTAAGTACTAATCACACCCCCCAACCAACTTATTACTAGTTCCTAGTAATCAAGCGTTAAAATAGAAGAACAATTTGTAAATTTTACAAAGTAAAGTATTCATTATTTAATTTCTATTAATTTATCCAAATAGACAAAGTCTCATTAAATTTATATATCTACTTAATACCTCTTAAACAAGATATTAATAAACTATTTTTTTGTGCTTAATATATTAACATATAGTTATGGGGCAAGGGCTTTAGTTGAAAGAAAACAAAATTTTTGTTCTAATATTTAAGGTTAACTTTATGGGGTTGAGATTATTTTTTTTCTTTTTCTTTTTTATTAATATACATATAACTTAAAAACACAATGCATTTTTAACCCATATAATGAGCTTTTAGCTAATGACTTCCATACCAGTTGGTTTTAAGACATTAAGTGTTGAGACACCCCTACGAGTATAGTAACTTGGGTTGTAGATATTGATACATAGATAGTGCAATATTTGATTCTCAAGTCAATTAACTTTAGAGTATTAGGTGTTAGAACATTCATTCAAGTTTAATTACTTAGGTTAGGGAGGGTATGTAGCCAAACTTATATATATTTTTACTATCATCATTATTTTATTTTGGGTTTTTTTTGGAATTTATATACCATTCATTGCCTTTAGTTGTTACCTTTAATAAAAGAACATAAATAATATAATAATGCAATATGCAACTCACAATCATATGTTAATGTGTGTGTGTAAAATGAAGGTTTAAGCATACTTGTTAAATAAATATATATAAGTAGAATTAAGTGATAACAATGCAAGAGTTTGTAAACCTTAATATTTCAAGAAGTATCTTGATAGGCCTTGTTAAGAATGTTTACTAAGATGCGTCTTAATAGTCACTTTAACAAAAGAACTCCTTTACTCTACTATCTTAATAACAACAGTTTTGCAAATGGTTTATTAAATAAAAAATACAGTTAGTTAATTTTTTTTTAATATCAACTACTACCTTTTCCCTCCCAACCAAAATGAAAAATTGTCTTTAATGTCTTAAGGTAGAAACATAGAGTATAAAAGACATAACTTGAAATACCAAATACTAGAAAATCTAAAACACACTTAAATAAATATAAGAAATAACAAAACAAAATAATATACTATTAAAAAAATCAAAAGACACAAAGATTTATAAATGAAGGCTCAAATCTAATCTAAGTTTTTTATAGTTTTTCTTAGTTAACCAATTTATACGACTCATGAAGGGATGAGTTACAAGAGTGAAATATTGTAGTTGATCAATCAATTGTTTAGTAGTAGCAGTAAAGATTATGATTTGTTGTGTAAAAGATGTAAGAAATTCCTGTTCTACAACATGATCAAGAAAAGACAACAATTTATCATAAAAATCATTAACATTTAATAGATCTATGAGTTTATAGTGAATGTGTAGTTGGGCCCAAGAGAAAATATGAAAGATCTTTTCCAATGTGCTCAGACCACTTGATAAGGTAATGAAGACATCAATGTGTTTAAACATTGCATTCATTCGATTAGATTGTGGAGACTTGTAGTTCCTTCAATTATTTTTCTAATAATCTCCCTATTTGCTAAAGCTTTGAAGACAACTCTCAAAACTTAACTACCTTCTAAAAATACAGCTATTGACACTCCTCCTATTAACTCAAAGTTGTCTCGCCCATACACTAAATGAATCTTTCTCTCAGCTAGTGCCTGACCAAGATGATTTGTTGATTCTAAAAACTCTATTTCCTTCCTAGGACTAGATCCACTAAAAAGACAAATGCTTTTTATATGATAACTTGAGGAACCTACCATTTCTACATACTTCTATATCTGTTAAATGTATGAGATGAGTAGAAATAAAGGGAAGAAAAAGAAGATTTTATATATGAGAACTTGAAAATACAATCATACCACCTATATGTAGGCCAGATAGAATCTCACACTCTCTTTTTATTTATTTATATCTTTTTTTTAAAAAAAACATATATGTACAAGTAGTTGTCATTGTGTCTCATACCTTCCTTTGGTTTTACATTCAAGAATGACTTAAACACCCTCTATGGATCAGGGATAAGCTTCTCATCTAGTTTTCTTAAAAACCGGCAAACATGGTCTTTTATAGTTAGATTTCCAAGATTGAGTCGATCATGTTCTTTATGGAATTGTGGTCATAAATCATGAATTACACAATGTACATCTCTACTAGGATGTGTTTGAAGAGTCAATAGAAGATCATCTAAAGACCCTTTATTTAAACCATCCTTAATGAATTGTATTTTATCTTTACAGTTTACAAATTCCATTCCTAAAGAACGACATGTTGTATTATAAGTCGTTCTAGCATATTTGTGATAAACTTTTAGTCATTTTGCACGATGTTTCTTTACAAAAGTGCTTATACCTATTCCAGGCATATGTAATTAGAGTACTCACATGATAATCGAAACTTTGCTTTAATCTGCCAGCGAATATTTTCAGGAATTCCATGATTCATTAACAACTTCAATCTTGCACATCTAGCACGGTAAATTTTTAAAATCACATTTTGAGGCAGAGTGGGAAAATACTTTCTTAATTTTTCAATAGTGGTGTTCATTTTCATATGAGAATTAAAGAAGAGATTCAAAGAAGTGAGAAAGAGCAAAAAATTATACAAATATATATATAAATATCAGTTATTATGAGAAATTAAAAGAATTGACTTAAATCATAGAGTATTGTTATCCGCCATTTGACCGGGATTAGTACTAGCCTGATAAAAGTTTCAACAAAATAAAACACAAAAAAATATGAGGAAAAAAAATCAATCTTTATATATAGGATCACCCAATTCAATAGAGTCATTTTTAATTGAAAAATTATCAAAGTAAACTTTCAAATGATGTCCATTTACCTTGAAAACATTGTCATTCTTTGGATTCTTGATATCACAAGCCCCATATGGATACAATGTTTCACAATAAATGGATCGCTCCATCTTGATCTTAGTTTTCCTGTAAATAAATGGAGTCTAAAATTATAAAGCAAGACTTTTTGACTAACATTGAATATTTTTCTTAGTATTTTCTTATCATGAAACTCTTTGATTCTTGTTTTATAAATTATTAAATTTTTATAAGCATCATTTCTTATTTCCTCAAGCTTATTTATTTGTAATTTTCATAGTTGACTAGCATCATCAAGATTTGAATTGAAAGCTTTCATAACCCAATAAGCTTTATGTTCATGTTTTGTAAGCAAGTGATAAGGTTTTTCATAGACTACTTTATAAGGTAACATACTTAATGATATTTTATAAGCAGTTCGATAATGCTAAAGTACATCATTAATTCTTAAATACCAATCTTTCATATTAGGGTTCACTATTTTCTCCAAGATCTGTTTAATTTTCCTATTAGCAAGCTCTACTTGTCAACATGTCTAAGGGTGATAAGGAGTGATAACTTTATGTGTAATTTTATATTTTTTTCATTAAAAACTTGAATGACTTGTTGTGGAAATGTGTTCCACTATCACTTATCATGGCTCGAGGGATTCCAAATAGACTCAAGATATTTTCTTTAAAAAAATTTATCGCTATTTTGTGATCATTGTTTCGACTTGGAATTACCTCTATCCATTTTGAAACATCATCTACTGTTATTAATATGTACAAGAAACCAAATGATGGAGAAAATGGACCTATGAAATTTATACCCCAACAATCAAAGATCTTACCCATTTGCTATTAGAAATAAGATAAATGATTCCATTATTTAGAAGCTTAATGACTTTATTTTTCACTATTTTTTTCATATTAGGATTGAGACTTCGTTGCATTCTAAAGGGCATAAATTTTGTGTGTGTAAATCAAAGAATTAGTTCCTTTTATGTCAGCTATGGTCCATTCTAATATATTTTTATGCATTTTTAGAATTTGTAATAACTTATCTTTTTTATGTGCATTAATTTTGGAAGAGATTATTACTTGAAAAAGTTTCATTTTCTTCCAAAAATGAGTATTTGAGATTGAATGGTAACGACTTCAAATCAGGTTTGGGTGGTGAAACACTTGAAGGTATGGACTTAATTAATTATGGTGACAATTCCTCCATTTGTGGTCTCCAATTACTTGCCTTTGATTCTTTTTAAAAATAAACCATTTGCAAATCATCAAGTTCATCAATCTCAGTTTCACTAGAAGTGGTTTGAAATTGATCATGAGCTAATTTTTTAGTAAAGTCCACTTTCTATAAATCATTATCATTTGCAAGTTACTTATAAATATTAAAAATATTCATCTGCAATGTCATGTTTCTAAAATATAGCGTCATCAGTTCATTTCTACAATTAATCAATGCATTAGAAGTTGAAAGAAATGGATATCCTAAAATAATAGGAAATGAATTACATGTTTCAATAGGGTATGTGTCTAAGATAATAAAATCCACATGATAAATGAATTTATCGACTTGTAATAACACATTTTCAACTATTCTTCTAGATACTTTTACAAATCTATCAGCAAGTAAGAGAGTTATAAAAGTTAGTTTTAACTCACCTAGATTGAAACTTTCAAAAATTGAATATAAAAGTAAATTCACACTAGCTCTAAGATTAAGTAAAGCTCTTTTAATTTTATATTTTTCAATAAAGCAAGAAATTATAGGAGAACCAGGGTCTTTATATTTCAAAGCATTATTGTTCTGAATAATATCATTTATTTGTTTGACTAAAAAGACTTTCTTTTTCACATTCAGTTTTCTTGTTACAGTGCATAGATCTTTTAAAAACTTGGTATAAAAAGGAACCTATTTAATAGCATCTAGCAAAGGTATATTGATCCTTACCTATTTGAAAGTTTCAAAGATTTGAGAGTTGTGATGTTTGAAAGTTTCAAAGATTTCAGAGTTGTGATTAACTTTTTTTTGTTTCGTCATGACATGAGAAAATGAAAGTGTTGGTTGGAAATCAGTTTTTTTTTGTAATTTTTAGATTCAATCCCTTCCTTCCCTTTAGAGATTAACTCATCATCTTTCTCATAAGGTTCAAAAGTGGATTTTTCAATAACGTTACCACTATGAAGAGTAGTGACTGATTTGGATTGATCTATGTGTTGGCTTCCGAAAATATTTGCATTTGCATTGTATTGTCCCTTGAGATTTTATTGTGGTTGAGATGGAAACATATCTTTCTCTTAGAAACTGAGAGCAAATGTCAATTTTGCAAGAATATCTTTAAAATCTGTCATACTTTAAGCAAGTTAAGTATTGATTTTCTCTTGCTTTTTAATGAATACATGTAATGTTTTTTCAAGATTTCTTCTAGGAGATGGAGCATAAGGAGGTGCATATTCATGAGAATTTTAGAAATTATAGTGTGCTTGAAACGGTGATTGTAAAGTTTGTGCATTATTATCATCACTCTTCTAACTGAAATTTAGGTGATTTTTCTAACCAAGGTTATACGTTTGCTAGTATGAGTTATGATTAGGCCTTTGAAAACTGTTTAAAGCGTAGGCTTGTTCATGAAGACATTTCTTAAAAGAAGACAATGTTGGATAATTATTGGTTGAGTGTTTATTTGTTTCATAGATTTGAAATACAATGTGCTGAACAAATTTTAATTGATCATTCCTTTTTAATTGTAATACCTCGACTTTTCTTGCTAAAGATGCAAATTTGGCTTGGAGGTCATGATCTATCCTATCCTAGGATTGTACATACCTCTATTAGATGTATAAGGTTGAGCTTTACTCGGTGCCTTATAAGTACTTGCGATGTCCCAATTGTGAGCATTTTCAGCTAACAATCTAAGTATTGCATTGCTTCACCAGGGTCTTTATCTTTAAAAGTTCAATTGCATATCAATTTAACCATTTGTCTATCTTTAGGTGTTAACCCTTCATAAAATATGAAATCAATCTCCAGTTTTAAAAACCATGATGAGGATAAGTATTAAGCAAGTCTCGATATCTATCTTAATATTAGTAAAATATTTCTCCTGGTTTTTGAGTGAAAGTGGTGATTTATCTTTTGAAAGAGTTTATTCTATAAAAAGAGAAAAACTTTTTTAAAAACTATTGTTGCATTTCATCCCAAGCACAAATAAATCCAGATCTTAAATTTTATAACCATGTTTTAGCTTTATTTTTTAATGAAGAAACAAAAAGCTTTAATCTGGTGGTGTTTATGCTACAATTTGAGTCATTTTACGTGTTTCATACCTCCTTAAATTCTCTTAAATATAAATATAGATTTTTTAAATCTAAACTATGAAAAGAAGGTAAAAGTTGAATAACGTCTGGCTTAAAATTAAAATGAGATACATTAGAGGAGAAAAACTATGCATAATGGTGCACTTGTTCTTGTAGTATTCATGTGGTCTCTAAGTGTTCTAAATTGATTATTCTTATTATTCTCATTATGAAGCAACTAGTTATCTTCTTCAACCATATTTTTTGAAAATGATAAGGATACCCTACAAAATTTACTACTTAATGTATATGATCACACTCTCATGCATGTGTAACAATAGAATAAAAGAAAAAAGAAAATAAAAGAAGCAGAAGTAAAACAAAAGAAACAAAGTTAGATGCAAAAAAAATGAAAAGAGAAAATAAAATAAATGTGATAATCTGTATAAGAATTACCTCCCCGACAATGGCGTCAAAAACTTGACACAACTAGAATATTAATGTCTTCTCCTAAGTATAGGAGTATAGAATTGATAAATAACTCAGTAAAACCGGGGTCAAATCATAGGGAGGTTAAATGTATAAATTATAAATAACATCAATACAACAACAACAACAACAACAATAACAATAGTAATAGTATTAGTAATAATAATAATAATAGTAATAGTAGTAGTAGTAGTAGCAACAACAACAGTAATAATAATAATAATAATAATAATAATAATAATAATAATAATAGAAGAAGAAGTTGATGAGAACTTTGAGATGTAAGATCAATGTAAGGATTAAACAATGATAACAACAAATATTAAGGTTAGAGGATCCACTAGTGATATTTTAAACAAGTATAATATAAACTCTTTTTATTACTCAATTGGTTAATATGATTACATTCAAATAATGTTAATACTTGTAAATGTTGTCAAACGTTTATAATTATAACTTATGTTAACAACAAATCAAGTTTCTTTCATAAAACAAGTGTTGGTTATACCATACGGCTGAGTTATAAAAGTACTAAGTATTTGTTATATCAAGTGTTATATAATATAAATTTAGATTAATAAATTAACAAGTGAATAAGATAACAAATACAAAACATGTTAGTATCAAACATTAAAGTTTATATTAAGTTTACACTATACTTATTCTTATACCATTAGTGCAACTTTTTCACCGTGATATAATAAACTTAGCTAAACATAATGAAAGAGAGAAACATAAATAAATAAGATAAGAACATAAATAAGATAAAAGTTAACTAAATAAAGGAAAAGAATTGAAAGGCATAAATAAGATATTAATGAAATCAAAACTTAAGCATTATAAAAAAAATACAAAGAGGGAAAGCAAGAACATGATCTTGATTTAAAAATCAAGATACCTAAATGCATGATAAATGCCTCTTTTTATAGGCCAAAATTGGAAACTATTGATTTGATAATTAATTAATGAGTGGGTCGCCAACTCTTGATTTGATGACAATCCTTATCTTCTATTATCTGCCTAAAACATCATTGATAACATTATAATTTGAACCAGACTTCTACATGAAAGTGGTATAAAATTATCTTAGCTTTTTAAACAAACAAATTGAGGTCATTTAGACTTTTAGAACTCTAGATATGGGTTGAACACTGAATATTATCTAGACTGCATGATAGATTTAAACTTTTTTGTTATTATTACAATTTGAACTTGAAAACAGCTTTTTAAATCTTGGACTCCACATGAAAGTTGTAGGTCTATTTCTTACCTTTTCATTCATATAAAGTAAACCTAAATATGAGATCTACAGTTCTAGATATGATCTAATTACCGAAAAATATTCTAGTTTAGATTGCACCAGCATCTCTTTTCTAAGTTTGGTCATCTCTTTATCTTTTCAATTTTAGTACTTAAACTCATCAATCAATCCTTTTTATGTGATAGGCCTGTATTTAAGATGAATATTTTCCACAAATTAAAGGCATATTATGTTATTAGATATGATATTATAAAACATGCTTTAATTAAAAAGTTATTGATACTTCAAGTGCAAAATGATGATATAAAATCTTGATAAAAATAAACTTTTAAGTACTAATCACTCTATAAAGGCTTAGTCATTAAAAATGTTCACCTTTTTTTTTTATTAGTCCTAAGATCTCTCTAACATTATTTCTCAAAGATTCTCTTTGTTGATTATATTCAAGATCGTTTCCAAACTGTATATTTTATATGTAACTTTAGAAAATATAAGAACTATTAAGCTATAAAAAAGTATACTAAAAGGAAAAATCTTATAATAAAGACACCTTTAAAATTTATTTAGAAATATTAACATCAAAAGTTTGTTTTTTGGCTAAAAAAATGGAAGGACCATTATTAATTGATTATGAGTGCTAGTTGTTTATCTTCTTCAACTATAAAAAAAAAGAAAGAGAAACTTTAGTCTCTTCATCCTTTATAACTAATAATAAGCTAATAGATTTACCTTCTGCAGGTTTTTGCCAAGAATCTATTAGTGTTGGTTGATATTCGCCAATAACATCTTCTATCCTTATTCCAACTTAAGGAAGTTTAAGTATAATTGTGCTCTAAGAAGTTGTAGTAGAACTGGTTCATGCTTCACCAGTCTTTTTCTTTCTTAAGACAACTTGAATTAGTTTATTTACCTTTTTCATAATAGCCTCACTAAAAATAGGGACGTGATAGATTTTTCTTCTATGATTATGTCCATATCGTCTTTAGAATAGTCAATGAACAAAGAATGAATTCTCAAAGTTTCCTTTTTAGAAATAGAGATAAGAATGACTATAGGCTTAAAAGATTCATTTGATTGTAAATGAGAATATCTATATTTAATATTTATAGGAGCAATAATAGAATATTTAGAAAGGGCAATAATAGTTATTGGTTGTGTTACTTTCTTAAGAACACCAATAACAATAAAATTAGTTGGTTATGCAATATTTAGGAAGGAGTATAACCCAATCAAGGTAAATGGTTAAACTACTATAGTATCATCTCCATAATAGGGGTTAATGGAGATAAAACAATCTTAGAAGTTGATACTTAATAATTATAATATATATAAGGTGAGGTAGAGTTTAAAAAGAAAATCAAAACACAACATACTTTGATTAAGATGCACATATTCCATGCCTAGTTCTTAACCTAATAATAAAGGCCACATCATCTTTATTTTCTTTAATTATCAAAGGATGTTAATGTTTATTAGGACTAAATGCCACTAATGGTGAAAAGATACTAACTAGATGAGAAACTATATAAAAAACCCATAATCAAACAAATTACAACACATAATTAAACAAACTAAAAATCAATATATTCTTACTAATAGCTTCAAGTGTAAGCTTTTTACTTGGCTTCCTAACTAGGTTTTTTAATATTTTCTTTTTATTTCTTTAGCTAGATGGATTTTCATGAAAGAATTAACTACTATTTTTTCTAAGATGTAATTGAAGATGTCTTACTATACAGTAGGAAAAATCATGGTTGATGGCTTATAACTAGACAACAATCCCTTACTTAAAAGTATCTGAAGTGAAACTATATTATTTCTATCACTTTTTCTACTTGTTCTAGACTATAGATAATCACCTTATATTGACAAGTCTTGTTAACAATGTAGAATATTGGGAACATAATGTACTTATGAATCCTAATTATATAGTTATGAAGTGAGGCTTGTATATCTTGTAAGAACAATAGTTGTTCTTTGAAATTAGATCTATCACTAGCGTAAAATAAAAATCCTTGCAGGTTAGGATGCTTCTCCAAGTTACAATGTTTTTTCCCCTTTTAATATATGGCTTTTAGTGTTAAGAGAGTAACATCTATTAAGATCTTGTCCTTATTGATGCAAAATGAATTATATCCATAACACTCATACTTGTTAAGCTATATACTTAATAAAAAAAAAGTTATTAAAGGAGAATTTTAACGAGCATACCCCTTAATAGATAGAGTTTAGGTTAATGATTGATTTCACATTACTAAATCATATAAAAAAATAGTTGTTCATGTATGAACCCATAAGAACACTCCATAACTATTACTTTTCATCATAAAGATTTGATTCTCACATCTAACTTGATGTTCTCCTAATGCCATGTAAATATAGCTTAAAATAAAAGGTCTTCAAACAACTAATCTATCCTTAACCGATACTATTTTCATCTTTAGGTATACTTTGGTTGATTTTTTTTTTTACCTACAACATATTAGATACCTGTATATTCACTATAACATAAAATCCATAATAAACTAAGCTTAGATGTACCCAATATTACCTCTACAAAGGGACTTGTTAAAATTTATGGATTTTAAAAAAATTCATTATCGAATCTCAACTAAAAAGGAGGGATGATGACTTGTAGTTCTTTATTAGACTTGGTAGTGATTTTAGATAACTAAATGATGTGGAAAATCCATTGATATTTTTATTATTCACTAAAACTTTATTGCATCCTATCTAATCATTTGATATAATCTACACAAGCAATGTTATGCCATATTAAATCTACTTTCTTTTATGTATTAAAGTTTATATGATCTTGTTGCAAAGAGAGACCTTTTCTCTCGATATTTAAAGCAAAGTAGTGATATTTTTTTTTCTTATGGTGTCTTTTAGTAAAATGGATCGACAAACTCTATTTGCGTTTCTTCATGCAGCATTGGTAATGAGTCATTTGACATGAAATAAACAATTTGTATAATTTTAAAAGCCGATAATAAATGTAGATTTTGATGGAGCAAGACTTATAGTTGTTGTTTTTGTGTTTTTTAGAAGTTGGATGATGTCTAGGGATCTTGATTCTTTTTTTATTTAAAAAATTTTCTAAGTTTTTGAAAGAAAAATTAGGGTTTTTTGAGTAGAAGATGAAGAATTAAAGAGTTAAACTGAAATTATGAAGTAATTAGTGAAAACCTAAATATCATGTTCAAAATAGCTAGATCAAGCTTGTCTAAAATAATTTGATTGGATGTCATTTGATATAGGCATTAAGCTAAAAAAAATAAAATAAGAAAAGTTGAAATCAATTATGAAATGGAATTGGTTCAATTTTAAAAAATCCTAATTAATTAGAGGAGATACAAAGTAATCAATTAATCAATCAAGAATCATAATTAATTAGAAGAAAGCAATTATCCACAAGAGTCTAAGTTGTCTGAATAATAATAAAATTCAATCAAAACTATAGAATAATTAGGATTTATGTTGTTATTAACAAAAATAAATTTAGAATCTATTAAGATTCAACATGTACACTTTTTATGTGATAAAAACAATTTATATAGAATTCAAATTAGATATTTAAGTAAAATTCAAATGGTGTAAGATATAAATAGACAATCAAATTATTAGGAAAATGATAATTCTTATATTCATAATTTATTTATGCAATTTACAACTTTTTCTGGAAATTTATCTTTCTTCCTTTAACACTTTCCCGTAGAGCTTTCTTTCTTATTCAAGTTTGTTTTTTTTTTTTTGAAATTAAGTATTAGTTATAATTTCTTCACATAGAAAGTGAAAAATGAAAAACATATATCATTATTGATCTAGAAAATTATTTTTGATCATTGAAGCCATGGGTAGAAATTATTTTTTTTTAATTTTTCATATTACCAATTATTTGCTTATCACTCATTTAATGGGTAGAAATTATTATTTTTCAATTTTTCATATTACCAATTATTTGTTTATCACTCATTTAATTTTAATTTGGTAAACTAAAATTTGAACTATTTCATTTTTTAATATTTACATGTAGGGATTAATTGCATTTTTTCTTATGTAGGGACTAAACTGCATATATATGAAATTAGAGGAGTGAAATATTTTCAATAAAAACTAAAATGCACAAAAATAAAATATATAAACCTAAATAAAATTTTAAATAATTTTAAAGAATCAAAATAATTTTTCAAAAACTTTATTTAATATTGGCTTGTCAAGTATACACCAAACACAAGACAATAACATGTAATATTGAATTCATTTCTATTTGTATCATGTCTAATCTAGCATATCATATAAAAAAAATTTGTGATATATATAAAATAATTAGTAATGTTATATTAGTTACTTCATTAACTCATTTGATTTAAAAAAATAACTAATACATATATGATAAAGAAAATCAAATAGAGGATAAGTGATTAATATATCTTTACTTATGTTTTCTCTTTCCTATTTATATTTATTTATTTACTTAAAATAAATAAAGTAAAGTAATTGATAAAATGCTATTACCTACTTTTTAAGTACAATAAAATTATTCAATAAATTTATTCTAAATTTAAAATGCAATTCAATTTATAAGAATAGATTGAAAACTTAGTCTAAAATGTAATATAAATTCAGCTAATAACTAATTTTTTTTAAAATAAAATTAAAATAATAAAATTAAAAGAAAAATCTAAGATGATTATCAGCATAATTATACTATTATTATCAATGTTTTCCCTTAGAAATTTGAAAATACATCTATATTTATTAAAAATAAGTATGGTTGGATTATATTCTTTAAAACTCTTGAATTTATGGAAAAATATTTTTAATTAATAATTTTTAGTATTTTTAATTATTTTAATACGCTAATATTAGAAATATAAAAAATATTATTTTAATATATTTTTAAATAAAAAGAAAAACTCTCGAAACTTCCATTGAGGCTCAGGGAAACCCCCACGCATGATTCCAAACATTTAAAGTTAAGATTCCACGCATCAGCAGAAAGTCTGCTTTTGAGGAGAGGTTCTCCCACGGAAATTCTTGTTATTTCAATTTAGAGATAGAGAGGAGAGAGGGGCGTAATGGCATTGATCAAGCAGACAGTGGTTGTCTTGGTGACACTGTCGGTGGTATCAACATGGATGCCAGTCTCAGAGAGTGCTAAAACAGGCAAACCTCTTATTGTTGCGAGAAAAGATGATATACCGTACATCAAATGCCAAGTTTGTGAAAAGGTTG
The DNA here is from genome assembly GCA_015708895.1 of Populus ilicifolia. Classification (NCBI taxonomy): domain Eukaryota; kingdom Viridiplantae; phylum Streptophyta; class Magnoliopsida; order Malpighiales; family Salicaceae; genus Populus; species Populus ilicifolia. The sequence continues at coordinate 295,252 of SRLM01001168.1, read as the reverse complement.
CCTCACAGTTGTACCGGCAAGCTCAAAAGAAGCAGGATCAGATCTCTCCCCAGAAGGTGCTAAGCCTAACTTATTCTGCAATCTAGGTTTGCTTTGATATTTTTTTTATGGGTTTTGTTGGATTTGATTGTAAAATAATTGTCTTGCTTTTTTTCTTTCGTTTTTCTTTTGGGTACTATGATAGATCAGCGAGTATCAAGTGATTGAGATTGCGGAGAACGTATGCAATTTGAAGAAGGAAGAAGCTGATTGGATAATGAAATTGGATATAATGGAGCAGGGTGATAAGCTAGAGGTATGAGATATATATGTTTCCTATTTTCATCTTCATATGCTCTAAATCGGATGTGTGTGTGTGTGTGTGTGTGTGTGTGTGGTTTCACAGGTCATAAACTAGAACTACAGTGATAATTAATTAATGGAGTAGGACTTGTGGGTACTACAAGTACGGACAATTGGTCGAGATTGGCATGTTAATTCCTAAGAATATTATTTTTCTTCTCTTTTTTTCTCTCTTAAATCTGTAGCTGATAGAACAAGATACTGAAGGTCAATGCAATTCAGAATGCAAGACAATCGAGCAAACTTGCCAACAGGTGAGTTTGGAACTGACATTAAATTGATTGTTTTTTATGGAAATCAGTTTAGTTGGTGACTGTCTGTTCTCTGGATTGTGGAAGTTTAGAAATTTGTCGGCTGATGGTTTTCCTTAAATTACTACTGGTTATATGTTGGAATCATCCTCAATTGCTAAATGTCAAATAATTGCTTATTTATTTGAGGGCTTTCCAGGTCATGGACTACGTCGACACTGATGTTGCTGAATATATATATACTACCAAGCCTCAGATTGATTTATTGGTGAAACATCTCTGCAAAGATCTGACTAATTCTTGTACTAAGAAACCACCTCCAGTCCCCAAGGTAGCTGCACTCATTTTTGACAGTCATAGGTGATTGATATAGCTTTTCTTAGGGACCATTTTGACTTGTTAATCTCAGTGCTTTCATTTTGTGATCTTCAAATTCATGATTTTGCATGTCCTTGATATATGATGATAGAAAACTTATCAGATATGAAATTTTCATGCTGCCTTCACTGATTCTCAGAAAGAATATGAAAAGGCTTGGAAGCTTTGACATGGTTGTGTACTGCGCTATGGTAATTGTTCCACATCAATTGGAAATGGCATGCTTTTGCTAATAATCTGAATCTGACAGCAATAATTCTCTGCTAGTTGCATGTTCAACTTTATGCGAATGAAGCCTTTCTCTCCTTTTTTCATTATATTGAGAAGAGTTTCTGCTGTATATTGGCTTTCTGGAGTGACACTCAACCTCTGAATTTTAGAAATTGATTTTAACAATTCTCTACATCTATGAATTTCAATAACATGAAGGCACATCAGAGGAAAATGCTTTACTGCCGCTAGTTTTCCACATGTTCTCAAAACTCAAAAACCAATTTATATCTGAAAATGAGTGAAGCATAAATGGATATGAAATTCAAAAGTTCCAGAACTTTTAATTTTTCTCTAGTTAATAGAGTTCTTGGGAAGAAAAGGAAAAATAAAGAGAATCTCTGGTGTAGGAAGAAAAAGGCAAAAGAACGCTAATTTAGCCAAAGTCTGATTGTCTGGATTGAACAGCCAGAAAAAGAGAACAAATTGTTTATAAAATCATCAAAATATCAAAGTTGTTTTTAAGTCTTGTTTGGGTTGAAAAGCCAGAAAAAGAGAACAAACTATTTATAAAATTATCAAAATATCAAATTTGTTTTTAACTATACTCTAGTAGCAGGCCCTTTGATTTCTAGTAAACCTCAAGTAAAAAAATAAATTTCTCCCCTTAAAATTAACTAAATCTTAGTCATCCAAGCTACTACCATAAATTATTAAAAGAAAAATCCTAATCATATGAAAGCTACTGCATTTCTAGCTCTTGCATCAATCTCCCTATCCTAACCATGCTTCTCATCAAAGCACTTCTTCTGGCTAGACTGTTGTCTCTGAATTATATGCTTTGCCCCCCCCTATTCCATCATACTTTTGTCCAAGGCTTTAGGATAATAACTTTTCAGAATATATTAGTTCTATGAAGTGGGAACAATATACACATTCTCAAGTTATTTTTGTTTTAGGGTACTGTTGTGTGTTTGTTTTCCATTAAATTTAGTGAGAAACACGAATCATGGCAATTTTTCTCTAACATATTGACAGAATTACTTAAAAAAGCACTATTCTTTTTCTTTCCCTATACCTTCAAATGTTCGGTTCCTAATATTCTGCACTTGCATTTCATGTTGACCAATATTATTTCACTCGAGTTCTATAATATTGTAAAATCCATGTCTATCTTTCCAGAGAGCAGAACAACTCATGACTTCGCACCTCTTACTTCGTCTTGCACATTCCATTTCAGAACAAAAAACTCAAGTATAATCCTTGTTTTTTCATGTTTTTCAGGACAGGATGCCTGGGGAACCTTTTGTGCCTAAACCATCTAAAGAGGTTGAAATGGAAAAGATTATGAGATCTATGGAGGTAATTTGCTTAAAATTTCTGCATGTATGTTGTTATATGTTGATTTGGGCCTATAATTTGTTCCCCTTTGCTTTAGGGTATGCCTGGAGCTCCTGGCATGAAAATGTATTCAAGGGAAGATTTAATGGGAATGAACAATTTTGGTAATGAAGATGCTGAGGATGAAGACGATGAAGATGAACAGTTCCCCTCAAATATGGTAATTAACAGATTTCAGAGCTCATTAATACTGTTCTTCAATACTTCATTGTTTTACTTGAAACTGTTGCAACTAATCTTTTGCAGGGAAAAGTTTTAAGAGAGAAGCAGGACATGAAGGTTGACTGGAAAGAGAAGATCTTCGAAGGGATAAAAAGCACAGTTGAGGCATTGAAGAGGCATACAAATATAGTGTCCAAGCAGATACAGAAATGGTGGGAAGGAATACGTGCAGCGCCTGCAAAGAAGAATTCAAAGACTGGCAAATCAGAACTTTAGGACCACTAAATGGCTTTACAATGCAGTGAGAGAACTCTGAGCAAAAATGGACTTGTAAAGGAATTACTGCAGTTACACAGCAAGGGCGTGCACATCCTTAGTTTATTATAGTGAACTGGTCTTTTGGCTTTTCGGTATAGATACCAGAAAACTTGAGCCAGTTGGAACTAATTAGAACATGAACTGAACCAACTCTTCTTGAAACTTCTGTTTTCATCTTTTAGAGGCACGCATTTTTGTCTACACCATCTGATAATGATTTTATAGCTGAATGAGTTGATTCGAAATTGATTTTGTGCTCACAAAGCTGGAATTTCATTCAACAGGATCATATTTAGCTAATGAATCCTCCCCAAGCTCTGTATCTGTAATTGTGAATCTGGTAGCATTAAAATGGTATTCTTTATATAGAGAGAGGAAAATGTAATTTCTTTGATACTGCAACTACTAATAATTACGTTATCATACTATGTGAATTTATAGTACAAACTAAAATAGTAATTATTGTTATTGACACTTCAAAATGGCATCTATATTTTTTTTTTGGTTGGATTATACAAATGATTATTTGTCTTATATTTTAATTCAATAATTTGTTTTATTTTGTATTTGCTAGACATTGCATGAGATATAGCCAAGTCAAATTCTAGATTATTTTGATTTTGCATAAGATATAGCCAACTCAAGTTTATTCTATATTATTTTGATTTTGCATAAGATATAGCCAACTCAAGTTCTAGATTATTTTGAGTTTTAGATTATTTTGAGTTTAAAAAAGTAGAGAAAAGTTCTAGATTGTATTGAGTTTAAAAGAAGTGGAGAAATGATTAATCTAACTTCACCCGGTTAAAAACTTGAGTCAACTTGTGATCCAGTTAATTCTAGATAAAATAAATAAAAAGTTTATTGATTTTTTTTAAATGAGGTTGTTTTGATGATTTTTTTTTTGCCATTGATTTTTTATATATTTTTTTAGTCAAAATAAGATTGCTTTGATTATTTTTTTAGTTAACTTGGACTGATCCTTTCAAGTCGTGATTCAAGCTTTACTCTAAGTTAATCTTTGAGTTGAATTTAAAAATTATAATAATAATTATTTTTATTTTTATATTGATATAGGTTTGTGATTAATACTTAAAAGTGTATTTTATCAAGATTTTATATTATTATTTTGCATTTAAAATATCAATAACTCCTTAATTAAAGTATGTTTTATAATAACGAGTCTAATACCATAAGATATCTTTAATTTAGGGTAAATATTCATCTTAAATGCAAGCCTATTATATAAATGAAATGATTGATTGATGAGTTGAAGTACTGAAATTAAAAGAACAAAAAGAAGGTGAAGTTTAGAAAAGAGATACTGATTTAGTCTAACCTAAAACACTGTTTGGTAATTGGATTATAATTGAAGTTGTAAAACTTGAATTTATATCTGCTTTATATGAATATAAAGCTACGACATGGACCTAAAACTTTCATGAGAAAGACAAGATTCAATTCTGCTTTTTAAAAGTCTAAATCTTAGCAACAACGTAAAATATGTCCTGCATCCCATATACTGTTTAGTGTTCAGCCCATATCTTGAGTTCTAGAAGTCCAAATGATCTCAATTTTTTTCTTGAAAAGCTAAGATAATTTCCTAAAACTTTCATAGGCAAGGCTGGTTCAAATTCTGATATTTGTCAATGATATTTTTTGTAGACAAGAAGATAAGAATTGTCACTAAGTCAAGAGTTGGCCACCCATTCAATAATTAGTCATTAAATCAATAATTTCTAATTTTGGCCTATAAAAGGAGTCATTTGTCATGCATTTAGGCATCTTAGTTTTCATATCAAAATCATGCAATTGTTTTCTCTTTATTGTAATGCTTAAGTGTTGTTTATAATTAATCTCTTACTTATGTTTCTTATTTTCTTTTCTTTACTTAGTTAACTTTTGTCTTATTTATGTTCTTCTCTTTTATTATGTTTATTTAAGTTTATTATATCAAGGTAAAAAAATTATACTAATGGTATAAGAATAAGTATAGTGTAAACTTAATATAAACTTTAATGTTTGACACTAACATGTTTTGTAGTTGTTATCTTATTATCTTTTAATACTTTGCTTGTTAAATGATTAATCTATATTTGTGTTGTATAACCCTTAGTGCAACAAATAATTGACACTTTCATAGCTCAAACTGTATGGTATAACTGATACCTGTGCTATGAAAGGAACTTGATTTATTGCTAATATAAGTTATAATCATGAATGTCTGACAATATTTACAAGCATTAACATTATTCAAATAAGATAACTAACATAATCATGTTAACAATTTATAATCTGATTGGAACATCCTTTATGTGTGGTTTCTAGTTGAATAATAAGAGTCTATACTATACTTGCTTGAAATATCATTAGTGGATCTTCTAACCTTAACATTTGTTTTTAACATTGTTTGATCCTCACATTGATCTTCAATTCCAAAATTCTCATCAACTTTTTTTTTTATTCTTACTATTACTATTACTATTACTATTATTATTGTTGTTGTTGTTGTTTATAATTTATACAATTAACCTCCTTGTGGATAGAACCCAATCTTGCCGGGTTGTTTATTACTTTGACATTTCTGCTCTTGGAAGAAAATATCAATCTTTTGGTCGTGTCAGTTAATAGTCAACTTGGTTCATGACTTGAGTCTGGTCTTGAGTCAACCTTTAAGTAGATTCTTAAAACTATGATAATAAATATTTTTATTCTTATGTTGACTAGATTATGGTCAACCTAGCTCGTGACTCGAGTCTAGCCTCGGGCCAACTCACAAGTTGGATTTTTAAACTATTAGTCTTTTTTATTTTTACATTAACTCGAGTTAACGGTGAACTCAACTTATGACCTGGACCTAACTCAGGGTCGACAATTAAGTTGAGTTTTAAAATAATAATAATAATAATAATAATCATTTTTATCTTTATGCTGACTTGACTCGATGGTCAGTTTGACCTATGACATGGGTTTGCCCCCGGGTTGATCTCAAGTCAGGTTTTAAAACTATGATAATAATTATTTTTATTCTTATATTGACCCGGGTCAATGGTTAAATCGACACATAACCCGAGCTTAACCCTAGATCAACGTCTAAGTTAGGTTTTAAAATTATAATAATAACCACTTTTATCTTTATATTAACCTGGATTAATGGTCAAACTAACCCATAAAAGTCCTAAGTCGGGTTCAAAACTATGGTAATAACAATTTTTATCCTTATGTTAACTTGAGTTAATGATCCCGACCCACAACCCTACCTTGGCCTTGAGTTTAATTTTAAAACTATAATAATGATAATTTTTATTCTTACATTGATCTAAGTTGATGGTCAATCCAACCAATGACCTAGGCTTGGCCTCGTTCAATTCTCAAATCATGTTTTAAAATTATGATAATAACTTTTCTTATCCTTACATTGATTTAGGTTGATGGTCAACCTAGCCTGTAACCTAAGTCTTATCCTAGATCGGTTCCTAGTCAAGTTTTAAAATTATGATAATAATTGTTTTTATTCTTACATTGACCTAAATCAACTATATTGACCTTTATACATAGAATTGTCCAATCTCTTTTAGGGAGACAAAAATTTCTCCACTAGAACAACTTTAAACGAGGATAAAAATTAATTTTTATATTGTCTAGAAATGCCCCAAACAACTTCATAAAACAATTATCTTGTCCAATTCATCTTACCAAACACTACCCTAGCCTTTTCTTTTAAGTTGTCCATAGTTAATCTTTTTCAATATATCTTAATCCTAATAATTTCTTGCCATCACTTACTAATACAGAGGAACAAATCACACCACTAATTCCTGTTAACTAAAGAGTCAAGATAAAAAACCACTTTCTTACTAAAAATCTAAAAACTTCACTTAACTACAAATTCATTTTCAAAGCCATCATGAATTCTTGACAAACCTGCAATTAATGACAAATAACCTAAAGATTAAAGGCAAAAAAAATTGGTTGTACAAATCTAAATTTATAATTATTTAAATTATCAAAAATATCAAATCTAGTATCTAGTTATGAAATATTAAAAAGAAAAGAGTGAAGTCAAAGAGAGTATAACACCTTTATTGTTGAAAAACTAGTATTGAAAATAGTTGAAAAACTAGTATTGAAAATATCGTGTAATTTTTTTTTATGTATAAACATATAAATCTATTGCTTCTCTTGACTTTTTTTTATGGTAAATTTACCTCCTTATCATTCATTACACTAAACCCCATCTATTTTTAAAATTTTTTATTTGGGTTAAACAGGGGAGAAAATTCCCTGGGAACTAATCCTCGGAACACAGTTTGTGACATGTAACAGAGCACACCTAAATAATTGTGAAGTTACAAGAGGGAGGTGTATTGTATGCAAGTAGCAGGGTCATGAATGAAAAAAATGAAAATATTTGGAGGGATTTTTCTTATATAAAAGTGCTGGTCATTTTTTTTAAAAATTACCCAAATAGATTTTAGATCTAAAGCTAGCAAAAATCACATATTATTAATAAACCTAGTGGAGAGCATATGAGACCTACTCAGTCAAGAGCTAGTGCTAGTAGGGGGAGAGGTCGTGGCCAAGGAACTAGGACTCAAGGAAAAGTTACCCTCTCGATCAAGAAGCTACTAAGGCTTCAACAAATATAGTGACATATATGAATACTATAAATGCACAACTACGGTATGTCTTGTTTGATCATGGAGCTCCTCACTCATTTGTAGCCTGCAAATTTATAAACAAACTAAAAGTATCAAAAAGCAAGTTAGAAATGGGGTTAGCTATTATTACACCATCAAGAGAAATTGAAAAGAAATTGTAGAAGTGAATAATATTTATAAAGGGTATAAGGTACTGATAGAAGATTATGAATTCAATATAGATTTAATATCTTTAGAGATAGTTGATTTTGATATAATTCTAGGGATGGATTAGTTGAGTTCACACCAAGCTATAATGAACTATTAGAGTAGCTAATAGGGAAATAAGGTTATATTACTATTAGAGCAGCTGATGGGAAAATGGTAAATTTTTATGGTGAGAGGAGCGTGATACATAATAGTTTAATATTGGTGATGAAGGCAAGGATACTTAATGAGGGATATGTGGTATGGTAAGCGCATGTAGTTGATAGAGCAAAACAAACTCAAGAATTAGTTTGTATCCTTGTAGTAAAAGAGTTTTGAGATATTTTTTCAGATGAGTTACCACGGTTACCACTTAGAAGAGAGGTTGAAGTGTCGATTAATGTATTTCCTGGAACCATACCTATATCTCAACCCCCTTATAGGATAGCTTCGATTCGGAGTTAACAGAATTGAAGGTGCAAATACAAGAGTTACTTGATAAAGGATTTATGTGACCCAATAACTCTTCTTAGGGAGCTCTTGTTTTATTCGTCAAGAAGAAAGATGGCAGGCATCCTATGACTTTGCATTGATTATAAGCAATTAAATAGGATAACTATCAATAATAGATATCCACTTTCGAGAACTGACAACTTGTTTGATCAATTGAATGGAGAGCAAGTGTTATTTAAGATTGATTTAAGATTTGTATATCACCAATTAAAAATACAAGAACAAGATGTGTAGAAGATGACCAATAAAAATTCATGAAGATCTAACCATAGAAATGAAGCTGATCAAGATAATTGACCAAAGATTGAAGGAGTTAACGAATAAAAAACTACCTTTAATAAAAGAATTGTGGGGAAATTCTCGGATCGAGCAAGAGACATGGAAAAGAAAATTAGAAATAATGAAGGAATATAATGCATTATTTTTAGGAATGGGTGATAACTTTTATATAGAAAGATTGAGTTTCTAAAATTTGAAGGACGAAATTTTTGTTAGAAGATAATGCAAACCTTTGAATTTTTTTAAAATAAAAAAATTTATTATATATTTTTTAAGATTAATTGATATGATTTATCTAAGGATTAAATAAAAAATTTTGAATTTCTTTACGTAAAATTACTTACCGATCAGTTTTGTACTTTTGAGTATAATGCTTAATTTGAATGTCAGAATGGGCTCAACTTTTATAAAAAATCCCTTAACATATAGTCTTATATAAAGTTAAAATTATAGAGCAATCAAAGTTTGATATTAATGATAATTTCCTAAAATCTCTTAACATATAGTCTTATATAAAGTTAAAATTATAGAGCAATCAGAGTTTGATATTAATGATAATTTCCTAAATACGCTTAATGAGCTGGAAATTTCTAGCAGCTCTCTTCTTCCTTACACCTACGGCTGGGCAGGAAAAAAAAATGAAGAGAAAAGAGAGCTTGGGAGAGAAAGAGAAAAGACAAGGAACCCTAAAATTGTGTTAGGAAAAATGGTTTTAGCTAGAAATCAACAAGGAAAAAAAAATTGTATTCAGCATAAAGTATAAAATTATGTTAGGGCAGTAAAATTTGAATAGGAAAGTGAATATTTTTATATATGATGAAAATAAAACTAATAGATTTGATGAAATGTAATGTGGGGATTGAATAATAAGAATCATTTGTAAACATTATGATATAAATGTTTTGAAAATATTATGCAAGGTAAATATCATGTGAAAAATATCAGATGCAGAATCCAGCTAGGGAATATTGAAAAGAGAATAGTGAAGGCAGAGAGCGGCTATACTGTCAGAAGCATAGCTTGCACTTACGATAAAATAAAGGCAGAGGTAATGGAAGGATATTGTTTGCAAGATTGGAGGAATATAGATAAAGCAGGGAATAATAGCCCACGAGTTGAAGACAACTATCAATAAAGCAAAGGGATAAAAGCTCACAGGCTGAAAAAGCTGAAGCTAAATATCAATAAGGGAATCATCACGTAATGGAATGATATTGAACATGAGAATTTAGAAATTCCAGGACGATTGCAATCACCATTTGCATTTGCCAAATGGGAAGCGATTAAGACTACAAACAGGTGACATTTTGGCCAACCAACACATTTCTCTCATTCCTGGAAATAAAAGAAACAGATGCATGTTTCCAAATAACAGGTAGCAGTTCGAGCATCGATGTCAACCCACCTACTCTTGCAACTTGAAGGTCCGTTCATGCAACTCATCGCATTTTATAATGTTGAGTTCTTGAGGCCACACAACGACGACCATTCAATGAATATTTGATCATTATGTCAATGTCACGAGGATTCTTTTTGTTCGGTGCCACAATCATACTTCCACTTAGTGCCTCCCCTTGACAGATGGTTAGCACATCTTCTATGTACAAGACTGTTTGCTTCCAGTGGGTAGCTCGTGATCTGGGCCCTGCAGCATACAAGTTCATCAGGAAGGTTATTTAGGCATTCCACTGGACTGTTAACTGGCAGGTTTGATTTCTGATTTCTGTGTTTACTTGTGCCTATTTTATGATAGTATTTCATTGAGAATACACTCTCAGAAACTTAAAAGCAGTACTCTCTACCTCAGTGTTAGAGATAGTTAATTTTGAGCTTCACAATTAATAAAATTATTTGTGCATCACCACAATCAAGTGATGGAGCTTATAGAAGCTTATTTACCCATGAAATGAGCCAATTCATGGAAAGGAACAGCTGTAATGCTAGCCCATGATAAAATAGGTTCCCTTGACTCACTTTCACTGTTTGTAGTAAAACAAAACTTTGTACTGGAAGATGAGAAAAAAATAACAGAATAGGGCAAAGAAGAAAAAGGCTTGACCTGTAGAGAAGCCCATCAACTTGTGACATTTCGTAAATGATACATCAAAGTAGGCTACTAATGCATGGATGTAATCATCACGTTCTGCTACAAGCTTAAAAGGAGCTGTGAAGGATGCATCCCCAGATACCATTTTAGAGATGTCCATTGTCTGAAATGATGAATATCAAAATATCACACATTAGCCAGAAAAGCAAAGAACAGCCACCAAAAGCAGGCTGGAGAAATGAGCACAACCATACGCAAACATGCATGCGAGCGAGTGCACAAACACAGACAAATGCATATCTGACCTTCAGCTTCTGGCAATTTGTAACAATTTGATTCTGATCAACAGTGTCAACAAGAGGTTCCCCCATGGCCTGCTTCTTGATGCAGGTCATATCAAAGCCATAGACATTATTCCAAACTGGAGCAAACATGAAGGCCAAGGCAACGAAACAGATATAGGAACTAATTAAATGCAACCCCACTAAACATTTTGAGTTGGAAAATGAATTCAAATAGCAGATGAAACCCAGCATGCAACTGGGGTGACTTCCCCACTCCCCACAGCTTTCATCTATCAAAGTCTGGGCTGTGCTGGCAAATTCCACACATATTGTGGATCTGCAGGAAAATGATTTCATCTACACACATTAGACAGATCATAGTCTTACATTCAATCTTATCTTCTTTGTATTCTGCATCCTCGATGGCCGTCAAATAGAGAGAAGTTTTGTCTGGCAGCACAATTCCATCATTGACCTGGAAAAGCAAATAATGAAACATAAAGGCTGATATTTCTGATTAGAAGTTTTTCAGCATCTCCAATGATGATCCCATGGAGTATAATAATAGCTAAAAGAACTTTTGATCACTAAAATATTATAGTTGTTCCAGATTAATGAATGACCTAAAAGTTGGTTGGCATTTTTACCCTTCCTTCCAATGGTGCATGCATCCAGTTGACGGAAAGCCAAAGAGCACAGAGACTCTTGTTTTTTGTGAATATTAAAGTACCAGCAAACACTATTGCATTATTATCCCAAGAAAGCAATATTCTCATCCACAAGATTTACATTCTAAAAATACTCCCTGATCAGTAAGTTTTATGTGGATACAGTGAGCCTCCTTTATCCAGAAGGAAATTCCTTGAAATTGCCAATGAATGGTGCTATCAGAATTAATATTTTTTTCTTTTCTTCGCATTAAATCCCAATCAAGAAACTAGAGAAAAAATAAAATCAAACAGGTATAGCCAAGAAACAGCCAAATGAACCCGAGAGACACAATGTTTCAGGCATCAAACAAAACCATCATATTCAAACCAACTGGCTAACATTTATTCTAACTTTGCATTGAATAACAAGTTATAAATCAGAAAAGAGAAGTGTGATTGCAACTTACAAGCCATTTATGACGTGTGTACAAGACTGAGCTTAACATGTTCTCAAACAACAGAAAATATCCCATCCACTCTGAAATAATTATGTCCACTTTAGCAACTGGTAGCTCAATCTCTTCAATCTTTCCTTTCAAAACTGTTATAACTGTAATATTGAAACACGAGTAAGTAGTCAGAATTGCCCTTTGAGGCAACGTAATGAGAGAAAATTAGCAGACTATATGAAGAAATAGCATTACCATTGGAATATCCATTTGATTCAACAATCTCTTTTGCCATGTTAGCCATATGAGAGCACTCGACCTGGAAATAGAAATGTTGGCAAAAACCATATTTAGCGTATAGAAATTCAGCTTAGTGGATGCAGGATGTGATAGGGAAAAAGATAGGGAAAAGGAAAGGAAAACGCATACCGCATAAACATGGGCAGCCCCAGCTTTGGCACAGAATAAGGATAAAATTCCAGTCCCAGCACCAACATCAAGTACCACTTTATCCTTGAATAAAAATTTATTCTGATAAATAACATTTTGGTATGTTTTAGTTCTCACAACATCCTTCAGCATTTCCTGCAGTGTAAGGGTGGGTGGGGAAACATCAACAACAAGCAAAGTACATAAACATATCACCAGACAATCAACTCCATGAATTTTTTAGATACACAAAGTTAAATAACAAAATCTTAACTGATAGAATGCAGAGAAAGCCGAAGAAAAAAATAGAAGTATATCATATAATAACAAGTGTTTGTGGGTATTGTGAGATAAAAAAAAAATATAACAAAACAGCAACATCAAGTTACAAAAACTTTATCCAGTTACGAGACACTTACTTCATGAATACCTGCAAAAAGAAGAAGAAGAAGAAGAAGAAAAGCGGTTAAGACAGATACAAAAACTTTCTACGCCAAAGACCCCATTCATTACGAGTATAAAACACAGAAACTTTTAAAGTCAACTGAACCTAGTATGCTATTACCAGGAGTCAAGCTCTAAACTTGAGTGGGGGGGTGGGAGACCAAAACACAAACTAAGGGAGGATAAAAAGGGAAACTGAGCCAAGGAGAGTAGCACTACCAAAGTGAGAGTAAGAATCGAAGTAATAATCGGCGCTGGTTTTATCATCATCGCAGCCGTCGACAAAGGAGACGTCAGGGTCTTGCATAGATACGTCATCGATAGCAATGGATTTTTCAGTGGCTACAACAGAGTCATCGAGATTGGAGCTCTCCTCTTCTTCTTCTTCGTCATTGAACTGGTGACGAGTGTTGTTGAAGCTCATTGAGGTCTGTTGTTGAAGCTCATTGAGGTCTGTTGTTGAAGCTCATTGAGGTCTGACTGTTCTTTCAACGGCCCGTTTCTACTTTCTTTTCGTTTTTAGGGTTTTTCTTAGAGCTTGAGGAGCGCGAGAGATAATTTGAGAATTTGATTGCTTCAAAATTTAAATGGCAAAGCTAACAATTTTTTCTCGGAAACCCTACGAGGCGTTGGCGTTGGTGTGGTGTGCTAACTGCAATTAGTTGAAGCACATCAAAATATTTTAATAATTTACACTAAGATTATTTTGAGAATTTGTTTTTATTTTTTATTTTTTATTTTGAAGTGATATGTTAAAAATAAATTTTAAAAAATAAAAAAATATTATTTTAATAAATTTTTAAATATAAATTATTTAAAAAAGCAATCATTATCTCAATACAAATTTTAAATTTATTTAATTATAGGAAAAAAATGTTAAGGATTTTAAAAATAAATTTGAGCTTGAAAACTAATTTTTATATAAAACAATACTCTCTACTTTTCTTATTTTTACTTCTTTGTTTTAAATCAAAGAATTGGTTAAGAATTTATTTTTAATTTTCAAAGTTGAAAGATAATTCTTATAAAAATATATTAAAGATATATTTAAAAAAGATATAAATATTCTTAATATTTTAAAATTAACTAACATCAATTATTTTATTTTAAGTATATTACTTTTGAAATTATATGATTCTTAATTAATTTATTTAGTAGTTTTATTTATTAAAAAAATTTATATGATGTGTTTTAATATTATTTAATCATTTTTAATAATATTTCACAGCTTATATAAATATTTCACAGTTTTTTTTTACATTTTTAGAGAAAAAGAATATCATTATTGAAAAATTAATATAATAATTAAAATATACATAATATAGAGAAATGAAAATTAGTCATGTTTTCAAAGAAATTCTATTTAATGATGAAGAGGAGAGGATTGAATAATAATAAAAAAAGAATTTGTAGTGAAATTATTCTTTTATATTTTTAACCATATTAGATTTTAACTTTGTGTTAGACACAAATATTTTGATTTAATATATGATTGGTTTAGTTATTTATTTTATAATTAAATATATTTTGAAAAATAATTTATTGATTGAATAAATCATAAATGAATTATATTATCTTCTTAGCAATGATTTATCTTTTTCAGATTACTGCAAATATTATTGCAAATATTTTTCAATATTATTTTGATGTGAGAAGAAATTACCATATTAAGTTAGTAAAAAAAATCAATGCTCATTATAAAGCAAAGTGAAAATAATAATTTATATATGTTTCAAATATTGTAAGTATAATGGTAATACATATCAAATATCAAAGATAGAACATATTTTTTATACTAAAATATGATTTTTATAGAAGCAAGTTGAAGGTATGTTAGCTTCCACTTTAAAAAGAATAGGAAGTAATGTTTTTTGAGATAGAAGATTGCTCATTTTATTTAAAAGATAAAAATAACCTTAAGTATTTTAAAATTAACTAATATTTAATTATATATCTAATAATCTTAAATACTTTTAAATTAACTAACCTCTATCATTTTTATTTTATATAAATAGAAATAAACTATTATTTAGTCACATAACTATTACTCTTTTTATTCTATTTTTTTAGAATTTTTTATGATATCTAAGAGTTTGTAAAACATAAAAGATTCTTTTCTTAAGGAAATTATTTAGTTATTTATAAAAATGTTTAATGAAGTTATATTAATTTTAATTCAAATAGCACAATAATATATTATCAAACAATTAGCTAACAATCTAATATAAATAGAAATTAACTAACCTCTATCATTTTTATTTTATATAAATAGAAATAAACTATTATTTAGTCACATAGCTATTACTCTTTTTATTCTATTTTTTTTAGAATTTTTTATGATATCTAAGAGTTTGTAAAACATAAAAGATTCTTTTCTTAAGGAAATTATTTAGTTATTTATAAAAATATTTAATGAAGTTATATTAATTTTAATTCAAATAGCACAATAATATATTATCAAACAATTAGCTAACAAAATAATACAACAATTCATTACTAAATAGTTTTATTTGTTTAATATCAAAACATAGTGAACACAATAGAGGCTAGACAAGTTCTTAATTGCTATTTTCATCCTTCACTCGTTGCAAGTTTTACTTGATGGTTCCTAGAAAAACACATTAACTTGTGTTATTCTGTAACTTTGGCAAGTTTTGCTCTTCCATGCATCTTTTTTTTTTTGAAGATTTGAATTTGAGTTGTTTCATGGATCATAAGATACACATGTTCTAACTTGATTATGTGTTCATGGTTGAGTAAAAGTTAAATATCAGTGTTAAATATAACAAAGAAAAAATTTAAAAGAAAAATCAATTTAAAAATAATTTATTTTTTGCTTACAATAAAAGAATCAATCTGAAAAAAAAAAGAATAATGAAAATCATATTATATAATCAACAACCCAACCTTGAGGAAGAGTTAAAAGGTTTTTAACAAAATAAAACAACACTAAGAACAATTAAAATAATTAAATAAAATTCAAGGAAGACTAAAGATAATGCAATATCCAAGCGGGAGACTAGAAAATAAAGTGCATAAAGACTTTAAACACAAATATTTATCATGGCTCATTTTGGCTTACATTCCATCCTCGTGCACACCTTGTAATTTTCTAATTCACTAAATGTTTTTACTTATTGATAAATAAATCTTTTACAACCATAACTTTTGTGGGCTTAATAGCTAAATTTAATGATCTAATACTAGTAAGATACAATGCTACTTTATTAATTGGTTATATAATTTTCTTAATTAATTAAATTATTTGTTTTTTACTTCTTCCTTTCAATAAAGAAAAATTACAATTAGAAACTAAACTCGGGGTAGAGGCATATAATAGTATCGCAAATCAAACAAATAATGAAATTAATCTAGAAAATCATAAAAGCTATAAATAAAAGTATGAAAAGTAACATAAATAAAATATAAATTCTAAGAGGTAAATAGTAGAAGGAAGGTAAATTGCATTAAGAAATTGTGTATATAGGTTTGGACATCATCTTTAGTAACTAATGACCTTTATATAATGAAACCCTATATGAAATACAATTTCTAACTCTACATGACATATTTATAATAAATAAGGTGTTCAATTTATAAATCCTAATATAATTTATATCCCTATTATCACTTATCTTTTTTGGCAATTATGTGCTTTCTAACTAATTTATAATTTCTACTAGTGTACTCTACTATTGCAAATCTTTTTTAGAATAGAACTTTATCTTCTAGTCAATCATATGAACTCTTATATGATGTCATTCAAACTACACCAAAATATCTATCAAAAGTTCCTCATGGGCCAATCACAAAATAAATGATAAAAAAAACTCAAATATACATTCAATAGACTTACATATAATATTTAGATTAAGATGAATTTCAAAGAAACAACATCTTTAATATGTGATGATTAGACCTTAGTCAACTTAATTTGTGTATTAATGGTTTGATTCATCTACTTTATAGGCTAGTTAATTTTGGCAACTAAAGGCTTATTTGTTTTCAAGTGTTTTATGGATTCCAAGTTATTAGATGATTCTTTATTATGGGTGAAAACATAAAACACTAAAGAAGAATTATTTTTTATTTATTTATTTTGGATCTTAGAGGGCAACATCATGGGCTATTAGGCCAATGGTCCTTGAAAAAAAATCATTCAAAAATCATTTTATTTTTAGAATTATTATTCATATTTTGAGCTTTATTTGAGATACTTAGAGCCTTATTTTAATTTGGATTGATATTAGTTTATTAAGTCAACTAGGGTTTACTTTATTCAAATTATAAATATTATTTTGTAAGATATTATTTTTAGGTAATAATATATTATTATCACATCTATTATACGTGTGTGAGACAATCTCTTAAATTGGTTCTTCGTTAAACTACTCTAACTTATCGAAGAATCAACCAAACTTCAAAATGTCTTCTATACTTCTCATTCATGTCTCTTCATAGGCATTAGATAGGAGGTTAATTTCTATAATCTTAACACCTCAGTATAGGTTATTGTTATGTTAAGCTCAATCACAAGCTTGTATTTAGCTATCTCAAGAAAGGTTGATTTAAGTATGCATTGTTTTATCTTTATATTCATGTGATTCATATTAGTTGATATCAGAGTAAACTCTAAAATCAAGTTATATAATTTATCTTTTAATTTTCATGTTATTTCATTATTGTCGTCATTTGATACCTAGTTGCAGCAAAAGTTTAAAAAGAAAGTTTATTTGTAATTGGTTGCCTACAATTAAAAAAAAAAGAATAAAGATCAAAGAAATCATAAAAGGGGAAAAAAGTTGGGTTTAGGCTGCAAATTAGGGTTTTCATCAAATCTTGAATTCAACAACTCAAATTTAAAAATTCTTAATTATTGGTATATAGTAGTATCATATCTGGATTTTATGATTATTTAGACATAATTTGTTGGATATTTCTAAAAATTATAAAAAAAAATTATAACGAGTAGTTTTTACATCATCAATTTCTTTCTTTGCTAATTTCTACCAAGCACAAAAAAATATAGTGTCTTCCCTTAGTTTAGGTTATTTGAGTCTTATTTTCATTACTTTTCTTATTCTTATTAATTGTTTTTGTCTTTATATTGTTCATATTTCACTCGAATTCATTTTGTTATTTGCAATTTCATATCCGTAGTTTTGTATTGATAGTTTTTATTTTTTATTGCTTATGGAGTCTATATAATTGTTGCATTACTACATTGTTAGTTTTTAAGATTTGTTGTGAATGAGTTCCTTAAAGAACTAAATTTTTTTAGATTGAATGGTAAAAAATGAGTTTATTATAGTGAAAAATCTAAAAATTATGTGAAACACGAGGAAGTGACATCTATTGCGTGCACACATACGAGGAAATGTGTGAGGATATATTCCTCTTGCTGCTAACATGATTTTCATATCTTAAAAGATGTCATCCAAAAATGAATCATTACCTTTAAAGGATAAAAATAATCCAAAACATGGTCATTTGACTATGTAATAGCAAATAGAGATGATGAACTTGAGGTTTGGAGATGTATTGAATGAAATGACTAGATTGACAACTAAACTAACTAGCTTTTAAGATGAGCTAGTCTATAAAGGTTCTAAAGGTCAAAGGCTTACAAGATGAGTTATTTTATCTTTAAAGGGATCTATAATCGAAAATAAAAATGAGAACGTTAAGGATTTTGATCATGAATATGGTCTTAGGATTCAACAACATACGACCTGCAAACATAAAGGAGTTCGACCATAAGACTATTTCACCTATAGGAGAGCGGATAAAGATAATGGTTTTTTATGATGGTTTGGATAGAATTTTAGGGAGTGTTAAGATGAAGATTCCAACTTTTTAGGGTAGAAATGATTATAAAGCATATTTAGATGTGAGAAGAAAGTAGAGTTATTTTTTTTTAATTATCACCATTACTTTGAGAAAAATAAGGTAAAACTTGTTTTGTATTGAGTTTACTGATTGTGTTATTATTTAGTAGGATTAAATTGTTTTAGGTAGTAAAAAAATAGAAGAAAACTCTTAGAGACTTAAGATGAGATGAAAACAATTATAAGAATGAGATTTATTTTGAAATAGTATTATAGAGAATTATTTAGAGATTGTAGAGTTTGGCTTAAGAGTTTAAAAGTATAAAGGATTACCTAAGTAGATAAAGATTATCATGATTATAACTAATATTGTAAAGGATATAAATGTTATTATGAAATGGTTTCTAAATGGTTTAAATAAAAAGATAACTAATATGGTTGAATTATAATATTACATAGAGCTAGATGATATGGTTCATATGGCTACTATGGTAGAGAGGTAGTTGAAAAGAAAGGGTAGTACACATCAAGGAGGTAATTTAGGTTTTTTTTTGCTTGAAGATTGAATTATAGGAGAAAGAAGGCTACTCTATCAAAAACAAATACAATGGGGAACAAAGTTGAACCATCTAAAGCTATAAAGAAGGATTTGACTATTGTTATCCAAGATAAAACCAAAACTTAAACTAATTATAATCATGATTGTCGTGGGATGCAAAAACACCGGGACGACATCTTTCGATGACAATAGAGGCTCTATGTCATGCCTCCTGTTGTAAGGTTTTTTGTGTTGAAAATGAGTCTTGGATTTAATCATAAAATTATAATTAATAATTTGGAGTCACTACCTAGTATTATGGTTACTAGGAACCTATGGTCTACGAGAGTCTGAGTGAGGAACTGGTTTTGCAAAGGGAAGTGATTGATACTTAAAAGTGTATTTTTATCAAGGTTTTATATCATTATTTTGCACTTGAAGTATCAATAACTCCTTAACTAAAGCATGTTTTATAATAATATATCTAATAATATAAGATACCTTTAATTTATGGTAAATGTTTATTTTAAATGCAGGCTTATCACATAAATAAAAGGATTGATTGATGAATTTAAGAACTGAAATTAAAAGGATAAAAAGTTGGCCAAACTTAGAAAAAAAATGTCAATGTCATCCAAACCGGAACACTGTTCAATAATTGGGTCATATCTGGAGCTATAGATCTCAGATTTAGATCTACTTTATATGGATGGAAAGGTAAGACATAGGCCTACAACTTGCATATGGAGCCCAAGATCTAAAAAGGTCATTTTCAAGTCCAAATTATTGTAACAATAAAAAAGCTCGAATCTGTCCTCTAGTCCGAGTACTGTTTAGTAGTTTGGTCATATCTGGAGTTGCAGAAGTCAAAATGAGTTGAAGTTTTTCCACAAGAAAGATGAGATAATTTCTTACAACTTTCATGTTTTCAAGTAGCTTCAATTTTGACGTTATCAATGACGTTTTGGGCAAACAATAGAAGATAAGGATTGTTACCAAGTCAAGAGTTGGTCACCTACTCATCAATTAGTCATCAAATCAATAATTCCCAATTTTGGCCTATAAAAAGAGGCATTTGCCATGCATTTAGGCATCTTGGTGTCCAGATCAAGATCATACTCTTGTTTTCTCTCTTTGTATTCTTTATGCTTTGTTTTCATTAATATCAAGTTTATGCCTTTCATTTCCTTTCCTTTGCTTTGTTAACTTTTATCTTATTTATGTTCTTATTTTGTTTATCTATTTTTTTTCTTTTATTATGTCTAGCTAAGTTTATTATATCAAGGTGAAAAGGCTACACTAATGGTGTAAGAATAAGTATAGTATAAACTTAATATGGACTTTAATGTTTAATACTAACATGTTTTATATTTGTTATTTTGTTCACTCTTTAATACTTTGCTTGTTAAATGACTAATCTTAATTTATGTTGTATAACAATTGATACAAAAAATGCTTGGCACTTTCATAGCCCATACTATGAAAGGAACTTGATTTGTTGTTAACATAAGTTATAATCATGAATGCTTGATAAAATTTACAAGTATTAGCATTAATTGAATAAGATGACTAATGTAATCATGTTAACAATCTATAATCTGATTAGAACCTCCTTTATGTGTGGTTTTCAATTGAATAATAAGAGTTTGTACTATACTTGTTTGACATACTATTAGTGGAACCACTAACCTTGACATTTGTTATTATCATTGTTTAATCTTTACGTTAATTTTTCATCTCAAAGTTTTCATCAACTTTTCTTCTTTTTTTTTCTTTATTAATGTTATTACTACTACTATTACTATTACTACTACTACTACTAATATTAGTATTATTATTGCTACTACTATTATTATTCTTGTTATTGTTACTATTGTTGTTGTTTATAATTGTTATTATAATTTGTACAATTAGCCTCCCTATGATTCGACCCTGGTCTTGCCAGGTTATTTATTACTTTGAACTCCTGCACTTGGGAGAAGACATCAATCTTTTAGTCATGTCAAGTTTTTGGCGCAATTGCTGAGGAGGTAAGTTTTGTATAAATTATAATATTGATTTTATTTTCTCTTTTCACTTTTCTTGTATATAACTTCGTTTCTTTTCTCTTATTTCTTCTTCTTTTGTTTTCTTCTTCCTTTTATTCTATTCCTATACGTGCATAAGAGTGTGGTCACATATATCAAGTGGTAGACTTTGTAGGGTATCTTCATCATTTTTGAAAAATATAGTTAAAGAAGATAATCAATCACTTCATAATAAGAATAATGAGAATAACCGTGCTAGAACACTTAGAGACCACATGAATCCCACAAGAACAAGTGCACTATCATGCATAGTTTTTCCTCCCGATGCATCTCATTTTAATTTTAAGCCAGACATTATTCAACTTTTACCTTCTTTTCATGGCTTAGAATTGGAAAATCGATACTTGCATTCAAGGGAATTTGAGGAGGTCTGCAACACATATAATAATTTAAATTGTAGCATGAACACCATTAGATTAAAGCTTTTTCCTTTTTTATTAAAAGATAAAGCTAAAACATGGCTACAAAATTTGAGACCAGGATCCATTCGTGCTTGGGATGAAATGCAACAACAGTTTTTAAAAAAGTTTTTCCCATCTCATAGAACAAACTCTTTAAAAAGACAAATCACCATTTTCACTAAAAAACTAGGAGAAACATTTTACCGATGTTAGGATAGGTATTGAGACTTGCTTAGTACTTGCCCTCATCATGGTTTTGAAACATGGAGATTGGTTTCACATTTCTATGAAGGGTTAACAGCTAGAGATAGACAAATGATTGAATTGATGTGCAATGAAACTTTTGAAGATAAAGATCCTGATGAAGCAATGGAGTACTTAAACTTGTTAGCTGAAAATGCTCAAAATTGGGACACCACAGGTATTTATGAGGCACCGAGTAAAACTCAACCTCATATATCTAGTGGAGGTATGTACAACCTTAGGGAAGATCATAACCTTCAAGCCAAGTTTGCATCTTTAGCGAGAAAAGTCGAGGCACTAGAATTGAAAAAGAGTGGTGAATTAAAATTTCTTAAAAACATTATGTGTCAAATCTATGAAACAAATGAACACTCAACCAATGATTGTCCAACCTTGCCTTCTTTTAAGGAATGTCTCAATGAACAAGCCCACACTTTAAATAGTTTCCAAAGGGCCAACCACAACCCATACTCACAAACATATAACTCTGGTTGGAGAAATCACCAAAATTTTAGTTGGAAGAGTGAGAACAACAATGCACAAACTTCACAACCACCGTTTCAAGCGCACCATAATTTTTAAAATTCTCGTGGATATACACCTCCTTATACTCCACCTCCTAGAAGAAATCTTGAGGAAACATTGCATGCAAGAAGTAGATCATATTGACGAATTAGTTTATGATCAAGTTGAATCTACTTTAAGTAAAAATGAGTTGGATGAATTTGAAGATTTGAAGATTTACAAGAAGTAGATCATATTGACGAATTAGTTTATAATCAAGTTGAATCTACTTTAAGTAAAAATGAGTTGGATGAATTTGAAGATTTGAAGATTTACAAGAAGTAGATCATATTGACGAATTAGCTTATGATCAAATTGAATCTACTTTAAGTAAAAAAGAGTTGGATGAATTTGAAGATTTGAAGATTTACAAGAAGAAGATCATATTGACGAATTAGTTTATTATCAAGTTGAATTTACTTTAAGTAAAAATAAGTTGGATGAATTTGAAGATTTGCAAATGATTTATTTTGAGGAAGAAATCAGGGATGAAAAACGCACCGAAAATGTTGATGTGGATTTTTTGTCAAAAGTGACAACAAATTCGACATCTCATATCACACCAATCGATGATTACTTTCCTAACGAATCCTTAGTTTCTCTTAGTCTAATGCCTTGGTACGATAAAAATATCAATTTTCTTGCTTTAGGAGATTTGCCAGCTGATTAGAGTACCTAAGATAAAGAAAAGTTTTTGAACAAATTCATAAATTCATTTCTACATATAGGAACTTGTCATTTTTACACACTTTTGTATTTGTTGAATGTATGGGTTAAGTAGAAATGAAAAGAAGAAAGAGAGGATTTTATAGATGAGAAATTAGAAAGGCAATTATACCACCTATATGTAGGTCAGCTAGAGTCTCACACACACTCTTTCTTTTTCTTTAAATATTTATTTATTTACTTTTAAAAAAGCTTGTGTATGTACAGGTAGTTGTGATTGTGGCTCACATCTTCCCTTGGTTTTACGTCCAAGAACAACTTAAACGCCCTCTATGGGTCGGGGATAGGCTTCTCATCCAGTTTTCTTAAAAACTAGCAAACAAGGTTTTTTTTAATCAGATTCCCAAGACTAAGTCGATCATGTTCTTTATAAAATAGTGGCCATAAATCATGAATTGCATGATCCACATCTCTACTAGGATGCATCTCAAGAGTCAATAGAAGATTATCTAAAGACTCCTTACTTAGGCCATCCTTAATGAATTGTATTTTATCTTCACGGTTTATAGATACCATTCCTAAAGAACAACATTGTGTATTACAAGTCCATCTAGCACATGGATGTTCAGTCGTTTTGCACAACGTTTCTTTGCAAAAATGCTTTTACCTGTTTCGGGCATGTGTGAAATGAAGGAGTTAGAGCACTCACCTGATAATCGGACCTTTGCTTCAATCAACCAACGAATATCTTCAGGAATTCCATGATTCATTAACAATCTCAATCTTGCACAATAAATTTTTGTAATTGCATTCTAAGTTAGAGTGGGAAAATACTTTTTCAATTTTTCAAGATTAGTGTCCATTTTCAAATGAGAATTGGAAGAGAGATTCAAATAATTGCACAAATATATACACAGATATCAGTTATTGTGGGAAATTGAAAGAACCGACTTAAGTCACGGAGTACCGTTATCCCTTATTTGACTAGGATGAGAGAAACTAGCAAAAATCACTCAAAAAGAAACAAAAAAAACATGAGAAAAACAAAATAATCAACCTTTATCTACAAGATCATTCAAAATAATCAAACAAAGGAGGTTAATTGTATAAATTATAGACAACAATTATAAACAATAACAAGAATAATAATAATAGTAGCAATGATAATACTAATAATACTAGTAGTAGTAGTAGTAATAATAATAATAATAATAATAACAACAATAATAATAAAGAAAAAGAAAAAGAAGAATAGTTGATAAGAACTTTGAGATGAAAAATTAACGTAAGGATTAAACAATGATAATAACAAATGTCAAGGTTAGAGGTTCCACTAATGGTATGTCAAACAAGTATAGTATAAATTCTTATTATTCAATTGGAAACCACACACAAAGGAGGTTCTAATCAGATTATAGATTGTTAACATGATTACATTAGTCATCTTATTCAATTAATACCAATACTTGTAAATTTGGTCAAGCATTCATGATTATAACTTATATTAACAACAAATCAAGTTCCTTTCATAGCTCAGATGTCGATTATACTATACAGTATAGCCTATGAAAGTGTCAAACATTTGTTGTACCAATTGTTATACAACATAAATCAAGATTAGTCATTTAACAAGCAAAGTATTAAAGAGTGAACAAGATAACAAATATAAAACATGTTAGTATTAAACATTAAAGTCCATATTAAGTTTATACTATACTTATTCTTACACCATTAGTGTAGCCTTTTCACCTTGACATAATAAATTTAGCTAGACATAATGAAAGAGAGAAAAATAGATAAACAAAATAAAAACATAAATAAGATAAAAGTTAACTAAGCAAAGGAAAGGAATTGAAAAGTATAAACTTGATATTAATGAAAACAAAGCATAAGCATTACATAAAATACAAAAAGAAAAAACAAGAGTATGATCTTGATTTAGACACCAAGATGCCTAAATGCATGACAAATGTCTCCTTTTATAGGCCAAAATTGGGAACTATTGATTTGATGACTAATTGATGAGTAGGTGGCCAAGTCTTGACCTGGTGACAATCCTTATCTTCTCTTGTCTGCCCAAAACGTCATTGATAACATCAAAATTGAAGCCACTTAGAAAATGAAAGTTATAGGAAATTATCTCAACTTTCTTGTGTAAAAACATCAGCTCATTTCAACTTCTAGAACTCCAGATATGGCCAAAACATTGAACAGTGTTCGGGCTAGAGGACAGATTTGAGCTTCTTTATTGTTGCAATAATTTGGATTTGAAAATGACCTTTTTAGATCTTGGGCTCCATATGAAAATTGTAGGCCTATGTCTTACCTTTCCATCCATATAAAGTAGACTTAAATTTGAGATCTATAGCTCCAGATATGACCTAATTATCAAACAGTGTCCCGGTTTAGATTGCACCAACATCTCTTTTCTAAGTTTCGCCATCTCTTTAGTTAAGGAGTTATTGATGCTTCAAGTGCAAAATGATGATATAAAACCTTGATAAAAATACGCTTTTAAGTATCAATCAGGAAGATGCATCACCTCTAGTGCACCCTACCTAAAGTAAGCTGCATTGTTGTTTGATTGTTTTTCTAAGTCAGGTTTCTACTCGATGGTCTTTTCTAAGGTTTAAGATAATCTCTTTTCAAGAGAGAGTCTCTATCTTATCGAGTTAAATTCTAATTATTTTAAGGTCTGAATTTAAACATCATATTTTTTGAACACATAGTATCTTTAATATTTGATGGTGTACTTTATCATATAATTTTACACCTTATAAATATTAAAGTCTACATTTGGATCCTAATATTATTTGAATTTTTTTTTGACATGTTGGCTAAATCCTAATGGATAGTTAAGATATCCATTTCTGGATTTTTTAGGACATGAGAAAAAATGCAATCTTTTAATAAAAACATGTTTGAAAATTTTTTTAGGACTTAGTCATATGTATGAAAACCAAATTTTTTTTTTGAAAAGGGAATTTGATTTAAAAAATTTTAAAATGTTTTTTTTAATTTAGAGAAAATCGGGTATTTTAATATCAGATTTGTATCTTACATTGTAAGTATACAATCCAATATTGAACAAAAGTGATAGAAAAACATTTGAAAAAATCATAATATTTTTTCAAAGGATTTTTTTAAAAGGAAAATTTTCTTTTCCTTTTTTAATTAATTAATTTTTTATTTATAATTAAATATTATAAAAGCATGTGGGTTGGGCCAAACACAGGCCTAGAAATAAGTGGGCTAATATCAACCCAAAATAGTTGGGCCAGACTTAGACCATATATCCTTTATTCAATATATTTTTTTGGCTTGACCTGACCCAGCCAATTGGACTAGGCTAAGACAGGTCTAGCTCGAAACTTAATTAGTCACTAGGTTGTGTCCAGTGACTAAATTGCACAAAACAGTGCAACGTGAATTATAATTCACGTTGCACTGTTCATGTGCATTCGACAGAAAGGAGAGCAGAAAGAAAAGAGAGAGGAGGGGAGCTTACCTAGTATTGAGGAAGTTGGTGGCTTGATTTGGTTGAGAAGCATCCGAACCATTGGCTCAAAGTGTGCCTCATGAGTTGTTCAATCTATAGAAAAAGGTTACCTAAGTTAGTCTCTTTAGGTTGATGCCGTCTCGTTGCCATTCAGAGTGAACTGTTCAGTCTACGTTGTAAAAGCAACTGTATCGGATTATTTTCGTGCACATTTTGTTAGATTTGATGGAGTAATAAAACATTAAATACATTTGAAAAGTAGCCACCCAGGCAGTATTTTTGGGCAAAATCAGGGAAAATAATTAACAGTGTCGAATGATGTGTCGTCTTTTTTTTTTTTCAAAACGACATCGTTTTGGATTGAATTAGGGATTTTTAATGATTTTCAATTCAGTCCTCCATCTTTCAATTGAACCTCCAATTTAACCTTAAATTCTCGATTTAATGCAATTAAGCGCTGATGAACTTCAATTGGAACCCCGAAGTTATGTGCCTTTTACAATATGGTCCTTGGTATTGGATTTTGTCAATTGAACTCCTAATTGACCAGTGAACTTCTACTTTTTTTTTTAATTTAGCCCTCAGGTTTTACCAATTAAGCCTTTAAATTATGATGGATTTTGTAGATTGGTCCTTGGCTACAAATGTCTTCAATTTAATCCCTAGTTGAACCTAAAACTTCAATTTTCTCGCAATTTAGCCCCTAATTTCAATCAATTAACATGATAAAAACTAAATTTGATCTCTTAAAATTCCAATCTTCTCAATTTAATTTTTCATCAACTAATCCCTAAATAAAATTAATTTGACCCATTTTAAAGTATAATTAAGTTCTTACACTCAATTAAATCCTTTAGTTGCACCTAAATTAATTCTTAAATTTAATTAAAATTTAATTTGGCCTATGATTAAATCAAATTGGCATATTAAAAATTTAATTATGTCCATGGACTTAATTTTTATGCAAATTCGTTCAATAATCATTTAATTTGTATTTTTTCTCTATTTTTGGGCATAATGGGGTACAATTAGGCCTTGAATTTCCTTCAAATTGCAGCTTGATTTTCTAGTTTGCTTTCTCCACGTTGTCAATCATTATTATTTTTTTTATTTTGAAAAACAAATTGACGTTTTGGGAATAATCTAGAATTGAGTTATGATAGTTGCCCCTTCTTTACAATACTTACTATAGAAAGTCTCGTAAGAGACTTTAGATAGTAAGCATTGTAAAGAAAAAAAAAGGAATGAGAGATGATGGACTCATTATATTAAGAAGTGATGAATCCTTTTTAGGGCTAGAAGGCGCACTTAGAGTAAAATTGGAAGATTTTCCTTTTGAAAATTCAGAGATTCTAAAATGGTCGAATTGTTATAGGTGACCTACCCAGGAAAAAATGAAGTTTTTTTTAGTTGATCTTATTATAAAGGGTAACTGACCCGAGTGAAAAATATAGAGATTTTTCAAAGTAGTCGTTTTGTAATAGGCGACTTGCCTAAATGAAAAACACAAATATTTTTCAAGGAAATGAAAAGTATAAAGATTTTTTAAAGGGCTAAAAAATACAAAATTTTTTCAAAGTAGTCTTGTTGTAATGGGTGACCTGCCCTTGATGAAAAAATTTTGGGGGATGTTGAGAAATATAAGGATTCCTTAAAATGGTTTCATTGTAATGGGTTGTGTCTAGTGACTAAATTGCACAAAACAGTACAACGTGAATTATAATTCACGTTGTAATGTTCATGTGCATTCGGCAGAAAGGAGAGCAGGAAGAAAAAGAGAGGAGGGGAGCTTACCTGACATCGAGGAAGCTGATAGCTTGATTGGTGGTGCATGTGGAAAAAAATTCCAGCCTTTGATTCGGTTAAGAAGCATCCTAACCGTTGGCTCAAAGTGTGCCTTATGAGTTGTTCAATCTATAGAAAAAGGTTGCCTAAGTTAGTCTCTTTAGGTTGACGCCGTCTTGTTGCCATTCAGAGTGAACTGTTCAGTCTACGTTGTAAAAGCAACTGTATCGGATTATTTTCGTGCATGTTTTGTTAGATTTGATGGAGTAATAAAACATTACATACATTTAAAAAGTAGCCACCTAGGTAGTATTTTTGGGTAATATCAGGGAAAATAATGAACAGTGTCGATTGAATAACTCATGAGGCATGATAGGGCTAAATGGAAAAAGAAAAGAGTTTTCAAAGAGGTCTGATTTTACTAGGTGACCTCCCTAGATGAAATAAAATAAAATGTCTTGAAGAAAAGACATGATAGGGCTTGAAGACGCATTATTCAAGAGATGTGAGCTCAAAGGATTGTTCAAAAAGAGATACGACTTGAAGGGAGGTGAGGGTTGAAAAGTGCACTTGAAAAGAGGTAGCATTAGGAAATGCACTATTTGAGAGGTGAAGGCTCAAAGATGCAGTTGAAAGGAGGCAGGGTTAGAAAATGCATTACCCAAGGTGGTCGAGTGCTCTAAGGTGCACTAAAAAAAAGATAAAGTTAGAAAACACATTACCTAAAGTGGTCGAGGGCACTAAGGCGCACTAAAAAAAAAGGTAATGTTAGAAAACACACTACCTAGAGTTGTTGAGAGCTCTAATGCACACTAAAAAAAGAGGTAAGGTAAATGCACTACCTAAAGTGATTGATGACTCTAAGGCCTACTCAAAAGGAAGATGCACTGTAATGGAAGGAGGTAGGGCTATAAAGTGTATTAAGTAAGATGGTTAAAGGTTCGAAGGCTATCTTAAAAAGAGGTCGGGTCTAGAGATGCACCACCTGAAAGATTATAGCTCCAAGGCACATATGAGAGGGAGATAAGGCTATAAAACACAATATCAGAAGCTGAGGGATTAGGGGTCCTCTTGAAAAGAGATAGGGTTAAAAACACACTACATATGAGGTAACATGTTATGATAATGGTACGTTAGTCTACCGAAAGTGACAATAATGCTTGATGGTCAAGATGCATGTATACTTACCCATAAAATATAAGTCCCCTTTCTTCATTGATTTTCTATCTTAAAAATTCGAGTCTCTTTGGTAGGCTTTAGTGGCTTTTCTGTTTTGGCTTTCTTGAGCCATATCTTGTGATCTTAACTTTTGGGAAGGTATGACACAAGCATACCTATTTGCCTGGCTAAAGGATCACCACCTCTCTAGGAATCATGGAGCCAACCTTATATGTTTTACTAGATTGCCTCTTAGTTTGACCATGCCCGTAAGTATTTGTTTAGGGTTTTCTTTAGGGATAAGGTTATGTGAAAGAAGATTCAGTTTTTTATGAGTTGTTTTCACAAAGAACTTTTGAAATTGCAAAGTTATTCTGAACAAAAATTATTTTGTTGTTTGTTTAAGAACTTTTGAAATTGCAAAGTTATTCTGAACAAAAATTATTTTGTTGTTTGTTTAAAACAAACTTATTTTGAAAAATTCAAGCAATTTTCATGGATAGGTTTGCATAAATGTTGTTTTTGGTGAAAATATAAAGTGATATTTTGTTAATTGAAAAGGGTTAAAGATCCAATTTCAGGGTTTCAAAAAAAAAAGTTTTCGAAGCATTCATTTTGATTGACCTGTTTCTCATGGGAAAGCATTGCCTACTGATCCAAATTACCTACCTTTAATAAAAAAGGACTTGGTTAGGCATATGAGTAGGCTTAGCCTCTTGGTTATGAAGAAACGGTCATCTAGTGGCTCAAAAGGTGTTTAAGGGACTTTTAAGACTAAGGATCACTAATGCTTATATCTCAACTCTTTCTCTATTTTTTTTCTTTTTTTCATGAATTCCTGATCCTTAGAATTGATTTGAAAAATGGTACGTGATGCCCCCTAGTGCCTAGGATTGGGCTTTTTCTTCTTTTGGTTTTGAACATCATTAATGATTTTTATGGCATGCTCAAATCCTTTTGGAACTTTTTCATGCCCCCCAGCTTTGTTCTGGCATTTTTATCATTGAGGACTTTCTTTCATGCCCCTTAGTGTTGTTTAGGCACTTTTATCGTTAAGGATTTTTCATGGTCCCTAGAGTTGTTTGAGCACTTTTAGCATTGAGGGCTTTTTCATGGCTACAAAATTTTTTGAGCACTTTTAATCATTAAGAATTTTTACACTTGCCCCCTAGTATAGGGTGTGATCCAAGACAAGGTTATTTTTTAAGAAAAATTCATTAGGCTAAAAAAGGGACTACAAAAGATGTTTTGGAATTTGTGAAAGGATGATTAAAGATTGCATTTCTTCATTTCAAATGCAAGCACTTGGAATTGGTAAGCTTTGTTTTCTTTTATGTGAACATGAAAAATGATTTCTCATTATTCATGTAGTCAAAACTCAGCTTTGAAGTCATCTCATAGTGTATGGGTCATCTTTCAGCTTTTATAGATGTTAGGATATCACTTGAATTTTTAGAACTTGTTTATTAAAACAAACACCAATTTGACTTTTTTATTAAAGCTTTGATTTCCCAAAAATCCTTGTAAAAACATGAGATCATGCGTAGTTTTTAAGGGAAACACACTAAAAAAAATCTTGGCCAATCTTTAATCTTATTGATTTATAAAGGCAAATACATCAGGCGTAGTACTTTTTTACAACATTTGAGTTTACGGGTCTAGCTAAATCATTTCCATCCATGTTAGTCAAAATTAAGGCCACTCCAAAAAAAGCCTTCCACATATGGCCCTTTGTAGTTTGGTGCTCGCTTGTTTTGATCTTCTCTTAATGCTAGTGAGATCTTCTTTAATACTGAATTACCCTCCTTAAACACCCTTGGTTTCACCTTCTTGTTGTAAGCTCTTGCTATTCTACTTTGGTATAACTAGTGATGGCAAATAGCTATTAGTCTTCTTTCATCGATCAAATTTAATTGCTCAAATCTTAACCTAGTCCATTCTGATTCATCCAGTTCTTCATCCTTTAGGATTCACATTAACTGGATTTCTATTTTTAGGGGCATAACCACCTCTATTCCATATACTAAAGAATATGGGTTGCATTTGTAGAAGTTCTGACTATGGTGCAATATGCATGAAGTGCGTATGAGAGTATCTTATGCCAATCTTTGTAGGTGACCACCATTTTTTGGATGATTTTCTTGAGATTCTTATTATCTACTTCAACTGCCCCATTCACCTTCAATCTATAAGGGGAAGGATTGAGATGCTTAATCTTCCACTGGGTATATAGTTCATTAATTAGCTTCCCATTGAAATTTTGAGTGTTATCAGTTACCAATCTTGCCAGCAAACTATAATAACAGATCAAATCCTTTTCAATGAATCTCTCAACTACTTTCTGTGTTACGTGGGCATAAGAATTATCTTCTACCCATTTAGTGTAGTCAATGGCCACTAGAATGAATCTATATCCATTACTTGCTTTAGGGTTGATTGGCCTTATGACATCCAAACCCCATATATCAAAAGGCTAAGGTGAGATCAGATTGAACAAACGTGCAAAAGGCGTATTTATCCTATCTCTATATATCTGACACTTATGTTTTTTTCTCACATAGTCTATACAATCTCTCTTTATAGTCCACCAGAAATATCCAGACTTTTGTATTTGCTTTGCCATTGTATGCCCATTAGTATTTGTAGCACAAATCCCCTCATGGACTTTTTTTAATGTTTGTTCAATCTCCTTTACATTCATACACCTGAGCAGGGTCCCATCTAATGACTTTTTATATAAAATTTCTCCATCTAAGTAAAAATTCATGATCATTCTCCTCAAAGTCTTTTCATCTATCTTGAAAATCCATTGATGGTATTCTTGATGTTGGAGAAACTTCTTGATGTCATTATACCAAGGCTTCCCATCTAGAGATTCTTTAATTGAGTAACAATGGGCTTGGAAACTTCTGACTTCGATATCTATTGGTTGGATCTTGCTTCTAGTATTGACTTATGACACGACTAAAACATTGTTGTCTTCTTCCAAGTGTAGGAGTGTCAAAGTAATAAATAATTCGGCAAGACCGGAGTCGAACCGCAGGGAGGTTAATTATACAAATTATAAACAACAACAATAGTAATAATAACAACAACAATAATAATAGTAGCAATAATAATACTAATAATACTAGTAGCAGTAGCAATAGCAGTAGCAGTAGCAGTAGCAGTACTACTAATAATAATAATAATAATAAAGAAAAATTGATGAGAACTTTGAGATGGAAAATTAAAGTAAGGATTAAACAACGATAACAAACAATGTCAAGGTTAAAAGATCCACTAATGGTATGTCAAACAAATATAGTATAAACTCTTATTATTCAATTGAAAACCATACACAAAGGAGGTTCCAATTAGATTTTAGATTGTTAACAATGATTACAATAGTCATCTTATTCAATTAATGCTAATACTTATAAATTTCATCAAGCATTCATGATTATAACTTATGTTAACAACAAATCAAGTTTTTTTCATAGCTCAGGTGTCAGTTATACCATACAGTATGGGCTATGAAAGTGCCAAACATTTTTTGTACCAATTGTTATACAACATAAATCAAGATTAGTCATTTAACAAGCAAAATATTAAAGAGTGAACAAGATAACAAATATAAAACATGTTAGTATCAAACATTAAAATCCATATTAAGTTTATACTATACTTATTCTTACACCATTAGTGTAGCCTTTTCACCTTGACATAATAAACTTAGCTAGACATAATGAAAGAAAGAAAAATAGATAAACAAAATAAGAACATAAATAAGATAGTTAACTAAGTAAAGGAAAGGAAATGAAAAGTATAAACTTGATATTAATAAAAGTAAAGCATAAGCAACACAAAAAAAAAATACAGAGAGAAAACAAGAGCATGATCTTGATCTGGACACCAAGATGCCCAAATGCATGCCAAATGTCTCCTTTTATAGGCCAAAATTAGAAACTATTGATTTGATGACTAATTGATGAGTAGATGGCCAAGTCTTGACTTGGTGACAATCCTTATATTCTCTTGTCTGCCAAAAATGTTATTGATAACGTCAAAATTGAAACCACTTGAAAACATGAAAGTTGTAGGAAATTATCTCAGCTTTCTTGTGTAAATTCAGATCATTTTGACTTCTAGAACTTCAGATATAGCTAAAATACTGAACAGTGTTCGGGCTAAAGGACAGATTCAAACTTCTTTGTTGGTACTCCAATTTGAACTTGAAAATGACCTTTTTAGATCTTGGGCTCCATATGAAAGTTATAGGCCTATGTCTTACCTTTCCATCCATATAAAGTAGACCTAAATATGAGATCTACAGCTCTAGATATGATCTAATTACTGAACAGTGTTCCGGTTTGGACTACATCAACATCTCTTTTCTAAGTTTGGCCATCTCTTTGTCCTTTCAGTTCTTAAATTCATCAATCAATCCTTTTATTTATGTGATAGGCCTGCATTTAAAATAAATATTTACCATAAATTAAAGGTATCTAATATTATTACAAAACATGCTTTAGTTAAGGAGTTATTGATACTTCAAGTGCAAAATGATGATATAAAACCTTGATAAAAATACACTTTTAAGTATCAATCACATCCCCCAACTAGCTTATTACTAGTCTCTAATAATCAAAGCGTTAAAATAGAAAAATACTCTGCAAATTCCACAAAGCAAGGTAGTCATCATTTAACTTCCATTCATCTATTTAGATAAACAAACTCTCATTAGATTTATATACCTGCTCAATACCTCTTAACAAGATATTCATAAACCTTTCTTTTGTGCTCAATGTATTAACACATAATTATGGGGCTTTTCTTATAAGAAAACAAAATTTTTGTTCTAATGTTTAAGGTTAACTTCCTTGGGTTGGGATTATTATTTTTATCTTTTTTTTTTTAAATATATATACATATAATTTAAAACATCATGCATCTTTAACCCATGTAACGAGCTTTCAACTAATGACTCTCAAACTAGTTAGTTTTAGGGCATGAGGTGTTAAGACGCCCCTATGAGCTTAGTAACTCAGGTCACATTTACCATAAATTAAAGGTATCTTATATTATTAGATATATTATTATAAAACATGCTTTAGTTAAAGAGTTATTCATACTTCAAGTGCAAAATGATGATATAAAACCTTGATAAAAATATATTTTTAAGTATCAATCAACTTGTGTCATTAAAGCTAAAGTTGTCAAGGCATCAGCAAACTGATTTTTATCTCTACTTATATGGGTGAATTTGATCTCTTCAAATTCATTAGCTAATCTCAAGAGATAATTTTGGTACAATTTCAATTTCTCATCCTTGGTTTGCCATTCACCTTTGACTTGGCAGATGATTAGTAAGGAATCCTCGAAGACCTCAAGCTTCTTAGCTTTTAGTTCTAAAGCATCTTCCAGGTCAATAATGCAAACTTTATACTCAGCCGTATTATTGGTACATTCAAATAGTAACTTTATTGAAACAAGATATTACTTATTTTCTAGGAAAATTACTACCACTCCTACCCTATTTCCTGATACATTTATTATACTATTAAAGTAAAGGATCTATATATCACTTTCTCCACCTTTATTTTCAATTACTATCACATCTTCATCTAGGAGATCAAAGTTTAGAGACATAGTTTTCCATGGCATGATCTGCAAGATGATTGGCAATTACACTTTCTTTTACTACTTTTCTTGTCATAAAGACGATTTCATATTCTGCCAATAACATTCACCACCTTGCTATTCCACTTGATAGATAAGGTTTTTCACAGATATACTTAAGCGGATCTAATTTTGAAATCAACCAGGTTGTGTAGTACAACATATATTACCTGAGTTTTTTCACACTTCAAACCAAAGCACAACATAACCTTTCAATTATTGTGTATCTTGACTCATAGTCATTGAAATTTTACTCAAGTAGTAAATGGCTTGCTCATTCCTTCCTGACTCATCATGTTGTCTTAACACACAACCTATAGTTATTTCTATTACCATTAAATACAAGATCAAAGGCCTTCCTAGTGTTGGAGGTACTAGTATCAATGGATTTTGCAAGTACCTTTTTATTTTATCAAAGATTTTTTTGACAATCATGGTCCCATACTCCAGGATTTTTCTTCCCAAGTAAATGAAAAATTGGCTCACAGATTACTGTTAGCTAAGATATAAACTAAGCAATATAATTTAAACGCCCAAGAAAACTTCTTACTTCTTTTTCTGTCTTAGATGCAGGCATCTCTTGAATAGCTTTCACTTTATCAAGATCAACTTCTATTCCTTGATCACTCATTATAAAGCCCAATAATTTTTCTATTTTTACCTAGAATAAGCATTTTGCAGGATTTAGTTTTAATTGGTATTTTTGCAGCTTTTCAAATAATCTCCTTAATATTTGCATATGTTCTTCTTCTTTCTTGGATTTTGCAAGTATGTCATCCACATGAACCTCCACTTCTTAGTGCATCATATCATGGAATAAGGTAACCATTGCCCTTTGATATGTGGCTCCAGGATTCTTTAGCCCAAATGACATCACTTTATTCCCTAAGATGTGACAAAGGTAATCTTTTCTTTGTCTTCTTCTACCATTCTTATCTGGTTGTAACTAGAGAATCTATCCATAAAAGAATACATAGCATGTCTTGTAATATTATCAACTAAAATATATATGTGAGGTAAAGGAAAATCATCTTTTGGGCTCATCTTATGTAAATCTCTATAGTCCACACACATCCGGATTGCCATCCGTTTTTACGACCACAACCATATTAGCTACCCATTGAGGATATTAGACCACATCTAGAAATCCTTCATCCCATTATTTTTGTATCTTAGCCTTTACCTTGAGCAACATGTCAAGGCACATTCGCCTAGTTTTCTACTTGACTGGTTGGCTTCCTTCTATTAAAGGAATTTTATGTACTACTATGTCAATATCTAGACCAGGCATATCTGTATAAGTCCAGGTGAAAACATCAACATATTCCTGTAAAAGAGAGACCAGTTTATCTCTTTCTTCAATTGTAACAAGGCTACCAATCTTTAGTTCTTTCTTTTCTTACTCATTTTCCAAGTTAATGACTTCTAGTTTCTCACTAGTAGGTTCCTAGGACTTCTTGGAGTTTTCTACTAACTAAGTAAATTCTTTTATATCTTCTTCCTCTCATTCTTCATAGCCCATTGCAATCATATTATCAAAGTTTGGCCAATTATTCTTAGTGTAGTGGTTTTGTGCATCGATGGAACTTTCAAGATTCCTGAAAGTGCAAAGTGTGCTTGTGTAAGGGTGATTTGTGAGAAGATAAAAGGATGTAGGCACATATTGGACACAAGAAAATGCATGATCTCATTAAAAAAAAAGTGCTTGGTTAACATAGAAAATCTTGCGGTAGCATAAGCTAAATTACTGACAAGATCAACATAAGTCAAAATAAGTTCGAACATGATCAAACAAGACAATTACTTTTTAAACACAATAAGAACGGGCTCCACTTTCTAATTTTGGTACACCTCTCCTTCAGCCAATCTTCACACAAAACTTTTGGTAGGATGTTCAATAGGGGGTATCAAAAGCTATGGCAGAACTTCAACCTTTACTTTTAGATTCGCTTTCTTTATCTGTCTTTCTTCTTGGCTCCTCAGGGTACTAATGTGAAGATCTACTATGCCAGATCTAATCATTTTTATTGCCTTTGGGAAAGATATTTGGAGCGGTGAGATGGCAAGTTCCTCTTCTTCTAGCTCTCTTCCTTCAATCTTCGCCATTCTTGACTCCCTTTTAATCTGAGTGATGTGTTTGTCTTTCTTGGGCTTATATCCAAGCGCAAATCTTTGGTTTGCACACTTTAGCTTGAACAATCCAGGCATTCTAGTCTTAGGATTACATTGAAAAGGAGCCTCATTCTTTAGAAAGTATTTGGCTGCCATCTTTGCCATTTCTAGGATTCTAAGCATTCTCAACACTACACCTTCAGGAACCCATTCTACATTCATAATTTCAAAAGCATGAACATTCCCATCTCTATAATCTTCTGCTTCAATGAAGAGTATGGCCATATTTTTTTATCATGAAAACTGTTTCTTTAGCTTTAATGGTTATCAATATTCCATTCATGATATACTTTAAGCACTGGTGTAATGAAAAAACTATTGCTCCAGCTATATGAATCCACAACCTTTCTAATAATATGTTGTATGATGGATGAATGTCCATTACTTGTAATGTTATCAAGAATGTCTATAGCCCCACATATAACTCCACTTTTAAGGTCCTAATTATCTGTCTTGGTGAACCATCATATGCTCTTGCCATTAAGGTGCTAGGTTTTATATATGATTCATCGATAGACATTTCTT
Source organism: Populus ilicifolia (assembly GCA_015708895.1). Classification (NCBI taxonomy): domain Eukaryota; kingdom Viridiplantae; phylum Streptophyta; class Magnoliopsida; order Malpighiales; family Salicaceae; genus Populus; species Populus ilicifolia. The sequence goes on along the minus strand of SRLM01001168.1, from coordinate 257,121 downwards.
TTAACATATGCATCAGTAGGACATTTAGTATAGAACCATTATCAATGAGTACCTTTCCATTCAGAATGTCCTTGTAACGCACTATAATGTATAGTGGTTTGTTGTTTCCGATACCAACGGGACCTAATTTATCTTCAGTAACGTATATATTCCATGGCTTCTTGATTGATGTCTTGAGGAATATATGCCTCATTCAACACCTTCTATAGAGCTTTCCTATGTTGTTTTGAGCTTAAAATCAAAGACAAGAGTGATATTCTTGCTGGAGTTTTCTTGAGTTGTTCAACAACACTATATTCACTATGGCTCTTTTGTTTGCAGGAAAGTTGTTTCCTTTTAGAAAGTGAATTCTGAGGAAAATGAATTCCTAGAAAGTGAATTATTTTTCCATGTTTGGTAGTTTTATGGAAAATGAATTGGAAAACATTTTTCAGTGTTTGGTTATAGAAAAATGAATTGTTATAGAAAATGAACTGGAAAATAATTTATTAATATTTTATTTTTCTCAAGTTTATTAAAATAATGAGGAACAAATCTTATAAATTAAAAGGTTGAATAAGAATGAAATTTTAAAAAAATATATAATTTTATAAAGTATTTCAAATAAAATAAATAACAATCAAAAGAACGAAGATCAAATTTGATAAATAAAAAAAATTAATTAAAAAATAATAGCAGAAAAGCAAATAAAAATTATAAAAATAAGGATCAAAGTTAATATAAAAATTAAATTTTAAGAAATGAAATTGAAAAATAAATATTCGAAACAAAATATATATAACAATCAAAAGTTTGAGAATCAGATTTGATATAATTAGCAACGAATGACATTTCTAAATTTTTCACAACTTCTGAAAAGTGTTTTCCATCCAAATTTTTCAAGAAAACACTTTTTTAAAAACTAAGCCAATGTTTCTTTGACTGGAAAGTGTTTTCCGTTGACTAACTTTCCTAATAGTAAGCAAACACAAGAAAGTTTGGAAAGTGATTTCCTGGAAACCACTTTCCGGAAAACAAACACAATTAAAATACTTTTCTGAAAACCAAGCCAAATTTTTCTTTAACTGAAAAGTGTTTTTTGTTGACTAGAAAATGTTTCCCGTTGACTGGAAAGTATATTTCGTTAACCGGAAAGTGTTTCCCGTTGACCAACTTTTCTAATGGCAAACAAACACAGGAAAGTTTAGAAAGTAGTTTTTCAAAAACTACTTTCCGGGAAACAAACATGGCCTATGTTTTGTCAACTTCAAGAATTCATTGGTTTCCTCTTTTATGACTGGTGTGTTTATTTCCTCTATCACATTAACCCCTTTAGCTTTTCTTTGTTTTCCCAGTTCTTTTGGAGTGCTACGGGTTAATCCTCCAATTTCTACTTGAAAAATAGGTTGTTGCTGAGTGCTTTTAAAGGAACACCTATAGTCATAAGGTAAGGCATTGTAATTCACTTTGTGTGCCATTATTGGTTTGGACAAGACCAGTTTGGGTGGCTTTCCTGTAACGAATTGTACTCGACATACCTCTTTATTTGATGTTTCCGTCATGGACACCTCTTCACCTATTGTTTTCTTAATTCATAGTAATCCATGACTCATTATTTGGATCATTTTTTTATGAAATTCCTCACACTAGTTAATCACATGACCTTCTATACTATGATGTTTGCAACACTTCTCGCTACCCTTCTTGTACCCTACATCTACCATCATTTAGTAGATCTTATCTATAAGCACCTTCAAAAATTTTGAGTGTTCTACTTCTAACATGTTTATAGACCCGCTACTTAAAGCATAATTGGGTAGAGGGTTTGTATTTACATTAGGGGCATCTTCAAATGTTATCAATCCCGCTTTAATTAATTGCATAAGCTTTCTTTTAAAAGCATTGCAAGTATGAATGTTTTGTCCAGCTACATTAACATGGTATTCGCAAGTAAGATCTAGCTTATACCAACTAGGGTAAGTTAGTTGTAGGGGCACCAAGGGTAGGGGGCTACTTGTCCAATACCTAGTAGCTTCTGTTACATTTCATTAAAAGGTAGCGGTAATAGAGGCAATTATTTTTGGGTTATTTAGTAGTTTTTTTGGGAAAACTTTCAGCTTGGTTTTTTACTTAGTGATTTTAGAGTTCAGGCTTTCTAGTTAGGATCGGGAAGTTGAAATTGGTGTTGGCAATTTGGGATGAAAAGGATGGAGTGTTATATCTTTGGAGTTGGTCTTTCTTGCTTTTATAACTGCTTTCATCATGATCAATCTCCTTCTTTTTTACTCTAGAACCCTTTTTTTTCATGGGTGCAGAGATTCTTTCACTTTTTACTCCTTGCTCTATTCATTCTGCTACTGCCATAACATAAGTTAATTGTTGAGCCGAACTATCCATTAAATAGGGTACTTTTAGTGTGTTAGCAAATAGAGTAACCATTTTCTTTTCTAGGAGTAGGGGATGTATTTATGCTACTAAATCTCTCTATGTTTAAGCATACTCTCTTATATCCTCTATCTCTTTTCTCTAAATTAGATATACTGGTTCTATCTGGAGCACTATCTATGTTGTATTTGTATTGCTTGATGAAAGCATTTACAAGATCCTTCCATTTATGAATCCTGGTATTATCTAACCTCATATACCAATTCAATGCTACTCCACTCAAACTGTCTTGGAAGAAATGCATCAACAGCTTCTTATCATGCACTACCTCTACCATTTTATTGTAATAAGATTTGAGGTGGTTAATAGAGCATTGAGTTTTGGTATATTTGATAAATTTAGGAACTAAAAACTTTTTTGGTACCACCATATTAAGGACTAGACACATTTTTGAGGCTCGCACTGGATCATATAAGCCTACTCCCTTAATGACCCTAATCCTAGCCTTTAATGTTGCCATCTTGTCTTGATCAATATCATCTAATAGCTTGGTTTTGTAGGACTCATTAGCTAATGCATCTGCAACTGCAGGTGTTGGTACTGGTGTTGTTGATTGCACAAATGTCATATTGTGTCGAGGCTCCTGTGCTTGTTCTTCTATTATTTCTTCATGTTGATTTGCTGGGAAAGTAGCAAGTCTAGTGGAAAGGCCCTCACCAGAGGTATTCCTTAATGCTTGCTTAAGGAAGCTGGTGTGATAAGCCATACTAACCTTTAGAGAATCCAATTTCTTTTAGAAGTGAGCTTTGCGATAAGCATGCTCTTCATCTTCCATGTTCCTTGATCAGAGTCAAGTGTTGTAGACTATTTGAGGACCTATATTTTGACCTGGTGTATGCATGTGTATTATAATGAATAAATGTATAAATATGGATGTAAATGAAAGATATATGTATGTAGATTAAAAAGCTAATCCATGATTTCCTTTGTCAAATATAGGTGGAATATGAAATTTGATATACTTAAAGAGGTTTTACTCAAGTCTTTTAATTGATTGAATTCCATACACATTACAGAAGTTCAAAAGTAGGCTTAGGCCTATACAGATGGTTCATACAAAATGTCTTTATTCAAATGTTATTTCTCTATTGGCTACATTTCTAATGAAAGAGGAAACTTTATTGAAATATTCCTCATATCTATGACAGCTGTTGCCAATCCTGGAAACTTTCACTCGTAGTTCATTTTCCTTTTGAGCCACCATATCAATTAGTCTATCAGTTTCTTCAATATGGTAATGGAATAAGGTGTTATCTTAAAGCAATGTTCCATTACTAGTGGCTAATGATTCATTGTTCTTCTTCAAGATTTGAACCATCTTTTCCAAAAATGTTTTTTGGCTCTTTATGATTCCTTCTTCTCTATATAAAGCTCGACTGCCTTAGTGTTCAATTATACATTAAGAATACTAATATAGTCTTGTCATTCCTCAAACTATTCTTGTATCTTCTTTACTTCTTCCTCTCAAGACTTAAGCTCCGCTTATATCTTAGAAACTTGATTTCTTATACCATTTATTGTGTCTAGGTATTCCTTAATGTTTGACTAAGCTATCCTTCTTGCTTCTCTCTCATCATCAGCATGTATCTAATATCGAGTTCTTAAGCTTTTTTCTTCTTTAATGGTGGGACTAACTAATCTGTTATGCTTTTTTTTTTTTAGCTTTCCATTTCAACTTATATTGGTCCCTTTTTTTCTTTAAAAAAACTATTATTTCTTTATCAGTAGATTTTTTACTTTTTAAGGCCTTTTTTATGGTCACCAATTTCTGCTCCACCATTACATGCTTGTTTACCAACTCATTATACATGACCTTCCCTTCTTCTAGTTGCTTATTTTCTTCTTGCTGGTTCTTTCTTAACTTAACAATTTGCTCATCTTTTTCTTTCAATTGTTGATCTAGAGAGGCCTTCATCTCATCTTCTTTTAAGAGCTGATTTTCTAGGAATTTCTAATGATTTTTTGCTTTTGCCAAACTTAATCCTCAACTTATCCAGTTCTTCTTGAAGATCTTCCTCATTGTTGACCCTTTTTCTTTTAAGCTCTAATGTCATGGATGGCTTATCTTGGATTCCCCTTTACTCTTTTGCCTTTTGAAGTATTTCTTATGGATTGCCATTCCTTTGTATTGAATAAGTGGGGCTAATTGAGAACTCTTTTTGATGCTCCTCTTTATAGACCAAAACAAGCTACTTCCAATCATTTCTGATGGCGTCTAACTTATCTAAAAAGCTAGCTTCTTTAAATGGATCAGTATATTCAGCTAACCCTAAGTTGTTGGCACATATTGTACTCCTCCAAACTGTCTGGCCACTAATGAGGGTGAGTAGTTGATATAACTTATCAAGCCAATTAATGAGACCTAAACTTTGTCATCACAACTCATTAGGTAAGATAAACCACTTACCCAAGGAGCTTTCCATCTGAAATTACTTTGGGGAAGTTTTTGATATTTCTCCATCCATGCCTTTTCATAAATCATTTCACTCTTTAGTCAACACCAGCTCAAGAGGTTTCGTGTTAAACCACCAAAAATTATTGAAGACTTCTTTTGACGTTTGTAAATAGCAAACTGTCTATATGAATAAGAGAGGAACACAACATCGTATCACCCCTTTCCTATACAATCTGTAATGATTTAGAGATAGGAAGGCTTCAGCTAATATAGCTGAAGTAGGGTTATTCATTGTTTCTTCAAATTCAAGGAATATGTTAGTAGCTTCAATGCTAATGATTCCAGTGGTTTTTGAAGGAAACAGAACCAGCCCCAATATGGAAAAAACAATTATCTGATATCTTTCTTCACCTAACTTCTCCTTTTCCTTATCTGTCTTCAATTTATTCTTGATTATTTTCCACTTGAACCCTCCATTAGATATCCTATACCGATCAATTTGGTCTAAATATAGAAGTTTTGCAACTGCAGCAACTATACTCTCAATTCTTTGTGTGAAGTACACTTTGTAAGGGTCATTTGAAAAATTCAAGATCTGGGCATACTCTTCAAGAGTAGAGGTCATATCAATATCCCCAAAGGTAAAACATTTATAGCTTGGATCCTAGAAATGTATCAAGGCTTTGACTACTGAAATTTGTACATGCATTTTTATTAGATGAACAATTCTTGCATACGTATTCTCAAACAGATTGTCATCTACATACCCCAGAATTGGGGCTAACTTCTTTATGCTATTTATAGAGCAGTGCACCTTAGTTATGTGTGGTAATTCTTCAACCTTGGTTCATGAGCAATCCCCTTCAACCAATTGCATCATCTCAGATCTTTCCCCGTATTCTAAAAAGGTAAGGGAAGTCATGGCTTTAGCTCAAAAATCTTATAGATTTCAGACAAATTCTAGGTTATTATATAAGGAATATGTTTTCTAACTGGTCTCAAAAGGTCTAAGAATTGTCTACTGACTATCTTTCATGAAGGTAGTAAGGGGGTTTACAAGGGATGGTTAGGGCACTATGTGACCGCCATCATATAGTAAACACTTAGCTCATAGTTGGATATTTCATGAATCTGAATGTCAACTAAAAGTCATAAAGCAAGCCGCTACTCCCTACCTATCTAAGAATTGGGTCTTCTTGTAAAATTAAAAATGCATGAATGTATTAATCTTGATGTATTTATGAATAAACATGAATTAAAAGTGTTAAAATAGTAAAGTTAAATAGACCAAAACAGATAATAAAATAATCAAATAATCAAACAAACAAAACTTAGTCCGACCTACAAGGTAGTCCCTAGTAGAGTCGCCATCTTGTCATGGGACACATAAAAGCCGACACAACATCTTTTGGCAACAACGAAGGCTCTTTGTTGTGCCTTTTATTTTGAGGAGTTGCATGTTGAAAAGGGGTATTAGATTTAATCATAAAATTATTATTAATATTTAGGAGTTGCCACCTAGTATTATGGTTACTAGAAACCTATGGTCTGCGAGAGTCTAATTAAGGGACTGGTTGTGCAAGGGGAAGACACATCACCCTCAATGCACCCTACTTAAGGTAAGTTGCATTATTGTTTGACTATTTTTCTAGGTCGGGTTTCTACTCGTTGGTCTTTTCTAAGGTTTAAGGTAGATCTCTCTTTATGAGAGAGTCTCTACCTTATAGAGTTAAATCCTAACTATTCTTAGGTCTGAATTTTAACATCATATTTTTTTGTACACCTTGTATCTTTAATATTTAAAGGTGTACTTTATTGTGTAATTTTACACCTCACAAATATTAAAGTCTACATTTGGATTCTAATAATATTTGAAAAAGATTTTTGATATGTTGGCTAAATTCTAATGGATAATCGTAAACTAATTAAGATATTCATTTTTGGATTTTTTAGGACATGAGAAAAAATGCAATCTTTTAATGAAAACATGTTTGAAAATTTTTTTAAGACTTGGTCGTATGCATGAAAACCAAATATTTTTTAAAAAAAAGGAAATTGATTTAAAAAATTTAAAAATATTAATTTTTTTTTAGAGAAAACCGGGTATTTTAATATCGGATTTGTATCATACAGTGTAAGTATACAATCCAATATTGAACAAAATTAATAGAAAAACATTTGAGGAAATCACAATATTTTTTCAAATGATTTTTTTAAAAGGAAAATTTTCATTTTTTAATTAATTTATTATTATTATTATTATAAAAGCATGTGGGCTAGGCCCAGCACAGACCCAAAAACAAGTGGGCTAATACTGGCCCAAAATAGTTAGGCCGGACTCGACCCATATATCCTTTATTTTTATTTTTTATTGGACGTGACCTAGCCAATTAGGCTGGGCTAAGATAGGTCTAGCTCATAAATTATTTAGTCACTAGGCTGTTCCCGATGACTAAGTTGCACAAAACACTGCAATGTAAATTATAATTCACGTTGTATTGTTCATGTGTAATTAGTAGAAAGGAGAGGAGGAGAAAGAAGAGAAAAGGGGAGCTTACTTGGCGTTGAGGAAGCTGATAGCCTGACTGGTGGTACATAGTGACTAGAGGCGGTGATCCCACTAGCTGGATGTGGCTATTGTTCTTGGCATTGCGGTGGTAAAAGAGAAAAGTTTTGCAAAGAAGAGAGAGAAGTGGTGCAACCACCACGTGACGTTGTTGGGTGGCCACTTGAGGTGGAGATGATAGTGAGAAGACCGGTGATGATGGCAATGGTGGCTGAAGGCCACAGTTGAGAGAGGAAACAGAGAAAGATCTGGTTGTGGGAAAATTTGAGTAGGGAAGGCTGGTTTTTGTCTAATTTTGGGTTTGATTTTCTCCTCCCTCAGACCATCAACTTATGAAAAAGGGTAATCTCGTCTATATGAGAAAAACATTTCAGCTTTTGATTTGATTGGGAAGCATCCTAACTATTGGCTCAAAGTGTGCCTTATGAGTTGTTCAATCTGTAGAAAAAGGTTGTCTAAGTTGGCCTCTTTAGGTCGGCGTTGGCACCGTCTCTTCACCATTCAAACTGAACTGTGCCTCTTTGCCATTCAGTCAACATTGTAAAGCAATTACATGGGATAATTTTTATACACGTTTTGTTAAATTTGATGGAGCAATGAAACATTAAATGCATATGAAATTTAGTAACTTGGGCAGCATTTTTGGGCAAAATCAGGGAAGACAATGAATAGTATCGAATGATATGTTATCTGTTTTTTTTTCAAAACGATGTTATTTTGGATTGAAATAGGAATTTTTAATAATTTTAAATTCAATCTTCCAACTTGTAATTGATTTCAATTGAACCCCTAATTAACTTTAAATTCTTGATTTAATACAATTAAGGCCCTGATGAACTTCAATTGGAACCCCGAAGTTCTACGCTTTCTACAATATGATCATTGATATCGGATTTTGTCAATTGAACCCCTAATTGACCATTAAACTTCTAATTTCTTCAATTTGACCCTTGATTTTTACCAATTAAGCCTCTAAATTGTGGTGGATTTTGCATATTGGTCATTGGCTTCGAATTTCTTCAATTTAGCCCCTAGTTGACCTAAAACTTTAATTTTCTTGCAATTTAGCCTCTAATTTCATTGAATTAACATGATAAAAATTAAATTTGGTCTCTTAAAATTTTAATATTCTCAATTAAGCCCTAAATAAAATTAATTTGATCTCTATTAAAGTATAATAAAGTTCTTGCACTTAATTAAATCCTTCAATTGGACCCAAATTAATTTTTAAACATAATTAAAATTTAATTTGGCTAATAATTAAATCAACTTAGCCTATTAAAAATTTCATTATGTCCATGGACTTAATTTTTATATAAATTTATTCAATAATCATTTAATTTGACCTTGAATTTGTATTTTTCTTCTTTATTTTAGGCATAATGGGGTATAATTAGACCTTGAATTTCCTCCAAATTGCAGCTTGATTCCCTAGTTTTCTTTCTCCACGTTGCCATCCATTATTATTTTTTTGATTTGTTTATTTTGAAAAAGAAATTGATTTTTGGGGAATAACCAAAAATTGGGTTATGACAACGATATTAAATATTTAAGTGTTTAAGTAATGTATATATAGCTTTATAATATTAACTAAAAAAGAGTTATTATGAAGATAGAACATATAGAGATTGAATCCAAAAGTGACAAATCCGAGGAGGATCAGATGCCATTTGAGTAATAAGGAATGTAATTATTACAAATAGTAAGAGTTGTGTTAATGTTGCTAATATTGTATTTGTTATAAAATAGATTTTCATCATTTCTTTTTTACTTTAACTCATTAGTTAAATTAGACCCTTATTTCCAAGAATTCATAAAACCCTAAAATCATGACATTTATGTTTTTTTTTTAATCTCCTTCATCAATGTCTACTCAAAACATAATTTACTTAAAAAGAACTACTTATCACATGAATTTGAGCTAAGTTTATGAGTTTTATATGTTACTTCTTTTTAAGGTCCATTTGGTTCTCTCCCTATTTTTCTCCTCTCTAATTGTCCCCCCCTTCTCTCTCTATTTATATGTGTATGTGTGTTTCTGTGAATATCTCTTAGATCTTATTTCCTTCTACACGCACACACAAAAACATACACACACAATCCCACTTAAAAATCTTCATTACAAGGACATGCGAGTGGGTTTGGTGAAAGAAAAGGAAGAAGGAGGGATGGTTTTGAGGTTGTTTTGGGCAGCGTGTATGGGGGGTGGGGGAGTGTGATTTTTATGTTTATATATTTATACCACTCTATTAATGACCCTAGGCCTTGTTTGGATGCACCACAATTAAGTTTTCATTATTAGTATATTATTTTATGACCAAACTTTTAACATTTTCAATTTTAACTCCTTAAACAATTTCATTATCTATAATTATTTGTTTATGTACACTAATAGTTTATGTTATTTCTCATTATTTTATCTTTTTTATTTAGAAATTTTCATAATATTTCTTGAGCATTTATTCATAATATTTTGGGGTTTTACACCTTGGATGAGAAACCTATTCCTGGCCTATAAAAGGTGTTTAAGTTGTTTTTGGATGTAAAACAAAGAAAAGATATAAGCCACAATCACAAATAATTGTGTATATATATATATATATATATATTCTGACATAAAAGAAAAAAGAAGTAAAAGACTCTAGGTGACTTATCCATAAAGGTGATATGATTACATTTCCTTTTCTATCTCTATAAAATCTCCTCATCTCCCTGTATTTTCATTCAACCCATACAAATAGTGTGGAAAATATAGAAATGATAGGATTCTTAGATCATAAAATAAAATAAAATATTTATGTTTTTTATAGATTTAGTTCTTAGAAAGAAAATAAGTTTTTAGAATCTATGTAACAGTCCCAACTATTCATTTCTATCAACGCTAAAAAATCCTAATACATACTCTTAATTTTAAGGTAATTTTTTATTATTATTATTATCTGTAAAGAATCCTACTAAAATTTTGGCATAGTTTTCTTTGTACATAGAACATCCCAAGTTATCGACTACTTTCAATTTACCCATTCAATCCATCATAACAAAGTCCTACAGTTCTGGTCTTTAATTCCATCATCAATACTAGACAACTCAAACAATCCATTCACATAATTTGTACATATATACCATACGAACAAGATCAATATAAACATAGCCCACTTATCATATTATAAAGTGTGGAAGGAAAGAGGTACTGACATATAATGCGAGAATTTTAAATTTCAATCAAAGCTTACAATTTACAAATCATCTTGGTCAGGTATTAGGTGAGAGAAAGATTCATTCAATATATGAGAGAGGCAATGTTAGGTTGATGGGGAATGTTTCAACAATTATGTTCTTAGGAGGCAATCAAGCTTTGGTATCATCTTAAAGCTTTAACCATACAGAACATCACTAATAAAACAATTAGAGAGGAACTATAAGTCTTAACAATGTTTGAATAAATAACTATAATGCTTAAACATTCTAACGGTTTGGGCATATTAGAAAAGATATTTTAGATTTCCTCCTTGATCAAATTGAATATTCATTAGAAACATGCAAGTTTGTTAAATGGTAATGATTTATATATTAATTTGTTGTCTTTTCTTGACTATGCCATGGAACAAAAGTTTATAACATCTTTAAAATAAGAATAATAAATCATAATCTCTATTACAATTGTTAAATAATTGATTGATCAACTACAAACTTTCATCCCTAACATTGATCCATTTATGAATCAAATAGGCTGGTCAACCATGGAAAACAGTAAAAAGTACAAAATGGATTTGAGTCTTAGCATGTAAATATTTGTTCTTTGGTTTTACCCATATCACATTGTTTTATATTTTGGTATTTATTTAGTTATATTTGTTTAAATAAGTTTTGATAGTTTCTATTTCAAATGATGTCTTCTATACTCTACCTTTCTAACTTTAAACATTGAGGAAAATGTCTTATTTTAGTTAGGATGAGAAGATAATTAACATAATTAACAAAAAACTAACTAATTTTTTTATATTATTAAAATCATTTGACATAATTGTTATAATTAGGATAACAAAGTAAAGAGGAACTATATTCTTAAAATGACTCTTTAGACGCATTGTAACAATTTTTTAAAATGGTTATTTGCAAAATTCATAACAAGGTTTTATCATATACTTTTTTTTTCTAATTATTCAAGTTTATAAACTTTTATACTATTATCACTTAATTCTGCTTATATTTTTATTTAACAAGTATTCATAAACCATCTTTTTCACATACACATTAATACATGATTGTGGGTTGCAAAATGAATTATTACATTATTTATGTTCTTTTATCAAAGTTGACAACTAAGGGAATGAGGGATTATAAAAAAAATAATAAAATAATACCATTAATAATAAAATAAATAGATAAATTTAGTTTTGTAGCCTCTTTAACATAAAAAATTAAGCTCGAAGGGTTGTTTTAACACCTAATACTCTAAAATCAATTGATGTATGGGTTATTGGTCCAAAGCATGTTACATGGGTTGGGGAGAAAGTTTAAAGGAATCACACCTTGCATTATCTACATTTGAGTATTTACAACCCTAGTTACCAAGCTCACAGGGATGTATCTCAACATCTAATGCCCTAAAACTAACTGGTCTTGGAGTTATTACCATACCTTAAAACTCGTTACATGGATTAACGATTTATCGTGTTTTTTTTTAATTATATTATAAAAAAAATGAAAAAACATATATCTTAATCCAAAGAAGTTAACCTTAGAAAAACATTAGAAGAAATTTTGTTTTCTTCTAAACAAAGCCTTATAACTATGTATTGTTATATTGAGCATAAAAAAAGTTTATTAATATTTTGATTAAAAGGTATGTGAAAAAAATATAAAATCTAATAAGAGTTTATTTATTTGAATTGATCAATGAAAGTAAAATGATGAATGTCTTGGTTTTAGATTCTATAAATTATTATTTTAATTTTAATGTTTTAATTACTAGGGGCTAGTAATAAGCTAGTTAAAGGGTGTGATAAGTACTTAAAAATATATTTTATTAAGGTTTATATTATCAGATTGAACTTAAAGTATTATTAAATTTTCTAAATTAAACATGTTTTATAATAAAAAAAATATGATAATATAAAATATTTTTCTTTTATGATAAATACAAGTTCATAAAATAGGTATAAATAAACTCATTGATGTATTTGATTATTAAAATTAGGGTTTATGTGAAGAGGTAAAAAGGGCAAGGTTTAATGAAGAAATCTTAGTTGGGTTAGAATCCTCGTGGTTCTAGTCAAACTAGAATACCATTTTGTTTTTAGGTTATAAATAAAGCTATTGGCCTTGGATTTAAGTGTGGATTGAATTTGATGGAAAATTAAGACATAGACCCAAAATATTCATCGAGGGCCTAAGACTCAATACTGTTATTTTTAAGTTTAAATCTTAGTAAGAAAAAAGAAGTGTAAATCTGACTTGCAATCTAAACATTGTTTGATGGTTAGCCTATATATGGAGTTATAAAAACCCAAATAAGCCGATTTTTTTTGTTTTGGAAATCAGAGACATATATCTATAACTTTCATGAAAACCAACTATTTAGATTATGATGTTATCAATAATATTTTGTATAACCACTAAATCATTAGTTAGCTACCATATCAATAATTTTAAATTTTAACTTATAAAAAGAGGTATTTTCCATCAATTTAAGACATTGGTTTTGAAATCAAAATCCATTCTCTTGCTTTTTATATTTGCATTTATAATATTTAAGTTTTATTTCATATTATATTCTCCTTAATCTCTTATTTATACTTATCATTTTCCTTATTATACTTAATTAATTTCTATCATACCTATTCTTTCATCTTATTTATTTATAGTTTTCTTCTTAATTATATTTAGTTAAGTTTTTTTTATCAAGGTGAAAAAATTACTCTAATGATATAAGAAGAAGTACAGTACAAACTCAATATGGACTTTAATATTTAAATTTAAAAAAATTTATTATTAACATGTGTTGTATGATTAGTACGTAAAAATGCATTTTTTATCAAGGTTTTATGTCATTATGTTGTACTTGAAGTATCAATAACTTCTTAGCTAAAACATGTTTTATAATAATATATCTAATAATATAAGATATCTTTAATTTATAGTAAATGTTTATTTTAAATGCAAGCATATCATATAAATGAAATGATTGATTGATGAATTTAAGAACTGAAATTGAAAGGACAAAGAGATGACCAAACTTAGAAAAGAGATGTTAGTGCAGTCCAAACCGAAATACTATTCGGTAATTAGGTCATATCTGGAGCTGTAGATCTCAGATTTAGATCTACTTCATATGAATGAAAAAGTAAGACATAGGTCTACAACTTTTATAGGAGCTTAAGACTTAAAAAGGTCATTTTCAAGTCCAAATTATAGCAACAACAAATAAGTCTGAGTTTGTCTTCCAGCCCAAGCATTGTTTAGTGTTTGGCCCATATCTAGAGTTCTAGAAGTCCAAATAACCTGAATTTTTTACACAAGAAAGCTGAGAGAATTTCTTACAACTTTCATGTTCAAGTGCTTCAATTTTGATGTTATCAATGATATTTTGGGTTGACAAGAGAAGATAAGGATTGTCACCAAGTCAAGAGTTGGTCACCCAGTCATCAATTAGTCATCAAATCAATAGTTTTCAATTTTGGCCTATAAAAGGAGGCATTTTCCATGCATTTAGGTATCTTGCTTTCTAGATCAAGATCATGCTCTTGCTTTCTCTCTTTGTACTTTTTTTAATGTTTATGCTTTGCTTTTATTATTATCAAGTTTACGCCTTTCATTTCCTTTCATTTACTTAGTTAACTTTTATCTTATTTATATTCTTATTTTTTTTCTTTCTTTCATTATGTTTAGCTAAGTTTATTATGTCAAAGTGAAAAGGTTACACTAATAATGTAAGAATAAGTATAGTGCAAATTTACTATGGATTTTAATGTTTAATACTATCATGTTTTGTATTTGTTATCTTATTCATTCTTTAATACTTTGCTTGTTAAATGACTAATCTAGATTTATTTTGTATAATACTTGGTGCATCAAATGCTTGATACTTTTATAGCCTATATTGTATGGTATAACCGACACTTGAGCTATGGAAGGAACTTGATTTGTTGTTAATATAAGTTATAATCATGAATGTCTAACGAGATTTACAACTATTAGCATTAATCGAATAAGATAACTAATGTAATCATGTTAACAATCTATAATTTGATTGAAACCTTCTTTGTGTGTGGTTTCCAATTGAATAATAAAAGTTTATACTATACTTGTTTAACATACCATTAGTGGAACCTTTAACCTTGATATTTGTTATTATCATTGTTTAATCCTTACATTAATATTTCATCTCAAAATTCTCATCTTTTTCTTTTTCTCTCCTTCTTTTTCTTTATTATTATTAACTATTATTTTTATTTTTATTATTGTTATTATTGTTGTCGTTGTTGTTGTTGTTGTTGTTATTGTTGTTATCTGTAATTTATACAATTAACCTCCTTATGGTTTGACCCTAGTCTTGCCAGGTTATTTATTACTTCGACACTCCTACACTTGCTAGAAGACATCAATCTTTTAGTTATGTTATTGTAATTGTTATCTTAATCAATATTAATACCCTCCTTATTAAGTAGTGAGTCTTGATTCGTGGTGTAGAATTCTTGACACAATAAGTACTTGATTTTTTCATAGTTTACTAGATGGAGAACTGATACCTATGCTATAAAAGGATCTTGATTTGTTATTAATATATATTAGTATCACAAATACTTGAAAATATGTACTACTATTGGTGTTATTCAAATAAATTCATTAATGGTAATTAATATGATCATGCTAATAACTTAAAATGAGTTATTAATGATAAATTATCTTATTGAAATCTCTTTTGTGTTTGGTTTCTAGTTGAGTAATATAAAAAGCTTAGACTATACTTATTTAAAATACTATTAATGGATCTTCTAGCCTTGAAAAATATTTTATCTTTGTTAAATCTTTACATAAATATCACATCTTAAAGATCTCTTTAACTCATTATAGTTTATTATTTATAGTTTTATATACTTAACCTCCCTATGGATCAATTATAGTCTTACTGAGTTATTTATTACTTTAACACTCTTACATTTAAAAGAAGACATCAATTATTAGATCTTATTAGTCATTAATTAATATATAAAAGTGTATTTTTATCAACGTTTTATAATAACAAGTCTAATACTATAAGATATTTTTAATTTATGATGAATGTTTATTTTAAATGCAAGCCTATCACATAAATCAAATAATTGATTGCTGAGTTCAACTACTAAAATTGAAAAGACAAAGAGATGGTGAAGTTTAGAAAAAAGATGCTAGTTCAATCCAAATTGGAACATTGTTTAATCATTGGTTCATATCTGGAGCTGTAGAACTTGAATTTGAGTCTATTTTATATGGATGGAAAGCTAAGACATAGGCCTAAAATATTTATGTGAAATGCAATCTCAATTCTGCTATTTGGAAATTCAAATCTTAGCAACAATAGAGAAGTTTGAATTTGTCCTGTAATGCAAATATTATTCAGTGTTCAGCCTATATCTTAAGTTTTAGAAGTCCAAATGATATCAATATTTTTTTGTTGGAAAGCTTATATAATTTCCTAGAACTTTCATGATTTAAGTCTGTTCAAAATTTGATATTAGCAATGATGTTTTGTTTAGACAAGAAAATAAGGATTCTCACCAAGTCAAGATGTGGTCACCTACTCAATAATTAGTCAACAAATCAATAGTTTCTGATTTTAGCTTACAAAAGAAGACATTTTCTATGCATTTAAACATCTTGATTTTCAGATTAAGATCAAGCTCTTTATTTTTTTTCTTTATATTTTTGTAATGTTTAAGTTTTATTGCATGTTATATTTTCCTTAATCTTTTGTTTATGCCTTTTATTTTGTTTACTATACTTATGTTCTTATGTTATTTATTTATATTTCTCTCTTTTATTATGTTTAGGTATGTTTATTATGTTAAGGTGAAAAGATTACACTAATAATATAGAAATAAGTATAATATAAACTGTTAGCAATGATGTTTTTTTTTAAACAATAAGATAAGGATTGTCACCAAGTTAAGATGTGGTCACCCACTTAATATTAATCAACAAATCAATAGTTTCTAATTTTAGCCTATAAAAAGAGACATTTTCTATGCATTTAGGCATCTTAGTTTTCAGATCAAGATCATACTCTTTCTTTCTTTTTTTATATTTTTGTAATGTTTAAGTTTTATTTCATGTTATATTTTCTTTAATCTTTTATATATGCCTTTTATTTTGTTTACTATACTTATATTCTTATGTTATTTCTTTCTATTTCTTTCTTTTATTATGTTTAGTTAAGTTTATTATGTCAAGGTAAAAAGATTACACTAATGATATAGGAATAAGTATAGTATAAACTGGATGAGGTGGTGGTTGTTACTGTTACTACTAGGTTGTAATGGTAAAGGAGGAAAAAGAAATAAAATGATAATAGCAGAAAAACTAGGGGACAAAACTGGGTTTTCTCCAAGTTTTGGCTTTCGATTTCTCATCTCTTAGGCCATGAAATTTACATCTATTTATAAAGAGTGGAAAAAAAGATATTTGGTCTCCACTGGTGCCAAATTTCAACCCTTGGTTCGACCCATAGGGTTCCCAATCACTGGCTTAAAGTAATCATCATGGGTTGTCAAATTTATCATTGAAAATCACTCGAGTTGGTCAATTTAGGGCGATGTGATAGCCACTATAGCCTCAATCAGCCAAAACGGTTCACACTTGCATGTAGTTAGGTGTTACGAGATCATGTTGGTATAAGTTTTATCCAATTTAATGGAGAAATAAAGCATATAATGCCTTGGAAAAAGGACCACTAGAGCAACCTGTCTAGAGAAAAAGATGAACAGTCAAACACTAAAATAATTTCATTTTGGCCAATGTCATTTTAGTCTTTTGATATGTGATTTATTTTTAATTACATCTCTAATTGGTTTCAAACTTTTAATTTTGAGCAATTTTACCCCTGTTAAACTCCAATTTAAGCCTTATATTTTAATGTTTTTTTTCATTTTAGTCTATGATCTCATATTTCTTTAATCTAGCCCTTTATTTACCATCAAACTTTAACAATTCTTTAAATTTCTTTAATTTAGCTCTTAATTGACCCTAAAACTTTGATTTTCTTGCAATTTTACCCTCAATTTCAATCAATTAACTTGGTAAAAATTAAATTTAGTCTTTTAAATTCTCATTCTTCTCAATTAAGCTCAAATTAGGCTCCCAAACTTAATTTTTCACTAATTAAGCCCTTAATAAAAAACAATTTGATATATTGAAAGTATGATTAAGTCTGTGCACCTAATTAAATCTTTCAATTGGACCCAAATTAATTCATAAATAATTAAACTTTAATTTGGTTCATTAGTAAATTAAATTGACATATTAAAATTTTTATTATGTTCTTAGGCTTAATTTTTAAACAGATTCGCCTAATTACTTAATTTCACCTTGAATTTACATAGTTTTTTCATATATTTTTTTTTGTAAAATAAGGTACAATTTGACTTCTAATTATAACTTGATTTTTTATATATATACGTTTGAAGTTTGAAATTCTCTCAGCTTGCTTTTTCTAAAATGCTAGTCTTTTTTTCTAGAAAGAAAAAAATGATGACTTATGGGAGTAACCTATAAATGAGTTATGATACTAGTGTTTGTGTTTCTTTATTATAGGAATTTGAAGATGTATTTTTTTATGTAATTTCAAATAGATTGCCACCTATAATAGAAATAAAACATCTGATTGACCTAATACCATGTTCATCTATTCCTAATAAACCAGCTTATAGAAGTAATCTTGAGAAAATAAAGGAGATTCAAAGGCAAATGGATGAGTTAATATCAAAGGGGTACTTTCGAGAGAATATGACTTTATGTGCTTGATATGACCAAAAGATTGATATCTTCTCCCAAGTGTAAGAGTATCGAACTAATAAGTAACTCAACGAGACCAAGGTCAATCCACAAGGAGATTAACTATATAAATTATAAATAACAATAATACAACAGCAGCAGCAGCAAGTAGTAAAAAAAATTGTCAATGTTAGAGGATTCACTAATGATATTTCAAACAAATATTGTATAAACTTTTATTACTTAACTGGAAATCACACATAAAGGAGGTTTCAATCGGATTATAAATTGTTGGCATGATTACATTAGTTATCTTATTCTAATAATACTAATACTTGTAAATGTTGTCAGATATTGTTAACAACATATTAAGTTCCTTTCATAGGACATGTGTCGATTATACAGTATGGTTTGGGCTATAAAAGTGCCAAGTATTTGTTGTACCAAGGGTTATACAACATAAATATAGATTAATCATTTAACAAGCAAAGTATTAAGAGTGAACAAGATAACAAATACAAAACATATTAGTATCAAACATTAAAGTCCATGTTGAGTTTATACTATACTTATTCTTTTATACCATTAGTGTAACCTTTTCACCTTGACATAATAAACTTAGCTAAATATAATGAAGAAAAGATACATAAATAAACAAGATAAGAACATAAATAAGATATAAGTTAATTAAGTAGAGGAAAGGAAATGAAAAGTATAAATAAAAGATTAATGAAAGTAAAACTTTTTAACTAAGTAAAGGAAAGGAAATGAAAAGTATAAATAAAATATTAATGAAAGTAAAATTTAAACATTACAAAAATATAAATAGAGAGAGAGCAAGAACATGATCTTGATTTGAAAACCAAAATGTCTAAATATATGGCAAATGCCTTATTTTATAAGCCAAAATTTGGAACTATTGATTTATCGATTAGTTGTTGAGTGGGTGACTACATCTTGATTTGGTGACAATCCTTATCTTTTATCTTCTTGTCTAAACAAAATATCATTGCTAATATCAGAATTTGAACAGACTTTCTTCATGAAAGTTCTAGAAAATTATCTCAACTTTTCAAAAAAAAAATGGTAATTTGGACATTTATAACTCGAGATATAGGCTGAATACTAACTAATGTTTTAGTTTTAAGATAGATTCATACTTCTCTTTTGATGCTAAGATTCGAACTTCCAAATAGTAAAATTGAGTTTTAAATAATTCATGAATTTTTAGATCTATGTCTCACCTTTCTAGTCATATAAACCAAACTAAAATCCAAGATCAACAGCTTGAGATATGATCTAATGACTAAACAATGTTTCATTTTGGACTGAACTAGCATCTCTTTTTTAAGCTTAGCCCTCTCTTTGTCTTCTCAATTTAAGTATTTAAACTCATCAATTAATCCTTTTATTTATATGATAGGTCTGCATTTAAGATGAACATTTACCATAAATTAAAGGTATTTTATATTTCTTAGATATGTTATTACAAAACATGCTCTATTTAAAGAGTTATTGATATTTCAAATGTAAAATAATGATATAAAAACTTTGATAAAAATATACTTTTAAGTACTAATCAGATATCAACATGCACATTAATTTATACTAATATTGATCAATCATTTAAAGATATTAGATATAATGATCCATACTCAATAACGATTGATAAATACTTTAATAACAAAAATAAAAAATTTCAAGAATGTCATGGAGAGACTAAATTAGAGCTTTAGAAATAATATTTAGTTTATAATCATATTATTATAAACCAAAATATTTGTACAATTCATTGCGATAAAATAAAAGAGAGAACAAAAATATAAGAAAGAAACTTTATATAGATTGAATTTCTTAATCATTAACAAAGTCAAATTTAATTTTTTATTGCTCCTCTTGAGCCCAACACTATCAATTATGTAAATTCCTTATCTATTAGCTTTAGTTAAGTTATCTTCTCTAATCTTATTCTCTTCTTTTTTTCAATCCAAAATCTTTTCTTATTTGTTTTCTTGATTTTCTTCTCAGAGTGGCAGATTGTCCACCTTACTTCTACTTCTAGCTTAGTTTTTTAAGATCAACTTATTTTAAGGAATTTATAAATATAAAGTTGTATATTAGAATCTTATCTTTCTCCTACCACCAAGATCATTTAATTTGGATAACTTTCAAGAATATTTTCTTGATTTTCTTCCTAAAATTTATAAATTCTGACTATTGACTTTTAGTTTATTTTCTTAATCAAATTGACTTATTTTATAAATTCATAAATATAAAAGTTATATATCTCTAAGATCATTTAATTTGGATATCTTTTAAGAATGTTATGCCAGATTTATTGAGATATGTTTGTGAGATTTTGGATAAGAAAATTTATTGCTTTCTTTATATATATATATATATAGTTTCATTTTAGTTTTTCTTTTTTCCTTTTCTTCTTAAACTATTCTTATAATTGTGTGGTGTTGCCTTAGAAAATATATTTTTTTATCTTTTCTGAAGATTTAAGTTTTTGCATCCTCACACTTCTCTCATGATTAAGTTTTTATTGAATAATTTGACTAAAAAGGTCACTAATATAAAGTTTAGTTGGAAAATTAATATAAAAAAACTTCTTAGTTTCACATTATAAAATTATATTATAATCTTGTCAAAACATAATCGCATGCTCTGATCTGAGTTGTGTGTGTTGTTGTGTGTGTCTATATATATATATATATATTGTTAAGTGGAGGCTTTGTTATCCTTTATCATCATTGTTCTACAATCAGGTGATTCGTCGAAGCAAGTTGAATAGCAAGTACATAGAGGATTCTCAATAATTTGCTAATAACATATAGATATCAAGCCTGGAAAGCATGTGTTTGAATTTACGAGGTGGTTGCTTGGTCTCTAAATCCAACAATTTATTCTGTATTATCGAGAATTCTGAAGAAAGCTATGACAGTATATAATCATTGCAAATTTGAAATCATGCATATTTTTCTCTCTCCTTTTCCTTTTTTTTTCCTTTTTGATTCATTCACTATATTCTAGGTAAGGTATCTTTTAAGTAAAATATTTTATAAGATATTTTCTTAATTTTTATATATTTATTTTCTATAAATTATTTTTTAAAAGTAAAGATTGATCTATGTAAAATATTTTATTCAATATTTAAACTTAATGAGAGATTGGTTAATTTTAAGGAAAGATAAAAAAACACCATGACCGCATCCATTCTTAGAAAAAGTTATTTTAGCTATCTACTTCTCTAAATTTATTTTATGCAAGCATTTAAACATTCAAATTATTTTTTTAGCTTATTCACAAGTTAGTGATTGTTGATGGATATTCATTGAGATAGCATTGGGCCTTGAATCAAGAATCTTGTAAGTTAATGAATTTTTAAAATTAATTTTCTAAAAGGTATTATTTTTTATTTACTGTTTCTTAACTTTTTTTTAATATAATTTGATTATCTCAAACAAAAGTTAAATTTAATTCTGCACTCATCCCATATCAGTCCATTCTCGGAGGAGACTCGTAAACTCATTTTGACCATGTATTTTTTTTTAAATTAAAACATAGTGCTAAGCCTCTATCAATCCTTAAAACTGAAAAACACATCAATCTAGCTATTATAGGACTTGTTATAAAGTTTTAAATAAAATACATTAAGCCAACATTGATCTCTAAAACTTAGGATACACGCTAACCTAACTCTTAAAACCCAAGCTTAAGTAAAACATAATGGTAACTTGACAAAAACTCATCAACATTGATTTTTGTTCTTTTTGGAAAATAACTATTTACATGCACATGCATATATAAAATAAAATTAAGGCCTATTTATTTGCTAGAAAGTAGTTTCCTTTTGGAAAGTGAATTCCTAAAAAGTAAATTATTTTTAAATGTTTTGTAGTATCATGAAAAATAAATTGAAAAATATTTTCCATTGTTTTGTTATGTTATGAAAAATAAGTTAGAAAATAACTTATTAATGTTTTATTTTTTTTCAAGTTTATTAAAATAATATTGAACAAATCTTACATATTAAAAAGTTGAATCAGAATGAAATTTAAAAAAAAATATAAATTATCTCAAATAAAATAAATAATAATCAAAATAATGGATATCAAATGTAAAACATTAAACAAATTAAAAAAATAATGAAATTAAAAAATAATAATTATAATTTTATAAATTATTTCAAATAAAATAAGTAACAACCAAAAGAATAAGGACCAAACTTGATAGATAAAAAAAATTAATTATAAAATGATAAGAGAAAAATAAATAACAATAATAAAAATAAAGATCAAAGTTAATATAAAAATCAAATTTTAAGGGATGAAATTGAAAAAAAAAATTCAAACAAAATATATATCAATCAAAAGTTTGAGAACCAAATTTGATATAATGAGCAAATAATATGATATTTCTAAATTATTCACAACTTCTAGAAAGTGTTTTTTGACCAAAATAAAAGAAAAAAACTTTTCTAAAAATCAAGTTAATTTTTCCTAACTGAAAAGTGTTTTTCATTGATCAACTTTCTTAATAACAAATAAATACATGAAAGTTTGAAAAGTGATTTTCAGAAAACTACAGAAACAAACCCACCCTAAAATAAATGAAAATGCATTAATGAATATTGACATTGCATGAATAGTAACATATCTATTATTTGCTTTTATAAATAATGAACCATGCATATTTTTGGGGGGAAAAAAGAGAGAAGAGAATGAAAAAGGATTTGAGTCACCTTTGGGCTGGTTTTAGATAAAGGAGGAGCTGCGAAGGTGATAGAGATGGTGGTATGCCAATGATTATATGGCTTTGGGATGATTTTCTCTTTACTTAATTTCTCTTTTCTTTTGTTTTTTTGCTTCTTTTTTTCTTTTCTTTTCTTTTCTCTTCTCTTTCTTTCTTTTTCCTTTTTTTCCATCCTCTCTGCTAATGGATGGTTCACAAAACCTCTATTTTCAACCCAAAATTCTTTCTTTTCTTTTCTAAATACCTTAAAAATATTTTCTCATTTAAAATGTGAACTACTTGGATTGATAAATATTGACCTTACCTAATGTAGTTTGTTTGCATTTAAGAAGAAATTGTTTATCATGAGTTCATAGCTTTTGAACCTACTATGCATCATCACTTATAATGTTAAAGCAATATATATAATATGCAAAGGAGGAATGGGTGTAAGAAAAAAAATTTAAAAACAAAACGGCTTTTCAATTTTTTATTATTTTTGTTTTTATTGTGGCCATTAAGGAGGTAGATTGACTTTAGATGACATGGTCACCAACCTTATTATTTTTCTTATTTAATATATTTGTCATCCTATTCTCTAAGATGGTGGAATGAGATGTCAAATGTTGCTTCTAAATAAATATCAAGTTATTTTCTAAAATCAAGATATAATGTAGTATTTGTTAAAAAAAAAAACAACACATGCATTAGTTCCGGTGTGTTCCAAAATCAAACATGACTAAAACCTTGCTTGGTCATTCATTCATTCACTACTAACGGTTTACCTTGGTTAAATAGGTATAATTTTATAGAGCTTGTTCTTTTAGCGAATAAAATTACACCAAGTTTGATTTTGAACAACAAAAAAAGGATCATACCCCTTAAGAGTAGGGGTCGTGTCTATATTATTGAAGGTGAAAATTTATATTTTGGGTTCTAAAACCCTATTAAATCTTATAAATATAAGGGTTGTACTCAAATTTCAAGCATCTAGGTTATATCACTATATTTATCTATAGTCTTGTAGAGATAACATCTCCCAGCAATTAAATAATTAACTAGCATTATATATTTTTTTCTTTGAGCTTCAGTCACTCTAGTAATCTTGACTCAAATCTTAGGATTAGAAATAAAATGAATCAGCCTCTATTGTCTTCTCACCACTAAACCTTACCTTTCCTCCTAGTTCTTTCTAGGAGCTTCATCAATGGCTCCTTGGATATCATGCATAAATCATGGGAGTAACATTTATAGGTCATTTATCTCAATCGACATGCATTTGTGACATTAGAAAAGATCATGACAATTTGTAAATCAATTTGAATTGCTCATGGAGCTATGGATAAATGGTTGTAAAGTGTCATTTTACATATATATATATATATTTGTGGTATTAGTGTTATTGGTTCCTCCTTCAAAATATGTTCTTCTAATAGGCAATTACCTTATTATAATGACCTTTCTTTGAACTAGTTCATATATCTTTAATGGTAATCTTAATATATCTTATTATTTCACAAGATGAATGGATAAATTATAAGGTTTCTATAAGCATTAGTGAATGTGAAATGATATGATTCAATTTGTGTCTTATTGAGGATGAGTCCTAGCAAATAAGACTGGCCTCATGTAAAGTTTGGCCCAATTGCCCTATCCCTAAAGATTTTTTTAGGTTTCACATTGTTTGAATTACCAGTGAGGTAACTCTATTCTCTAACGTTATGTAATATAAGTAAGAGAGTAACTCTACAATACATCATGCATATGGTGAGTTCCAATAAAAATGGAAGTCTAAATGAGAATAAGTAGATATAAGTCATACTTACTATCTAAATCTCATTATTTAATCCTAAAAAGAAGTGAATCCAAAGAGCTTTTGTTGGTTTTTCTAAAATGTATAAAAACTCAAAAAATAAGTACCTGCACACTTAATCCAGTATACTAGAAATAATTGCAATAAAAATTAAACAATATAAATATAATAAATGCTTAGATATAAAGGACAATATAGACATTAAAAGAAATAAATTAAGTTGAGCTGTCATGTTTTCGCACCTAACATGAAAATAGAACCTTTAAAAATTAAAAGAAATATATAGAAAATGAAGTTTTTGCATGGTTTCTCAATAAGACTTAAAATTCTAAAATATTTACTTTAGCTTAGAAATATAAATAAGGAGTTTGTTATACTTAATAAAATATAAAAATAATCAATATTGCATCCTTTCTAATTAAAGGTTATCTTAGTTATATGTTATTTTAAAAAAATTATTTTACATGATTATTTAACTATCCAAATTATCTTTAAAGCTTATTCATCAATCATTTATTATTAATGCATGTTTTTCAAGTTAATGTCTGGCCTTGAATCACTAGTCTCGCAACTTGATAATTTATTATTATTATTACTATTATTTACTATTTATCAAAATTTTTAATGTTTTTATTTCAAAAAATGTTGAACACAATTCTATGCTCGTTACATGTTGGTCCTTGTAGTGATGAAACTTATGGACTTGTTATTGATCTCATTTTTATTTCAAATATTATATTAGGCCAATGTTGTTCTTAAAACTAGGAGAAATATTTATCTAATTGTTAAAATCAAAATTTAAATGTAATGCTAACATGGTGAAAATTAATTAATTTATTATTGAGTTCATTGTAAAGTTTTTCAAAAAAGCACTAGGCTATATTGGTCCTTAAAAGTTATAATGTCGACCTAACTATTAAAACCTAAGTTTAAATAAGACATGATTATAACTTGATGGAAATTCTGACATTTTTTTTGAAAATTAATATTTACATGAACATACATGCATGAAAAGAAGAAATAATTTTATGAAATATAAACAATATCAACACTAGATGGTTTAGAACACCTCCATTTTCAACCCAAAACTCCCTTTTGTTTTCTTTTGCATTTTTGAGAGAGAAATAGTGTGTTGTTTAGCATTTTAGAGAGGTATGAAGGAGAAAATTAAGACCTAGTCAAGAACCATGAGAAATAAAAGAAGAAGGAAACAAAAATTACAAAGGTATGTGAGGAAGAAAATGGATTATTTTGATTAGGCATAAAAATAAAATTGTTTTTGGTGTTTTGACTTTTTTTCCTAATTTTTGCTAAAAAAATCAATATTGTTTAGCTCAAAATATATTATTTTATTTATTTGGATTTTTTATTTTTAAACATAGGTCCTTTAATTTTATTATCTTTTTTAATTTGGTCATTGTAGTTTTTTTTTTCAAATTCAATCTTTTTTCTCAATATTTCTTTCAATATAATCTATGATTGCATGTAAAATGGTCCCTCAATTTAACTGCATTTTCTAAGTCAATCCTTGTCTTTCTTATCTTCAATTATTTAGCCAATTTTATTCATTTTTTTCAATTCATCCCCCCATTTTATCTCTTGTTCCATTTTTCTAGTCTTTTCATTTTCTAGTTCAATCCTTTCCCTACTAATTTTTAATTATTTAGTTAATTTAACCATTTTCTCATTTTACTTTTCTTCTCAAACTCATCCTAATTGCATTTTTTATATATATAATTTTTTGAATTTTTTGAAATATTTTTTTCAAATGTAAACATGGTGAAAACTAGTTAATTTATTATTGAGTAGATTTTAAGGTTTTCTAGAAAGGCACTATACCTATATTAGTCCATAAAACTTAAGATATACATTGACCTAAGTGTTAAAACCCAAACTTAAACAAGATATGATGATAATTTGATGAAAACTCATTGATATAGTTTTTTGTTGTATTTTAAAAATTGATATTTACATGAATATGCATAAAAAAGAGACATAATTTTATGAAATATAAATAATGTCAACATTGGATGGTCTAGAACTCTTCTATTTTTAACCTAAAATTGTTTTTTTTTTCCTTTTCTTCTTTTGCATCTTTTAAGAGAGGAATGGTTTGTTGATTAGTGTTTTAAGAAGAGAAGATAAAATTAAGGCCATATAATGACCATGAACCATGAAACATAAAAGAAGAAACAAACAAAAATTATAGAGCGAATGCCATAAAGAAAATAGTTTATTTTGGCTATGCATGAAAACAATATTGTTTTGATGTTTTGGCTTTTTTTTTCCTGAATTTTACTGGAAAGTGACATCGTTTTAACCAAAAAATATTATTTTATTTATTTTGAATTTTCATGTTTAAACATAGGTCTCTTAATTTTGCTATCTTTTTAAATATGGTCCTTGTAGTTTGTTTTTTTTTTTATCAATTTTAATCTTTTTTCTCAATATTTCTTTCATTATGGTTTGCGATTGCATTTAAAATAGTCCCTTCAATTTAACTTTTTTTTTCCAGTTAATCCTTGTCTTGTTTTTTCAATTATTTAGCCAATTTTATGTTCTTTTTTTTTTCTTTTCAATTCATCCTTGATTTTATCTTTGGTTGCATTTTTCCAATCCTTTCATTTTGTTGCCTTTTCTAGTTTAATTCTTGATCTACTAATTTTTAATTTTTAGCTAATTTAATCATTTTCTCATTTTTTTTCTTCTCAAACTCGTTCTAATTGCATTTTTTTTCTTCTTTTTTTATTTTTTTGAAATAAATTTTCACTTTTTTTAATGTTTATTTTGCTTCTTTTTTTAATATCTAAGATGGGTAAAAACTTAGTTATGATAACTACCATTACTTTCACCTCCATTATCATTTCAATAACATAGTCACCACAATCATTAGTGTTAATTTTTTTACTGCTATCGCTATAATCATCAAATTGACTATGTCATAATCATAAAATATTATTATAATTTTAATAATATTGTATTTTTTCATACCATTTTAAATCTTATAATTTTTTTATATAATATTTTTTTGGTAGAAAAGCACTTTATAAGTACAATATTTTCATCTTAAAAATATTTTACACAACACCACTTAGATTATAAAAAGGAAATGAAAGTAAAAACCAATGTTATACAAGTGATAAGTTAAATGGTAGAGAAGAGAAGGACATTATTATAATTTTAATAATATTGTATTTTTTTCATACCATTTTAAATCTTTTTAAATAATATTTTTTTGGTAGAAAAGCACTTTATAAATACAATATTTTCATCTTGAAAATATTTCACACAACACCACTTAGATCATAAAAAGAAAATGAAAGTAAAAACCAATGTCATACATGTGATAAGTTAAAAGTTAAATGGTAGAGAAGAGAAGGACATTTAGAAAGGAATTTAGGGGTATTTTATAATGTGGCAAAGCCTATTTTAAAGTGATTATAAGTAAAGTCTATATTGTATATTGCAATAAATGTTTATTACTTAGTTACAACCCATTTCAACCATTGATAAGCTCGCTTGAGATTGATCTAACATAAGTATAATTAATAGTTTGGGAAAAAGGGAAAATAACATTTAGAAATTTGACTCAGAATATTCAAATTAATGCAAATTAAATTATTATTATTACTATGAAGTTTTTGGATGAGTTCAATGGCATTCATTTATTATTAACATTGTTACAATAACAACAATAATAATATAAGTACTACCAATACAATGAACGTATCATTCTAAACATCTTTAAGAGATTTCCAGCATAATTTTTAATTTTTAAACTTTTTGAAAGATATGATTATATAGCAAACATCACATATCCCTCTAGGGTTCACAAAATGTGTTCATATGAGCACCTAAAACATGTTAGAGAGAGAGAGAGAGATGTAATGAAATTGGACCATTTAAAAAACTGAAAATGAAAACAAATGTACAATGAAAGAAAAAAAAAGAGTCAGGAAAATAATTGTGAATAAAAATCTAATTTCAAAACTAGTATATTAGAAATTTGACCTATTCAATAATCTTGCTCAACCTTTTATTTGTCATGATCTCGTCAAGATTTCCATTGTCAAGTCACTGGAGGTTTTATATCGTTCATGATGATTCATGCCTTTAGATTAGGGTTAAAACAAACATGCTAATATATTGGTAGAAATGTTCTTTAATCTCTTATCATTTTAGTGATTAAGGATGTGCTTAGTATGTGGGATTGACAATGACAATATAAAATAGTGGTAAATTAGATTATATTAGACTAGATTTAACTATAATGAAATGGATTGGATAATATACCTTCCTATTTTCTATTTGATACACATGACCACGTCAAATGAACTTAAGATTTATTTTTATTTCTGAATTTATTTTAATAACTTATTTTAGACGTTATAGTTTATTTCATAAGATTTTAGTCTTTATTAGAGCTTTGTGGTCCTTTGATTTATAATATGTATAATTTAGTCTCTAAATTATTGTTTTTCAGCTAAGCCACAATATGTAAATATTTATTTAATATAATTTGTCATATATGCCAAGTCAAAAAAATAAAAGTGATAAATAAATAATAATAAAATTTTGCAATAATAATTTTTGTTTATGTTATTGGAAAAGATTATTCCACTCTGCATGGCGGGCACCAAATTTGCTTTTGTAGGCAATTTTTAACAGGATAAGGATCAATTTATTTTTTTATCTTGTTCAAAGTTAATGCACCAAACAATACTATATCCATAGTATGATCTTATCTTATTTTAAATGTATACCAAACATATTATAACGTGCTTTGTCCTCTAATGTCATATTTACATAACATACCAAATACTTCCCTCCTTACATGTACTCTTTGAAAGGTATAGTTGATATAACATTAAAATTCAGGAAACAAAAATTGCTGCTTTTATTGCGTTGCCG
Source organism: Populus ilicifolia (assembly GCA_015708895.1). Taxonomy (NCBI): domain Eukaryota; kingdom Viridiplantae; phylum Streptophyta; class Magnoliopsida; order Malpighiales; family Salicaceae; genus Populus; species Populus ilicifolia. The sequence continues at coordinate 227,304 of SRLM01001168.1, read as the reverse complement.
ATCAAGGGATGAGACAACTCCGTATCTATTAATGAATATTCTTTATAATTTGTCTCTCTGAAGGAGGCAGAAATAATTATAAAGCTACAGAATGTTCACAAAATTAATTTGACACTGGCATTAATATATACATACATACATCAATTAATTATGTATTCTTAAGAAGCTACACGCGGCGAATCTTCTGAGGAAATTGCAAGCATATTCAGACGCAGAAAAATTTACTTTCACTTGCCCACAGCTTTGAGCGACAAAAATAATATTTTTCTAAACTGATGTTGACACATTAGCTGTTGACGACTAAAGAAAACCCTTTGCTGAGAGTATAATCCAAAACAACACAGTCTAATACACTGTAGCATTGCAGCGTCGAAATCCTGTGCTTCTACGTCAAAGCGATCCAGTTGTAATCTGTACTATAAATCGATCCCTTTGACCTGTCCTTTTCCTTTCCGAGTCCCAATTGCAGGCTGCTTCCAGGAAGCGCTGCATCTCAGCTGGAATCCACCAGCTAGGAACTTAAGCTGTTTCTTCCTCAGCATTTAGTTTCGCAAATACTAGTTTGATATTCTCGTGTGAAAATTTCATACCGGAGAAGCTGGTTTCGCTGATGGAATCCTGTCGTATTTTTTAGTATATAACATTCACTTCTCTTTTGAATTTATGGTTACTTAATCACTTCTGATTAGGTCGTAAAACTTTTCAATCCGAAGAAAAAAAAATGTTTGAGGTTAAAATAGTTTAAAAAAAAGATGAGAAAAAGATAAAAGTGCTAAGAAAATACTTCATTCATGTGAAAAGTGAAACACCATTTTGTTCTTTTAGTTATTTGTATAACACTTAACAAATACTAGTTGCTATATTAAGCTCTATAGTCTTTTATAACAAAACATTTTACCATATAACCTCCAATATTTTATATCTTGTAATGTTGAAAATCACCTTCAACACATACTAACTATCTAAGCTAATAAGTTATAGATAAAACTATTAAATCCAAATTTAATAAGAAAAAAAACCCTTCTAAACGGTAAAAAACTATAATGACTTGGGCTACCACTCCCGAGTCCAACAAGCTATTAAGAAGGACAAGCTCCTGTTGATTTTTGGACCCAAAATACATGGACTTGAGTATGGTAACCCGAGACCTTCTTAGGCATATACCTATATTAGGTGCAATACCTTAACTTTTATTAATTGATATCGTTTATGCAAAACTAATAGTTTATTTCTATAACTTATTTTTAATATTTTTAGGTCATTTTATGGCACGCTACCAAAACACACCTAGGTTAGGATGAGTAATTAGTTTGCTCATTACCGCGAGAACTTCTGCCCAACTAGATCTTCAATAACTCACTAGTTAGGTATAAGTTCTCACTCAGGTCATGTTAGCAACCTAAGGACTAAATCAAATCTTGTTACTCCAACAAGTCTTAGCATTCTTAACAGCACACAACGTCATAGTGTTGCCATAACTACCAACCATACTAGATGCTTATAGAGGATTAAACTACCCAAAGTGGACTAGGCAGAATGACATTCACAAGAGTCCTTTAAAGTGTTGCTCGAGCTCCCTTGTCTAAACAAGTATTGAACATTCGACTCTTTAAGAACTACATTTCAAAAAAAAAAAGGAGTCTGGAAACTTTGATGGTTTGAGAGGACACGTATAAAAGGTATACAGTATGTTAAAGTTGCTCATCCTGGATAATGACTTAATGTGCAATATCCTCCCCATAACCTCTTAAGGGTTTATACATGCTTGGTAAAATAATTTGGAATGAAGGTCTATCGAAGGATTCAATGATTTTTGCATGAAGTTAATTACACACTTTAGCACCAACATACCCACAAATAAATGTTCTATTAAGTTATTTCATGTTCCCCAACAAGAAGGCAAGTATACCCGGATATGTTTGAAGAGGTTCAATGAGAAGATGTTCAAGTGGAAGAGTTGCTTAAGTCAGTAGTTTTAGATGCTTTGATAAAAGGAGTAAATGAACATGTCCTTTAAAAACAAGTTTACAACTTACTAGATAGAAGTTTTCTTAAAGTGAAGCAAGTCATGAAAAATCATATATAAGTGAAAAAATCTAATATGTTATTGATAAGTACTTAAAAAAATATTTTTATTAAAGTTTTATATTAGCATTTTGCACTTAAAGTATCGGTAACTCCTTAACTAAAGCATGTTTTACAATAACAAGTCTGATACTATAAGATATCTTTAATTTATGATAAATATTCATCTTAAATGCAAGTCTATCATATAAATTAAAGAATTGATTGATGAGTTCAACTACTGAAATTGAGAAGACAAAGAGAAGGTGAAGCATAGAAAAGAGATGCTAGGTTAATCCAAACTGAAATACTGTTTGATCATTAGGTCATATCTAGAGCTGTAAATCCTAGATTTCAATTTGGTTTATATGCCTAAAAAATTAAGACATAGGCTTAAAACACTCATGAGGAATGCAAGACTTTCTGCTGTTTGGAAGTTTAAATCTTAGCAATAATGAAGAAGTCAATATATGTTATTTAGCTCAGACACTATTTATTGTTTAGCCCATATCTAAAGTTTCAGAAGTTTAAATGCATCTAAGTTTTTTTTGTTGGAAAGCTAAGATAATTTTCTAGAACTTTATGATGAAAGTCTTTTCAAATTCTGACATTAATAATGATATTTTGTTTAGACAAGAAGATAAAGATTGTTACTAAGTCGAGATGTGGCCACCAACTCAATAATTAATTATCAAATCAATATTTCTAAATTTTGGCCTATAGAAGGACACATTTGCCATGCATTTAAGCAGTTTGATTTTTAGATCAAGATTATGTTCTTGCTCTTTTTCTTATTGTAATGCTTAAATTTTGCTTATATTAATTTCTTATTTATGTTTTTTCTTTACTTAGTTAACTTAAATCTTATTTATATTCCTATCTTGTTTATCTATATTTCTTTTTTTTTATTATTATGTTTAGCTAAGTTTATCATGTCAATGTGAAAAAGGTATACTAATGGTGTAAGAATAAGTATATTATAAACTCAACATAGATCTTAATGTTTGATACTAAAACATTTTCTATTTCTTATCTTGTTTACTTTTAATACTTTTTTTGTTAAATAGTTAATCTAGATTTATCTTATATAACCCTTGGTATAACAAATACGTTTTACTTTTATAACCCAACCATATAGTATAACAGACACTTGAACTATGAAAGGAATTTGATTAGTTGTTAACATAAGTTATAATCATGAATACCTGACAATATTTATAAGTATTAACATTATTTGACTAAGATAACTAATGTAATCATATTAAAAATTTATAATATAAATAGAACTTTCTTTGTGTGTAGTTTCCAGTTAAGTAATAAAAAGAAGTTATACTATATATGTTTAAAATATCATTAGTGGATCATTTAATTTTGACAATTATTTTATTATTATTTAATCCTTTCATTAATCTTATATCTGAAAGTCATCGTCGTCGTCATCATTATTTATATAGTTAACCTCTCTATGGTTCGACCTCGATTTTGCTGAATTATTTATTATTTCGATGCTCCTATACTTGGAAGAAGACATCAATATTTTGATCGTGTTAGTTATGATATGAACCTCCTTGTTTTTACAAAGACAACTATCATGAAGGACCTTCTAAGTGAAACTCATTCTTCTAGTAGAAATGAAAGCTTGAGAAAGAACTATAAAGGATTAACTTATAAGTGTTTGGTATATCCTATGCATTTCTTACTTCCTTTAATTAAAATGGAATCACTCATTCAAAGTTATTAGACAAATACATACCACCTCCAATACATGTTCATTTAGAGAACTTCTTTTATACATATCATTTATATAACCTTAGGATGTACAATCATAAAACACTTACTATCTCCAAGACATGTTCCTTCAGAGAGCTTCTCTCGTACCTATCATTTAGATTACATTAGGATGTATATTTATAATGGGAATGTAAGTTTATTTTTAAAATAAAATTAATGTATCTCAAACATACATTTTTTTTTCTATAAATCTCTAGTGCAGTCTTAGACTAAAATATTCTTTAAGTGATATCAAAGGACCTCTCACTAATTCACTAGGGGTTGATCTTGTAGCCCTCATTTTCTAGTGCAATCTTGGACTGACACATTCTTTATATGATGCCTAAGGATCTTTCACCAATTTTCTAAGGGTTGATCTCAGAACCTCCATTCTTTAATGCAATCTTGGATTACAATATTTTCCACATGATACCTAAAGGTCTTTTATTAATTCTCTAATGATTAATCTCAGATCCCTTATTCTCAAGTGCAATCTCGAACTAACAGATTCTCTAGGTGATGCCTAGGAGCCTTTCACCAATTCACCAAAGGTTGATTTTGGATTTTCTATTCTATAATGTAGTATTGGTCTAACACTTTTGTTAGGTGATGCTAAAAGGCCCCTCACCAATTCTTCATAAATTGATGTTGGATCTCTTTCCTCTTCAATGCAGTTTTAGATTGACATAACTTTCAAGGAGGACTTCCAAACTTTATATTATCTTTATGGATGATCTTGGATTTCTCACTTTTTGGTACAACTCTCTCTAGTAGAAGGCTTTCATGTCCCATCTCATTTTTAGAAGGCCATAACCCACCCATTTTTAGAAAACAACTATTCTCTAGTACGGGGCTTTCATGTTCTATGACAATGCAATAGAGGTCACATATTTCTGCACTCTAATTTGACAACTTTTAGTCAGAGCTCCTGATCCTCCATGCCATTACCAAGGAGGCCACAACCCTCTCACTCTTTAGTGAGATCTTTCTTTAATAGTAAGTGTCTAAGCCTCACACCAATAACTAGGAAGCCATACGCATCTCTCTCTTCAGTATGATTGGTACATGGCTGTTAAGCCTTACCTTATCACACAAACTAAGCCTTTTTTCCTTTTCAAGAACCTCTTTAACAATCTTAAACGTGTTAAGCAATTCTAGCAATATATTATCTAAATTATTCATTTGATAGTTCATAATGAATTGTTAAAAGTTTTAAGGTAATGATTGCAAGTCAAAGTTAACACTTAACTCATAGTCCATGATAAAATTCAATTAGCCTAATTTCTCAAAATAATCAATCATTTTTAAAACATGGATGTTTACTAAAGGACCCTCTATCATCTTGTAGTAAAACAATTCTTTAGAGATCTCATGCCTTTTAGTCTTATTGGCCTCATCAAACTATTCTTTGAGATGCATAATCATAGTATGGAAATCTATATTCTCATCATACATACAACTTGTTCATCATCATCAACATAGCATTGATGTTCATGCATAACTTTTTCTTTAGTATCCTCAACATGGACATTTGGAATTGCATTTTCTAGAACAAACAACCTTTTTGTCTTGCTTGAGAAAAAATCTCACATTTTAGAGCTAATCTAAACAATTTATTCTAGTCAATTTATTAGCATCAAGTATATTTTATAGGGATATGCTACTACTTATTTTAATTTACCAACCTATTTATATAAAGATAGAGAATATTAGTTTCATGCATACATATTTAAATTTCAAATTTAGATAAGGTTTTTAATTTTAATTTAGTCTCTCACTATTTTCTTATAAATTAATAGCCCATTTAATTTATTTAACTTTGAATGAATCAACAAATAAAAATAAATTGATTAGGTAAATAACATTGTTTATCAATCACATCTTTATATGATTCCTAAACTAGTTATGTGACAACTCTTTATCTAAATATATGTTGTATGTTTCACCTAACTCATGCCTCGAACCTTATATGAACATAAATGACTCATTCAAATCATATAAGTTAGTTAAATAAAACCCAATTTTATAGCATTAAACACATTCAATTAACAATAATCCTTAAATATCTGAACAAGTTATCTATGAATAAAACTTTGGTTTTATGTATATAAAATTGAAAAACAACTATTAATATTCTTAACATGTACTTAACTTATTAAAAAGAGATTTATTATCAATTAATTAGATCTCATACATATATAACATGGCATAACTCATATATATTTCATACATAACAATTTATATATAAACATAAATCCATAGTATACCATTTTAATTGGATGATTATAGATATAACTAAGATAATTCTCTCAAGCCATTAAATGAAATTAGATGGTCAAATCTTAGATAGCTGCTGCAAATCAATCGTAGCCTTCTCCTCATTTCTTTCTTCATCATAGATTACAAAATTATTTCCTATCTAAATTCATAAATTTCTAAATTACATAACATTTATATAATTAATTAAGAAACCTTGAGTTACATTCGAGGGGAATTAGATGAAGAAAAAATTTACAACCTAAAAGAAAAATAGAGATAAAGCAAGACACATAGACCTTACTTAATAAAAATTACAACCATTCAACCATCAAATAAAACACGATTATCTTTGATGTCCATAACCATCCATCATGCAAAAAATCATCTTAATATCATGATAACATGCTTCAATCTCAATTATTGACTTTACGTGCTACTATAAAATAATATTTTTAACACTTAGAATTATTCAATCTATTCTAATTTGTTAATTTCCCAAACAAAACAAATTTTATCTAACATTATTTACATTAATAATATTTTTTTTTAAATCTCATAAGAAAATTAATCACAATAAAACTCTTATTAATATCTTAAACTATTTTAGGAGTAATTAAATAAAATTTTCTAGCTTAAAAAACTCATTATTTTGGACAAAATCATTTTTATAAATATTATTTAAATTAAAACATTTAATCAAATAAATCCTAATCCCATTAGCATACCATAAAACTAAAAATATTGAATTAAAGAATTTAATTCATTCTTCATTCTATCAGACAAATTAATTCTTTAATTAAAATAATTTTAGGTATAAATTTTCTTAATTAAATCCAAATCATATTAGAAAAATTAATTCTATAATTAATTTAGTTTCAGTTTCATTTAAAATAAAATCAAAATTTTATTTACAAGGGTTAGAAAGGAATAAAACAAAGGGTAAAAGAGTATTTTATATTAAAATAACCCTATAGTTATAACACAAAAAGGGATGGGTAAAGGGATAAAGTAACCCAAAACCCTAAAACCATCTCTTTCTCTTTTTTTTCTTTCCATGTGTCGCTAGGACACTACACCCTTGCCACCAATATGCTTTCTAGCAGCATTTACAACAACGCGAGGCTGCTGCTTTATGTAGCCATGATGGTTGGCGTTACTAACAATGGCATGCTTAGGTGCTCCCAATAACATAAACATCTATCCTGTTTGGCGTTACCACCTATGACACCAAAAAACATGATTTTTCCAGCTAACCTTTGATTGAATTTTGGCTAGATCTGGAAATTCCATCTAGATCTGACCAAAATAATAATTGGGTGATGAAAAATATTTTTTAAAAAATCTTTTTTCAAAAAACATTATAGAAAATTTGAATTTTTTAAAAAAAACATAAAATTAATTCATAATTAACATTAATAACATTTAAAACATGCAATCAAAAAACCCTAATTGTTCTAATGAAGGTTCTAATACCACTATTGAGTTCCCAAATGTCAAACATGCAACAAAAACAATAAAAAAATATATTTAGAAATCTCTAGGATCCTATTCGATAGATTTAAGGATTTATTACTTGAAGATTTGATTTTCTTAGACTTTGAATGATTCTTTAAAAGCTGAATTGTTACAAACCACAAGTTGTCCAATTGTTCAATCTCTAATGGTAATTCAAACGAAGTCTTATAAAAAATCTCTTATATTCCTATTTAGAAAAGAAATATTGCTATGCTTGGAATTTTAGTTCTTTATTTTGTAACTTACATAGTTTTTCTTTCTAAAAGACAACTTCTAAATAAATGGCATACATTACTATTTATAGGATATTTTAAAAACCCAACAAATAAAAAAAATCAAATTTCTCCTTAAATAATATTCATATATTAATTCGAGAAAATTTTAGAAATTAACTTGATTAAATCCTTGATTTTTTTAGGTCTAGAAATATAATTCCTATATTAATTATATTGTAGTTATCAATTTCTAAAATATATTTTAAAAAACTCATACTTATATAAATCATCATAATTTAATTTATAACTAATGATTCTTAATGTGTGTGACCTATTAGATTCCTAATATGTTGACTTAGATATAAATTATAATTATCATTATCATTAAATAGAATTTATATTTAAAGATCATGTGCATCATCTAACAACATGTTATGATCCATCAGATATTAGAAAAGTTAATAGTGGTTTATCTTAATTTTTCTATGATTAGTTTCTTAGTGTAATAAATATTTTTTTATCAATAATGTTCAAATTTAATATTAAAGCATGATATTTGTTATGTTAAATCATGTTTGTTCTCTATATAATTGTCATTGATCATTTAAATAAGATTTAAAATTATTTCCAAATCTTATTCAACCTTGGCCAAAGATTGGTAGTCAATACTATTTGAGAACATATAAAACATTTTATCTAATTCTCCTAGAGTGATGAATTTTCTATTAACCATTCAAGTGTCTTTATATGGTTTATGATATACCCAATACCTGTCTTTTTGTGACCTTAATTAGGATAATATATAATAGGATTAAAGTATAACATTCTCTATAAAAGATAATTTAGTGATCTCAATTATAACGATTAGTTACACAACCATCAAGTGAGCTTTTCCATATATATAGGTGATATCTCTATATCAAATTTCTATGTAGGTCATTTTAGTATAAATGTCATATACAAGCACTTATATATTAGTTCTAGATATCCTTTATACCTCAGTTTATAAAAAAAATTGCTTCCTTTCATAAAAAAAGAATATAATATATACTAGTTTTTACAATTCTAATAAATATCAAGTATTTAACAGAGCATTGAGTAAGAATAATTTAACAACACTCTGATACAATATAATATGAATCTCATAATTATATTAACTTTATAATTTCATTAACCTAATATTTTAGAAATAACATTTTTGTCACATCAACTTTATCTTTACTTTAAATCCATAAATAAAATATTAGATTCGTTGACTGATTAATACTTAAAAGTGCATTTTTATCAAGGTTTTATATCATCATTCTACACTTGAAGTATCAATAACTCCTTAACTAAAGCATGTTTTATAATAATATATCTAATAAAATAAGATACATTTAATTTATGGTAAATGTTCATTTTAAATGCAGGTCTATCACATACATGAAATGATCGATTGATAAATTTAAGAATTGTAATTGAAAGGACAAAGAGATAGCCAAACTCAAAAAAGAGATACCGGTGCAGTCCAAATCGGAACACTGTTTAGTAATTGGGTCATATCTGGAGCTGTAGATCTCAGATTTAGGTCTACTTTATATGAATGGAAAGGTAAGACAAAGGCCTACAACTTTCATAGAGCCCAAGATTTAAAAAGGTCATTTTCAAGTTCAAATTGGAGTAACAACAAATAAGTCTGAATCTGTCCTCCAGGCTGAGCACTATTTAGTATTTGACCCATATCTGGAGTTCTAGAAGTCGAAATGATCTGAATTTTTTATGCAAGAAAGTTGAGACAATTCCTACAACTTTGATGTTTTTAAATGACTTCAATTTTGATGTTATCAATGATGTTTTGGGCAGACAAGAGAAGATGAGGATTGTCACCAAGTCACGAGTTAGCCACCTACTCATCAATTAGTCATAAAATCAATAGTTTCCAGTTTTAGCCTATAAAAGGAGGCATTTGCCATGCATTTAGGTATCGTGTTTTCTAGATCAAGATCATGCTCTTGCTTTCTCTCTTTATATTTTTTGTAATGTTTATGCTTTGCTCTCATTAATATCAAGTTTATGCCTTTCAATTCCTTTCCTTTGCTTTGTTAACTCTTATCTTATTTATGTTTTTATTTTGTTTATTTATTTTTCTTTATTTCATTATGTCTAGCTAAGTTTATTATGTTAAGGTGAAAAAGTTACACTAACAGTGTAAGAATAAGTATAGTGTAAACTTAATATGGACTTTAATGTTTGATACTAACATGTTTTATATTTGTTATCTTGTTCACTCTTTAATACTTTGCTTGTTAAATGACTAATCTTAATTTATGTTGTATAACACATGGTACAACAAATGCTTGACACTTTCATAGCCCATAATGTGTGGTATAATTGACACCTTAGCTATGAAAGGAACTTGATTTGTTCTCAACATAAGTTACAATTATGAATACCTGATGAAATTTACAAGTATTAGCGTTAATCAAATAAGATGACTAATGTAATTATGTTAACAATTTATAAAGTGATGGAAACCTTCTTTGTATGTGGTTTCTAATTGAATAATAAGAGTTTATATTATACTTGTGTGACATACCATTAGTGGAACCTCTAACCTTGACATTTGTTTTTATCATTGTTTAATCCTTACATTAATATTTCATCTTAAAGTTCTCATCTTCTTCATCTTCTTCTCCTTCTTTTTCTTTATTATTATTATTATTAGCATTACTACTACTACTACTACTACTACTACTACTACTACTACTACTACTACTACTACTACTATTATTGTTATTGTTATTGTTGTTGTTGTTGTTGTTATTGTCATCTATAATTTATATAATTAACCTCTCTATGGTTCAACCTCGGTCTTGCTAGGTTATTTATTACTTTAACACTCTTGCACTTGGGAGAAGACATTAATCTTTTAGTTGTGTCAAGTTTTTAGTGCAATTGCCAAGCAGGTAAGTTTTGTATAAATTATAATATTTATTTTATTTTCTATTTTCACTTTTCTTGTATATAACTTTGTTTTTTTTCTCTTATTTCTTCTTTTTTTATGTTCTTCTTCCTTTTATTTTATTCCTACACGTACATGAGAGTGTGGTCACGTACAATAAGTGATAGACTTTGTAGGGTATCCTCATCATTTTCAGAAAATATAGCCGAAAAAGATAATCAATCACTTCGTAATGAGAATAACCGTACTAAAACACTTAGAGACCACATGAACAAGTGCACCATTATGCATAGCTTTTCCTCTTGATGTATCTCATTTTAATTTTAAACTAGACATTATTCAACTTTTACCTTCTTTTCATGGCTTAGAATTGGAAAATCCATACTTGCATTTAAGGGAATTTGAGGAGGTTTGCAACATATATAATAATTTAAATTGTAGCATGAACACCATCAGATTAAATCTTTTTTCTTTTTTTATTAAAAGATAAAGCTAAAATATGGCTACAAAATTTGAGACTAGGATCCATTCATGCTTGGGATGAAATACAACAACAATTTTTTAAAAACGTTTTTCCCATCTTGTAGAACAAACTCTTTTAAAAGACAAATCATCATTTTCATTCAAAAACCAGGAGAAACATTTTATCAATGTTGGGATAAGTATCGAGACTTGCTTAGTACTTGCCCTCATCATGGTTTTGAAACATGGAGATTGGTTTTACATTTGTGTGAAGGGTTAACACCTAGAGATAGGCAAATGGTTGAATTGATGTGCAATGAAACTTTTGAAGATAAAGACCCTGATGAAGCAATGGAGTACTTAGACTTGTTAGCTAAAAATGCTCAAAATTGGGACACCGTGGGTACTTATGAGGCACCGAGTAAAACTCAAACTCATACATCTAGTGAAGGTATGCACAACCTTAGGGAAGATTATGGCCTTCAAGCCAAGTTTGTATCTTTAGCTAGAAAAGTCGAGGCACTAGAATTGAAAAAGAATGGTCAATTAAAATCTGTTGAAAAAATTATGTGTCAAATATATGAAACAAATGAACACTCAACCAATACTTGTCCATAATTGCCTTCTTTTAAGGAATGTCTCTATGAACAAGCCCATGCTTTAAACAGTTTTGAAAGGGCCAACCACAACCCATACTCACAAACATACAACCCTAGTTGGAGAAATCGCCTAAATTTCAGTTGGAAGAATGATAATAACAACGCATAAACTTTATAACCATCGTTTCAAGCACACCATAATTTTCAAAATTCTTATAGATATGCACCTCCTTATGCTCCCACCTCCTGGAAGAAATCTTGAGGAAACATTACATGCATTCATTGAAAAACAATAGACAATTAATACTCAACTTGCTCAAAACATGATAGATTTTAAAGATACTCTTGCAAAATTAACATCTGCTCTCAGTTTTCAAGAGAAAGGTAAGTTTCCATCTCAACCATAACAAAATCCTAAGGGATAATACAATGCAAATGCAAGTAGTTCCGGAAGCCAACACATGGATCAAGTCAAATCAGTCACTACTATTCACAGTGATAAGGTTATTGAAAAACCCTCTCTTGAACCTTATAAGAAAGATGATGAGTCAATCTCTAAGGGTAAGGAAGAGATTGAATCTAAAAATTACAAAGAAAAGACTGATTCCCTGCCAACGCTTCCATTTTCTCATGCCATGACCAAACAAAAAAAAGTCAATCACAACTCTGAAATCTTTGAAACTTTCAAACAGGTAAGAATCAATATACCTTTGCTAGATGCTATTAAATAGGTTCTTTTCTATGCTAAATTTTTGAAAGATCTATGCACTGTGAAGAGGATATTAAATGTGAAAAAATGCCTTTTTAGCTGAACAAGTAAGTGTTATTCTTAAGAACAATAATGCTTTGAAATATAAAGACCCTAGTTGTTCTATAATTTCTTACTTTATTGGAGAACATAAAATTAAAAGAGCCTTACTTGATCTTGGTGCTAGTGTAAATGTACTTCTATATTCAGTTTTTTAGAGTCTCAATCTAGATGAGTTAAAACCAACTTTTATAACTCTTTTATTTACCGATAGATCTGTAAAAGTGTTTAGAGGAATAGTTGAAGATGTGTTAGTACAAGTTGATAAATTCATTTATCTTGTGGATTTTATTGTCTTGGACACATAACCTATTGAAGTATGTAATTCATTTCCTGTTATTTTAGGACGTTCGTTTCTTGCAACTTTTAATGCATTGATTAATTATAGGAATGGACTGATAAAGCTATCATTTAGAAACATGACATTGGAGATGAATATTTTCAACATTTGCAAGCAAACTAGATATGATAATGATTTACAAGAAGTGAACTTTATTGAAAAATTAATTCATGATCAATTTCCAACCACTTCTAGTGAAATTGAGATTGATGAATATGATGATTTGCAAATGATTTTTGTTTAAGAAGAACCAAAGACAAGTGATTAGATGCCACAAGTTGAGGAATTGCCACCACGATCAATTAAGTCCATACCTTCAAGTATTCAACCACCTAAACCTGATTTGAAGCCATTGTCATCCAATCTCAAATACTCATTTTTAGGAGAAAATAAAACTTTTTCGGGAATAATCTCTTCCAAACTTAATGCACATCAAGAAGGTATGTTATTACAAACTCTGAAAATGGACAAAAATGGATTTGGATGGACCATAACTGACATAAAGAACATGCTCGACTTAGTCTTGGGAATCTGACTAAAAAAGACCCTGTTTGCTAGTTTTTAAGAAAACTGGATGAGAAGCTTATCCCCGAGCCATAGAGGGTGTTTAAGTCGTTCTTGGACATAAAACTAAGGGAAGATGTGAGCCACAATTACAACTACCTGTACATATACATGCTTTTTCAAAATTAGATAAATAAAGAGAGAGAAAGAGTGTGTGAGACTCCAATTGGCCTACATATAGGTGGTATGATTGCTTTTCTAATTTCTCATCTATAAAATCCTCTCTTCCTTCCTTTCATTTCTACTCAACCCATACATTCAATAAATACTAAAGTGTGTAGAAATGACAAGTTCCTCAGGTCATCATATAAGAAATATTTATGTTTTCGATGGATCTAGTCCTGGAAAAGAAAAGGAGTTTTTAAAATCAGTAAATCATCGTAGTTAAGTGCTAGTTGAGAGAAAGATTCATTTAGTATATGGGGGAGGCAGTCTTGGGTTAATGGGAGGTGTGTCAATAGTTGTATTTTTAGGGGGTAGTCAAGTTTTAGGGGTCGTCCCCGAAACTTTGGCACAAGGACAAAGAGATTGCCAAACTCAGAAAAGAGATACCAGTGTAGTCCAAACCGGAATACTATTAGGTAATTGAGTCATATATGGAGCTGTAGATCTCAGATTTAGATCTACTTTATATGGATAAAAAGGTAAGACATAGGCCTCTAACTTTCATATGGAGCTTAAGATCTAAAAAGGTCATTTCAAGTTCAAATTGGAGCAACAACAAAAAAGTCTAAATCTGTCTTATAGCCTGAGCATTGTTCAGTGTTTGACCCATATCTAGAGTTTTAAAAGTTAAAATGATCTGAATTGTTCACACAAGAAAGCTGAGATAAGTTCCTACAACTTTCATGTTTTCAAGTGGCTCCAATTTGGACATTATCAATGACGTTTTGGGCAGACAAGAGAAGATAAGGATTGTCACCAAGTCAAGAGTTGACCACTACTTATCAATTAGTCATCAAATCAATAGTTTTTAATTTTGGCCTATAAAAGGAGGTATTTGCCATGCATTTAAGTATCTTGTTTTCCAGATCAAAATCATGCTCTCGCTTTCTCTCTTTGTATTTTTTATAATGTTTATGCTTTGCTTTCATTAATATCAAGTTTATGCCTTTCAATTCCTTTCCTTTGCTTTGTTAACTCTTATCTTATTTATGTTTTTATTTTGTTTATTTATTTTTCTTTTTTTCATTATGTCTAGCTAAGTTTATTATGTAAAGGTGAAAAGGTTATACTAATGGTGTAAGAATAAGTATAATATAAACTTAATATGGACTTTAATGTTTGATACTAATATGTTTTATATTTGTTATCTTGTTCACTCTTTAATACGTTGCTTGCTAAATGACTAATCTTAATTTATGTTGTATAACACTTGGTACAACAAAGGTTTGACATTTTCATAGCTCATACTGTATGGTATAACCGACACCTAAGCTATGAAAGGAACTTGATTTGTTGTTAACAGAAATTATAATCATGAATGCGTAACGAAATTTACAAGTATTAGCATTAATCGAATAAGATGACTAATGTAATCATGTTAACAATTTATAATCTGATTAGAACTTTCTTTGTGTGTGGTTTCTAATTAAATAATAAGAGTTTATACTATATTTGTTTGATATACCATTAAGGAACCTCTAACCTTGATATTTGTTATTATCATTGTTTAATTTTTATATTAATATTCCATCTCAAAGTTCTCATCATCATCATTATCTTCTTCTTTTTCTTTATTATTATTATTATTATTATCACTATTACTACTACTATTATTGTTGTTGTTGTTGTTGTTATCGTTATCTATAATTTATACAATTAACCTCCTTGTGATTCGATATCGGTCTTGTCGGGTTATTTATTACATCAACACTGTTGCACTTGGGAGAAGACATTAATCTTTTAGTTATGTCATTGACCTAATATTATATAAATATTAATAATAAATTAAAACTTTGTTAATAATAAATATATATTTACTTTAACATAATAACTAACATTGTATATAACCAACTAATTAGCTACAAAGCATTTTAAAGTAATATAATGACACATCAATAATTAATCATCCATAATTATACAAGCACGCAGCAAAAACAACAACATAAATTGTTTTTCATTAACTATGATGAATTTATAAATCATACTTAACCTATAACAACTTAATTTTATAATCCAAGATAAACTATGTAATTAACATGTTAACAAATTAAAACTCAATTTCAAACAATCACCACAAAACCTGCATAAAAATTTTAGCCAAACATAACATGTATTATTAACTTCATATTTAAAATCACCTCACCAATTTGCAAACAAAGTTGCCATTCTTCTTTTCTCTTGGTGTCCACCACTAAAAAGGACCTAATACTTGCAGAAAAGTATTAAAATCAACAACAACGGAATGAAGCTAAGTGATTTTCACTCAAACAGGCTTTCGAAGTCCACTCACTGTTGATAGAGGTGCTTGGTCCTTGAGGATTGGCAGTAACAACGAGACAAGAAAGAAGGGATGGATAAACGAGGAGACAGATAAATGGGTGCAGGATAAAAATCCAGAAGTTTTACTGAACATCTCTCTTTCCATAGTAAGATATAGAAATTTTTTAATTAGCAATAGCTAGCCAACGTACAGTGGTATATAAAAAAAAACTAGAGTGTGGTTCGTAATTTATTATAATTTATCAACATGACTGATTTTGATTAGCAATTTATATAAATTTATTAAAAACATATGATTTTGGGTTGTAGTTGCCTGGAAATAATTAGCAACAACAAGACCACTTGTACTCGGTCGGTTACAAGTTGTTCACTCTTTTTACTGATACTGACGCAAGAGTTGGAATATTATAATCTCTATTTTTTAAAAATAATTTTGTTAATGAAATTAGGGAGATATGCAAGTTTTAAGTTTAAGAAACTTTTACGAACTTCATCTAGCCTTTAGACGTTTTAAATTTGGATATATATAAATGATAAATAAAATTAATTTCTTATTTGATTATCACCTTCGCTTGATCTCTGTCTCTCAGTTAGAGGCCAAAGCCGCGGAACAACCGTAAATTAGGCACTCCTTTCACGTTCTTCATCTGGCATTAGAATCCAATCTAGCTATCTCCATTGCAGATCTCAGGAATTTTGAGTTCTTATATATATAAATACATGCACATGGATATCCATCGAGCCCCACGTCTGTAATCTAAACGAATCACGATATTCAATCTCAAAAGAAAATAAAAGGAAGCAGAAGAAGCATAATATTCTCTTGTCTAATTTTTATTTTTTTATTTGTTTTCTCTCTCTCAAATACTGTTTATTCTCTGGGTTTTGTCAGTAGAAATCTACAACACAATCTTGACAGATATCTTAACCCTTACATGCTGACATACTAATGGAACATTTTATAGATATGCATCTTCAACATGCATATACACATATTTAATGATACGTAATTAAGGAAGTTAATTAACTACAACACTCGAAATCTAATGATGTTATAAATCCTGTTGCTTGATATTAGTGCGGCTGCCTGTGGACCCATCAGATTTTCTCAAAGCCTGTATTCTGTCCCATCTTTGATACCAAATCAGAATCTTAATCTTGTGTAAAATGGTATCTTTGTCAGATCACCAGAGCTTAACCACTCTTAATTAGCTTCTCTTGTTAATTATATTTGCATGCTATAGAAATGGATGTATTTCCTTCATGGCGCATGGTTTTGTTTTAAGTATGGAATTTGAAGACTTAAGCTGCTTCATCAACGATTTGATTAGTCATAGGTTGGGAAGTGGGGACTTGTCGAAAGTAGGAATACAACCACTGCTATTAAAACAACAAGGCAATAAGAGAAGCATCGTTATTCTTGAGCCATTGAAACAAGCAAACAATTAAATAAATAACACCGTCCTCAACAACCACCATATTCGATGTGTATCTTCCATGGAGATTGAGATAAAGAAGAACTTTGACAAGATGACAGAAATGAACAGTTGTCATTGGAGAGAAAACTCGCTTAAAAAGTGTCAGAGTTTTTATATTACTTGCATTACAGATCAATGATTGATATTTTGCAGTTTTTTTATTCTCAATAATCCGGCAAATTTGCGGACTTTAATACTTCAAAGCCTCAAAGACTTCCCTATATATTTGTGGGTTACTGACGAAGTTTTCATTCAACAATTCTATTCCCTTTCTGCGCTTCTCCTTCGCCTTCTCTACTCCCCACACCTCATAGCTTTCTTAATCCAAGAGTAGAGGCCTTGGCCTTACTGTCTGCGCAAGAAAGCTTATTAGGTACTGCAAGAAATCTAATTATGGCCATAGAGAATGGGCAACCCGCTGTTGGACTATCAAAAGTCGCAGTTTCCGAGACTCACGGAGAAGACTCTCCATATTTCGCAGGCTGGAAGGCACACGATGAAGATCCTTACGATGAATCATGTAACTCATCAGGAGTTATACAGATGGGACTGGCAGAAAATCAAGTGAGTCGTCCCGGCAGGACAATATATCAAGCAAAACGATCTAAGATTTTATATTTTAGACCTTGTAAAAGGGTTCTCGCTTGAGCTAATGTACTTGTTGTTCCTTTTTTACCAGGTTTCATTTGATTTGTTAGAAGAGTATTTGAAACAGAATTCAGAAGCATCAAGCTGGGGAGAAGGAGCACGAGGCTTTAGAGAAAACGCCTTGTTTCAAGATTACCATGGACTCAAATCTTTCCGACAGGTTCCTTTTCTCTTAACATCATGATTTGCAGCTCTGTGCTCTAGAAAAATGTATAGAAAGAAAATCCTGACATGTGAACGGCGTTTGTGAACAGGCAATGGCAAGTTTCATGGAGAAAATCAGAGGTGGCAGAGCAAAATTTGATCCTGATAGGGTAGTCCTGACAGCTGGCGCTACTGCTGCTAACGAGCTGTTAACATTCATCCTAGCCGATCCCGGTGATGCTTTGCTAGTTCCCACTCCATACTATCCAGGGTAAGGACAGTCCTAAATGAACTTTTCTTGAAGGAAATTCATTCATGTGCTAGCTTCATGTTCATATATTTATCTCATCTAACCTACGTTAGCTCTAAATGGTCTTGTTTCCAGATTTGACAGAGATTTAAGGTGGAGGACAGGTGTAAAAATTGTACCAATACATTGTGATAGTTTAAACAATTTCCAGGTCACTCTTGAAGCCATGGAAGCTGCATATAAGCACGCGGTAGCCATGAACATTAAAGTGAGAGGGGTACTTATAACAAATCCTTCAAATCCACTTGGTGCCACGATCCAGCGCTCTGTCCTAGAGGAAATTCTTGATTTTGCCAAGCGCAGGAACATCCATGTCGTGTCCGACGAAATCTACTCAGGATCGACCTTCTCTTTATCCGAGTTCGTGAGCATTGCTGAAATTCTTGAAGCTCGTGGATACAAAGATTCAGAAAGAGTTCACATTGTTTACAGTCTTTCTAAAGATCTAGGTCTTCCAGGTTTTAGAGTTGGAACTATTTACTCATACAATGACAAAGTTGTGACCACTGCAAGAAGGATGTCTAGCTTCACCTTGATTTCTTCACAAACACAACACATGCTGGCTTCAATGTTGTGTAACGAGGAATTCACAGAGAACTACATTAAGACAAACAGGGAGAGATTAAGGAAGAGGTATAAAATGATAATTCAAGGACTGAAAGATGCCGGGATAGAGTGTTTGAAAGGTAATGCTGGGTTGTTTTGCTGGATGAATTTAAGTCCATTGTTGGAGGCCCCTACAAGAGAAGGTGAACTGGCTCTGTGGAAGTCTATCCTCCATGAAATGAAGATAAATATATCTCCAGGCTCTTCTTGCCATTGCTCTGAACCAGGATGGTTTAGGGTATGTTTCGCTAACATGAGCGAGCCCACGCTAGAAGTAGCACTCAAGAGAATACATAATTTCGTGGATCAAAGGAAAACAGAAGCAATTGAATCTCCTCCACAGCAGTAGTCTCCGAATTTTTTAATGGCTCCGGTCATTTTGATTCTGTTAGATGCCAAGATCTTTTTGCAGAATTGGGTTTGTCTCATTATAGTGTAAATCAGGTTGAAATCACATGTATATTCTTGTTTTCTTGCTTCCGTTAGCAAGTTCCCTATAAATTCCATTTGTATAATTGCGATACCACTGCAAGAAGTCTTCACCAAAAAGTTCCATTCATTATGTCTTTGACTTTGTCCCCATGTTATTCAAGAGAGCAACGTGTTTGACTTTAAGCTCAACACCAGTTACTTTCTATATATATATATATATATATAACTAAAATAAGTTATTCCACAAATAACATATAATAATACTATGCTACTATTGTGTAAGGGGCAAGAAAAGAGAAGAAAAAAAGAAGAGCTAAACGAAAACCGCTTACATATGTTATCACTTGCAATAACATGATCATCGCTTTCAGATTTTAAGAATTTTTATTTAAATGAAACTGAACCAGATTATGATTCCATACTTTGTCTAATTAGTTTTTCAACTAATTATTCTATATTCACTTTCCAACTTCTCGATTTTGCTGGGGCGGGCCTTCAAATTGTTGATCACATAGCACTTGATGCCACGAACTGATTCCATGCGAATAGCTTCCACACCAAGTACACAATAAACGATCTTGTTTAGAGCCCGGTCACGACACTCTTTGACATTATTAGCACTTCAAAAAAAAAAAACAAACAAAAACAATGGGTGTGCCCTTTAAAAGATTATGATTTATGATAGTTAAGCGGCTCTTTGTGACCAAAATACACACACATACACCTCATGGTTAGGTTGGAAGGCTGAACACAAATCGAGCTTTTGACATTTGATATATATAGTATATTCATATAATTGCTTTCTTTTAACAAGCTTGAACAACAAATTGGAGGTCATTTTGTTATGGCCAGGTCATGTTAGTTAACACTTTGATTGATTAAGATGTTAAAGGTAATGCTTGGTTGCTGTCCCAAACAGAAAAAATAAAGATAGTAGGCATAAAGAAGAAAAAATAAAGATAGCAGGCATAAAGAAGAAAAAAATAACAAGGGACGGAGACCAAATTGTTTTGTTTTTTTAATGGTACATAAAATAAAATGATTATTTCTATATTTTATTTAGTTAATAATTGATAAAATATAATAAAATATATGAATATTCATTTTAACTTTAATATATATTTCTATCATACTTAAAGAAAAAAATAATAACATATCATTTTTCTTTTAGTTTAATTTACATTAAGTTTTGAAATTAATAATAGTATAATAGCTATAGTTATAAAATCTAAATCAACTTGGAGGATTGCTCTTAAACCCAGACAACTCGGGTTTAAATTGGTTCGAATTTAAAGAAAAAAAAACAATGAAGAATTGACTTAGCTTAACTCAGTCAAAAACTCTAGTCAACCTATAATTTAATCAATTAAAGATAAAATTGAGTCAAAACTTGAGTATTATTTTTTTTTGTTCAAAATAACATTTTTTTTTATCTTTTTTTAATAAAAAGATAGAGTTGATATGAGTCAACGCTCCTAACTCTTAACTTGAGTCTCGCTCCGAGTTAATTTTTAAATCAGGTTTTTAAACTATAATAATAATTATTTTTATTTTTATATAACTTAGTTAAATAAATTTAAAATTAAAAGATTTTTTATAAATATTATTTTAAAAATAAAAAATAAATAGTTTCTCATTGCTTGTATATTTTTTATTTGAAAAATATATAAATTTATTTTAAAATTATATAACAGATGGATTTATTTTTATATTTTTGTTTTTATTTTTCTAGCTAAATATTTTTTTCATTATCTCTATTTTTTTCTCTTTCCAGATAATAATTAAACACTTTTTATGCATGGTTTAATCAAGATGTAATCATTAGATAAGATTTCGTAAGCATAAATTCCATAACCTTTTCGTGTGATCATCGCTTAATACCAATCAAATGGTCCACTAGAGGACATCGTTCCAAATAAAAAACAGCTACCGATTAGCTTATCAAGCTAGAATGACTGCACAATACTACTTTCTTTATAACATGATCAGAAGATTAGTTATTTCATGGATCATATCATTGTATAATATTGGGTGCTTCATATGATAATTAAATTATGACAACTTTATGAGCTGCATCATACTATGTTTTTTTTTTTTAGATGAATGCATAGGATGATATTTTATCGAAAAAAATAACATTAGAAAGATATAAGCCAGCAAATTGCAGTAAACAAGAACAGTCTTTTTTATACATTCCAAAAACAATATGGCTCTCTTTTACATATATATATATATATGTATATGTATAGACGTTGGAGATCATATATAATTATTTGGTTGGGTTGTCCGCGCAGACTGTGTTGGTTGGAGGGAAGATTGGTAATTGATTTTTCTTTCAAATAACATGTTTGAAAATTTGTTTTAAATTCATGGTTAAAAGTCATATTTTAAGCTAAAATTAAAGCCAATTCTATTGTCAAAACTATTAGAAATTGTTCTCCAACATAAATTACAGATAACTAAAAAATTAATCTTAAAAAATTCTTAGTTGAAATAAATCCTAAAATTTTCAATCCCATATTTTTTTATAAAAAAATTATTTTATACTTTACATATTAAAAATTAAAGGGTGATATATAAGCTTAAGCAAAGTAGCATGAATTTAATCAACTCACAGATACATGGCTTAAGTTTGGGGTTAGATACATGGCTTAAGTTTGGGGTTACATGCTCTGGACTCTAAGCTAGGGTTTCGGATTTGAATTTATATTTTATTGATTTATTTTGGATTGGAATTTAGATTTATTATAAAATAATTCTTTGTTTATATATATTTATATATTAATTCAAGATACTTTTAGAAATTAACTAAATTAATTCTTTATTGAATTTTTATAGGTCTAGAAATATAATCTTTATATTAATTATATTCTAGTTCTTAATTTAAAAATATATTTTTATCAAGTCATACTTAATTAAATAATCTCTATTTAATTTCTAACTAATGATTCTCAATATTTGTGATGTTATTAGTATGTTGACCTAAATATAAATTATAATTAAATATAATTAAATTTATTATTAATTCAATAATTGATTAATTGTATTTGAAGATCAGATGCATTATCTAATAACATATCATGATTTTCTAAATATTAGAAAAGTCATTAGTATTTCACTTAACCTTTCAGTGATTGGTTTCTATGTGTAATAAATATCATTTTATCAATAATATGCTAATTTAACAATAAAACATAAAGTATGTTTGTCATGTTAAACCATGTTTATTTTATATATAATATTCATTTATCATTTGAATAAGATTCGAAACTCTTTTCAAATCTCATTCAACTTTGGCAAATGATTTTCCAATTGATACTATTTTAGAGTAGATAAAACATTTTATCTAATTCATTTGGATGATGAATCATCTCTTGATCACTCATATGCCTTTATATAATTCATATTATACCCAATGTCTGCCCTATAGTGATATTGATTAAGATAACATGTAACATAATCAAAGTATAATATTTTTTATATATATAAAATAACTTGGTGGTCTGAAATCTAAGAATCACTTACATAACCGTGAAATTAGCCTTCCATAGACATATATGATATCTTCATATAGGATTCTTATGCAATTAGTTCACTTATGACAAACACCTACATATTAATTTTAAGTATTCTTTATACCTCAACTTCTAATAACAACTGCTTTATTTCATAAAGAAAAGAATATAATATGTATCAGATTTTACAACTTTAATAAACATCTAGTATTTAAGAAAGCATTGACTAGGAATAACATTATAATTTTCTTTGTAAAATATTTGTCTCATGAACTTTATCTTTTTTTAGATTGATCAATCATATATTCAATTTATTAATATAAAATTATATGAATATTAAAGATAAATAAAGTCTTTATTAATAATAAATATGTATTTACATAAGTATAATAATGCCATATGTAACCAACTAATTGATTACAAAACATATTAAACTAACAATCATCCATTTGCATAAAGCTAATTGCTCATGTATCTAGTATCATATTGCTCCATATAACATTAATGTTTTTACATGGATACTGACTTAGTAAGAGTTCTTTCCGATGGATATTTTCTCTTTATCTTTATATCTTTCATTTAATTGATTTATCAAATCAAACAGAATTTCTTGGATACATGTTTGAATCATTGATGCGACCTTGGTTCCTTTGCTTATGTAATGGCTTCATTGTTATCACAATACAAGGTAACTAGATCAATAATTCTAGAAACCAACCTAGTTCATTAATGAACTTCTTGATCCAAACAGCCTCTTTGTTTGCTTAAACATAGAGGTGTAATTTTATTTAGTTGTAGAATTAGTTGTGCTCTCTTTTTTGGAACTCTTCCAACTGAACATCTAGAATAAAACATATATTGACTAGTATTCATTATTTTTCCAATATTTTATTGAAAAAATCTTAATTGAAATAATTTTAAACTTCTAGTTTATCTTCTCTATTAATGAATTCTATAGCCAAGAATAAGACACAATTTCCATTATATCTCTCTCAATCTATGTTTTAAAACATATATCTTTCGAGGGAGGTGTTTCATGTAAAATAGATAAGAATCAAATCTTATATTCTTTCATACTAAGCTATTTTAATATCTAGTTACATGCATGAATTGAGACAATATAAACAACCTTCTAGATCTATCTTTATATCTAATATATAGGTTGCTTTTTCTAAATTCTATATCGAGAGATTCATAGACAACAAAAACTTTACCGATTAAAGTAAATATATGTCATTTCTTAACAATCATACATCATTTACATATAATATTAGGAAAACAACACCACCCTTACTAAATTTTTATAAACAAAAGGTTTATCCACTTTTTGATGAAACCAAATATGTTAATTATACCATTAAAATTAGATATTTTTACTCCTTAAAGCTTGCGTTGTATATTTGTACATTACCTTTCATGTTAGTTTTTCTTTTAAAGATCCATTTGAATTCATTAGGTTTTATCCCTTCAAATGTATCAAAAAAGCTCCAAATATGGTTAGTATATGAATCCATGGCTTCAAGTTATTTTTTAGAATAAATATCATATATTACTTCCAAATAATTAGTAGGCTCATCAATTATGAGTAGCATGTCATTCACAACTTCCATAAGAGGTCTTTATGTCATTAGAGAATGTCATTTATAGTGATTATTTTTATTTCCTAAGGTTCATGTTGGATGTAATGTTCTAAAATGCATAGAGATTCTCATTTTTTTTAGATAATTCTTAAAATATTTGTCAAAATAGTAACCACTTCAATCCAATCAAAGTTTTTTAATACTTATTCCAATCTATATTTTAGTTTTATTACAATTTATATTGAACTTGGTTATATTAAATTCATGTATAGACAAACCATTTGTATAATAACAAGATCCATAAAAACATCATTATTATAAAAAAACAATATTTTTTTCTCAATAATAAATTTAAATTCATTTAATACTAAATAAAATGGAAACAACATCTTAAAACATTGGAACAAGATAACAATTATATAGTTAAAGCATCAACCCATACAATACAAAACTACTAACTCCTACAATTAATGTATAAGTAGTTCCTATAGCTAATGCAGTAACCCCTGTTTCATTGCTGAGTAGTAGATCCATTTTGTCTTCAACTAATCTTCAACTTTTCTTTAACTCCTACATGTAATTGCAAAATTGAAAATAATATTTGGTATCCAATACTAAAGAACTATAGTGCAAACTACAAAGATAGTTTTTAATTGTAAATATACTTGAAGTAGAAGCTTCATTAAGCTTCTTTACCTTCATAGTTGTAAGGTATTCGTACAATTCCTCCTCCAATGTCCTTTCTTGCCACAATGATGACAAATGCCCTTATCATTCTTAATGTTCCTAGTAGGTTTGTTTGTTTTGGAGACAACATTCATATTCTTTTTATCTTTTTTCTTAGACATTCTAGAATATTGAAATAGTAGAAATGATCTTTTTCCTTCTTAAAGGCCCTTTAAGTAGTAACATGATCAAAAGATTGATGTCTTCTTTCAAGTGCAAAAGTGTCAAAGTAATAAATAACCTAGCAACATTAGAGTCGAATCACATGGAAGTTAATTGTATAAATTATAAATAACAACAACAACAACAACAACAACAATAATAATATTAGTAATAGTAGTAGTAATGATAATAATAATAATAATAAAGAAGAAGAAGATGAATAAGAAGAATAACAAGTTGATGAGAACTTTGAGATGGAAGATTAATGTGAGGATTAAACAATGATAACAACAAATATTAAGGTTAGGGGATCCATTAATGGTATTTCAAATAAATAGTATAAACTCTTATTATTCAATTAAAAACCACATATAAAAGTTGTTCCAATTAGATTATAAATTGTTAACATGATTATATTAATTATCTTTTTTGAATAATACTAATACTTGTAAATCTTGTTAGGCATTCATGATTATAACTTATGTTAACAACAAATCAAGTTCCTTTCATAGCACAAGTGTCGATTATACCATATGGTTGGGCTATTAAAGTGCAAAGTATTTGTTGTACAAAGTGTTATATAATATAAATCTAGACTAACCATTTAACAAACAAAGTATTAAGAGTGAACAAGATAACAAATACAAAATATATTAGTATTAAACATTAAAGTTTATGTTGAGTTTACACTATACTTATTCTTACACTATTAATATAACCTTTTCATCTTGACATAATAAACTTAGTTAAACATAATGAAAAAGAAAAACATCAATAAACAAGATAAGAATATAAATAAAATAAAAGTTAACTAAGTAAAGGAAAGGAAATGAAAGGTATAAACGAGATATTAATGAAAACAAAAATTAAGCATTACAAAAATATAAAGAGAAAAAGCAAGAGCACGATTTTGATATGAAAACCAAGATGCCTAAATGCATGGCAAATGCCTCCTTTTATAGGCCAAAAATGAAAACTATTGATTATTGATTTGATGACTAATTGATGAGTGGGTGACTAACTTGTCTTGGTGACAATCTTTATCTTCTTTTATCTACCTAAAATATCATTGATAACGTCATAATTTGAATCAAATCTCCATATGAAAGTTGTAGAAAATTATTTAAGTTTTTCAGCAAAAAAATTTAAGGTCATTTGAACTTCTAGAACTCAAGATATGAACTGAACACTAAATAATGTTTGTGTTGCAAGATAGATTCAAATTTCTTTATTGTTACTATAATTTGGACTTAAAAACTACCTTATTAAAATTAGACCTTTATATGAACATTGTAGGCCTATGTCTTACTTTTCTATCTATATAAAGTAGACTTAAATCCAAAATCCACAGCTCTAGATATGTCCAATTATTGAATAGTGTTTTAGTTTGGACTGCACCAACATGTCTTTTCTAAGTTTGGCCATTTCTTTGTCCTTTCAATTTCAATAATTAAACTTATCAATCAATCCTTTCATTTATGTGAGAGACCTATATTTAAGATTAATATTTACCACAAATTAAAGTTATCTTATATTATTAGATACTTCAAGTGCAAAATAATGATGTAAAATGTTGATGAAAATGCACGTTTAAGTACTAATCACACCCCTTAACAAGCTTATTACTAGTCCTTAGTAATCAAAGTGTTAAAATAGAAAAACAATTTGCAAATTCCATAAAACAAAGCATTCATCATTCAACTTTCATTAATCTATCCAGATAAACAAACTCTCATTAAATTTATATGTTTGCTTAATAACTCTTAAACAAGATATTAATAAACCTTTTTTTTATACTTAATATATCAACACGTGGTTATGAGACTTTGCTTGGAAGAAACAGAATTTTTTGTTCTAATGTTTAAGGTTAATTTTCTTAGGTTGAGATTATTATCTTTTTCTTCTTTTTTTATTTTTTTATTAATATACTTGTAACTTAAAATCACAATGCATCTTTAACCCATGTAATGAGCTTTCAGCTAATAACTACTAGACTAGTTGGTCTTACGATATTAGGTGTTAAGATACTCCTTCGAGCTTAATAACTCGAGTTGCAGATATTGATACATAAATAGTGCAATGTTTGATTTGCTTAAGCTTTTCTCCCTAACCCATGTAACGAGCATTGGACTAATAGCTCTAGGGTATTGGGTGTTAAAACACCCCTTCAGGCTTAAATGCTTAGGTTAGGGAGGCTATGAAACCAAACTTATTTGCATTTTTATTATCATCATTTTTTTTGCTCTCCTTCTTTTTTTAAAATTATACACTATCCCTTTCCCTTAGTTGTTACCTTTAATAAAAGAACATAAATAATGTAGCAATCCAATGTGCAACCCACAATCATATGTTAAAATGTGTGTGTGAAAATTAAGATTTAAGAATATTGGTTAAATGAGTATATGAGCAGAATTAAGTAATAATAATGTGAGAGTTTGCAAGCTTGAATATTTCAAGAAGTATTTTGATAGATCTTGTTATGAATATTGCAAATAAACATTGAAAAATATTAACCAAGATACGTCTTAAGAGTCAATAAAATTTCTCCTTACTTTGTCATCTTAGTAACAACAATTTACAAATGGTTTATGAAAAGAAAATATACTTAGTTTTTTTTAATATCAACTACTACCCTCTCTTCCCAACTAAAATGAGATATTGTCCTTAATGTTCTAAAGTAGGAATATAGAATAGAAAAGACATCACTTGAAACATGGAACACTGACAAACCTGAAACACACACTTAAACAAATATAAAAAATAAAAAAATTAAATAATATACTATTAAGAAAACCAAAAGACACAAGGATTAAAAAAGGAAGGCTCAAATCCAATCTAAGCTTTTTACGGCTTTCCTTAGTTGATCAATTTATAAGACTTATAAATAGATTAATTACAGGAGTGAGAGATTGTAGTTAGACAATTAATTGTTCAACAATAGCAGAAGAAATTATGATTTGTTGTGCCGAAGATGTTATAAATTTCTGTTCCACAGTATGGTTAAGAAAAGACAACAATTTATCATAAAAACCATTAACATTTAACAGATTTATAGGTTTATGGTGAATGTCTAGTTGGGCTTAAGAGGTGATATGAAAGATCTCTTCCAATATGCCAAAATCACCTGGTAAGGTAATGAAGGCATCAACGTGTTTAAACATTGCATTCCTTTTATCAGACATTGTGGAGACATATAGTTCCTCTCTAATTGTTTTTCCAATGATGTTCCATTATGCTAAAGCTTTAGGAATAACCCCTATAACTTGACTATTTCTAAAAAATACAGTTATTAACACTCCTCTTATTAACCCAAGGTTATCTTCCTCATATATTAAATGAATCTTTCTCTTAGCTAGTACCTAACTAAGATGATTTGCTGATTCTAAAAACTTTATTTCCTTCTCAAGATTAGATCCATAAAAAACAAAAATGTTTCTGATATGATGACTTGAGGAACCTGCCATTTCTACACACTTTTATATATGTTGAATGTATAAGTTGTGTAGAAATGAAGGGAAATAGGAGAAGATTTTATAGATGAGAACTTTAAAATACAATCATACCACCTATATGTAGCCAGCTAGAGACTCATACTCTCTCTCTCTCTTTATTGATTTAATTATTTATTGTTTTTGAAAAAACATGTATATGTATTGGTAGTCATGATTGTGGCTCATATTTTCTCTTGGTTTTACATCCAAGAACAGTTGAAACACCCTTTATGAGTTAAGGATAGTTTCCCATCTAATTTTCTTAAAAACTAGTAAACAGGGTTTTTTTAGTTAGATTTCCAAGACTATGTCAATCATATTTTTTATATAATAGTGACTATAAATCATAAATTATACGATGCATATCTCCACTAGGATGCATCTCAAGAGTTATACTTGTTTATTTGTCTGATGATGTAAGGGTTGACAACTTTGTAGGTGATTCCATATTTTTTTATTAAAGACTTAAATGACTTGTGGCAGAAATGCATTCCACCATCATTTATCATGACTTGAGGGATTCTAAATCGACTCAAGATATTTTCTTATAAAAACATTATCATTGTTTTGTAATCATTTTTTCTATTTAGAATTGCCTGTATCCATTTTAAAACATAATCTACTATGACTAATATGTACAAGAAACCAAATGATGGAGGAAATGGATCCATGAAATCTATATCCCAACAATCAAATATCTTAATGACTAGAATAACATTTAAAGGCATCATGTGATGTTTTAAAATAGATCTCAACTTTTGATAATTTTCACAAGTCTTACAAAATACATGTGAGTCCTTAAACATGGTGGGCTAGTAAAATTCACTTTGTAAGATTTTTGCAATTGTCTTTCTTAATGAGAAATGACCTCTACATGCCTTAGAATAACAAAATTTAATGACAATACTTATTAATTAGTATTTAAGAGTGTATTTTTATCAAGGTTTTATATCATCGTTTTGAACTTGAAGTATCAATAACTCCTTAACTAAATCATGTTTTATAATAACATATCTAATAATATAATATACCTTTAATTTATGGCAAATATTCATCTTAAATGGAGGCCTATCTTATAAATAAAAGAATTAATGATAAGTTTAAGAAATTAAAAAAGAGATGCTGATGCAATCTAAAACGGAACACTGTCTGGTAATTAGGTCATATATGAAGCTGTAGAACTTGAATTTAGGTCTATCTTATATGGATGGCAAGGTAAGACATAGGCCTATAACTTTTATAAAGATGTTTGGTTTAAAAATGTTGTTTTCAAGTCCAAATTGTAACAATAATGAAAAAGTCTGAATCTGTCCTACAGCCTGGACACTGTTCAGTATTCAGCCCATATCTTGAGTTCTAAAAGTCAAATGACCTCCATTGTTTTTTCTAGAAAGCTAAGACAATTTTCTATAACTTTTATATAAAAATCTAATTTAAATTATAACATTATCAATAATGTTTTTGGGTTGATAAGGGAAAATAAAAATTATCATGAAGTCAAGAGTTGACCACCCACTTATTAATTAGTCATCAAATCAATAGTTCTTAATTTTAGCCTATAAAAGTAGGCATTTGCAATGCATTTAGACATCATGGTTTTAGATCAAGATCATACTCTTGCTTTCTTTTTTTATATTGCTTATGTTTTGCTTTCATTAATATCAAGTTTATGCCTTTCATTTCCTTTCCTGTACTTGGTTAACTTTTATCTTATTTATGTTCTTATTTTGTTTATTTATTTATTTTTCTTTCATTATGTTTTGTTAAGTTTATTATATGAAGGTGAAAAGGTTACACTAATGGTGTAACAATAAGTATGGTGTAAACTCAATATGGGCCTTAATGTTTGATGCTAACATGTTTTGTATTTGTTATCTTGTTCACTTTTAATACTTTGATTATTAAATGACTAATCTAGATTTATGTTGTATAATACTTGGTACTTTCATAGCATATACTGTATGGTATAACTGACACCTATGTTATGAAAGGAACTTGGTTTACTGTTAACATAAGTTATAATCATGAATGCCTGACAACATTTATAAGTATAGCATTAATTGAATAAGATAACTAATGTAATCATGTTAACAATTTATAATCTGATTGAAACCTCTTTTATATGTAGTTTCCAACTGAATAACAAGAGTTTATACTATACTTGTTTGGCATACCATTAGTATATTCTCTAACCTTGACATTTATTGTTATTATTATTTAATCTTTACATTGATCTTTCATCTTAAAGTTCTCATCAACTTCTTCTTCTATTACTATTTCTATTATTATTATTATTATTACTAGTATTGTTGTTGTTGTTGTTATTTATAATTTATACAATTAACCTCCTTATGGTTCGACCCTGGTCTTATCAAGTTATTTATTACTTCGACACTTCTACACTTGGAAGAAGACATCAATCTTTTGGTCATGTCACTTACCTCATTGTCAAGAATGCATCTTCAAAATATTTGATCAGGATAATATTTGAATAAATAAGAGTTATTCCTATAAAAGTTCTTCACTATGTTCAAGAACTTTCTTTTATCTTAAGTACTCTAATGAGCTGAAAATTGTTCTAAATTTTTTTTGACAATATTAGCAAACCAAGACAATGTAGAGAAAAAAAATAAAAATTCATCTAGAAAGTAGTCATCAATTAATGTGATGTCAGTTTTTAAATCTGTTGTCAATCTTGAGAAATGATCTGTGACAACTTTTTAGGTGCCTTTCTTGTCTTTGATTGTGATATCAAATTCTTGAAGTTACAAAATATATTACACTAATCTAGCTTTAGAATTTTTCATAAAAAAAGATATTTCAATGCTGCGTGATCACTAAAAACAATAACAGGTGAGCCAACAAGATAAGACCTGAATTTTTCATATGCAAATACTATTGTAAGTAATTTTTTTCAAGTGGTGGTGCAATTCATTTGAGCTAGTAAATCACATATGGTTTCTTATCTTTTTTTTATCCTAAAAGAGCACCCATGGCATAATCACTAGCATCACACATTATTTTGAAAGGTAATGACCAATTAGGAGGTTGAGTGACAAGAGTAAAAGTAAGCAAGTTTTCAAGTTTAACAAAGACTTCTTAATAATATTCAGTTCATTCAAAAATATTATATTTTGTTAGAAAGTTACTTCAGGGTTTAGATATTACACTAAAATATTTAATAGACCTTCTATAAAAACCAGCATGTCCTAAAAATAATATAACATTAATAGATTTTGGTGTTGGCAAGTTAACAATTAACTCGATGTTAGATTTGTCAAACTCAATTTCTTTTGATGAAATAATATGACCAAGTACAATGTCTTTTATTACCATAAAGTGATAATTTTTCCAATTCAGTACAAGATTATTCTCTTCACACCTGTTCAAAACCTTTTCTAAGTTAGTCAAATATTCATCAAATGAATCACCAAAAAAAGAACAATTATCCATAAAAATCTCAAGGAAATATTCAACTATATCACTACATATACTAAGTATGCATTTTTGAAACGTGACTGATGCATTATATAATCCCAAAGGCATCCTTCAATATACAAAAGTACCAAATAAACATATAAAAGTAATCTTATATTGATCTTCCAATACAATTTCAATTTGGTTGTAACCTGAATAACTATCTGGAAAACAATGAAATTCATGATTTACAACTCTTTCTAGGATTTGGTTCATGAAAGGTAAAGAAAATTGATCTATTCTAATCATTGAATTAAGGTTCCTATAATCAATGCACATACACCAACCAGTAATAGTCCTAGTTGGAATTAACTTATTTTTCTCATTTGTTATCATAGTGACTTTAAACTTCTTAGTACAACTTGGGTAGGACTTACCCATTTACTGTAAAAAAAATAGGATAAATGATTCCAATATCTAGAAGTTTAATGACTTCATTTCTCACATCTTTTTTCATATTAGATGACATGACTCAATGATTGATGTCTTCTCCCAAGTCTAGGAGTGTCAAAGTAATAAATAATCTAGCAAGACCGGGGTCGAACCACAAGGAGGTCAATTGTATAAATTATAGATAACAATAATACAGCAACAACAACAATAACAACAATAATAGTAATAACAATAGTAATAGTAGTAGTAATAATAGTAGTAAAGAAGAAGAAGAAGAAGTCGATGAGAACTTTGAGATGAAAGATTAATGTAATGATTAAATAATGATAACAACAAATGTCAAAGTTAGAGGATTCACTAATGGTATGTCAAACAAGTATAGTACAAAATCTTATTATTGAATTGAAAACCACATACAAAAAAGGTTCCCATCAGATTATAAATTGTTAACATAATTATATTAATTATCTTATTCGATTAATGTTAATACTTGTAAATCTCATTAGACATTCATGATTATAACTTATGTTAACAACAAATCAAGTTCCTTTCATAGCTCAGGTGTCGCTTATACCATATAGTATATGTTATAAAAATGCCAAGCATTAGGTATACCAACTGTTATACAACATAAATCTAGATTAGTCATTTAACAAACAAAGTACTAAAAAGTGAACAAGATAACAAATACAAAACATGTTAGTATCAAACATTAAAGTCTATATTAAGATTACACTATACTTATTCTTACACCATTAGTGTAAGCTTTTCACCTTGACATAATAAACTTAATTAAACATAAGGAAAGAAAGAAAAATAAATAAATAAAATAAGAATATAAATAAGATAACAGTTAAGGAAAAGAAATGAAAGGCATAAACTTGATATTAATAAAAACAAAACCTAAATATTACAACCTAAACTTTACCTTATACATCTAATAGAGATATGTACAACCTTAGAAAAGATCATGACCTCTAAGCCAAGTTTGCATCTTTAGTTAGAAAAGTCGAGGAACTAGAATTAAAAAAGAGTAGTTAATTAAAATCTATTGAAGACATTGTATGTCAAATATGTGAAACAAATGAACACTCAACCAATGACTGTCCAACATTACTTTCTTTTAAGGAATATCTCCATAAACAAGCTCATGATTTAAACAGTTTTTAAAGGCCCAACCACAACCCATACTGACAAACATACAACCCTAGTTGGAGAAATCACCTAAATTTCAGTTGGAAGAGTGATAATAACAATGTACACACTTCACAACCACCATTTCAAGCACACCATAATTTCTAAAATTCTCATAGATATGCACTTTCTTATGCTTCACCTCTTAGAAGAAATTTTAAGGAAACTTTTGTATGCATTCATTGAAAAGCAAGAGACAATCAACACTCAATTTGCTCAAGCATAACAGTTTTTAAAAATACTCTTACAAAATTCATATATGCTCTCAGTTTTCAAGCGAAGTTTGCATCTTTAACTAGAAAAGTAGAGGTACTAGAATTGAAAAAAAGTGGTCGATTAAAATCTGTTTAAAACATTATATGTTAAATTTGTGAAACCAATGAACACTCAACCAATGACTGTCCAACTTTGCCTTCTTCCAAGAAATGCCTCCATGCTCATGCTTTAAACAGTTTTCAAAAGCCTAATTATAACCTATACTCGCAAACATACAATCTTAGTTGGAGAAATCACCCAAATTTTAGTTGAAAAAGTGATAACAATAATGCATAAACTTCACAGCCATTGTTTCAAACGCACTATAATTTTTAAAATTCTCATTAAAATACACCTTCTTATACTCCCCCTCCTAAAAGAAATCTTAAGGAAACAATGCATGCCTTCATTGAAAAATAAAAGATAATCAAAACTCAAAATGCTCAAACTATGACAAATTTGAAAAATACTCTAGCAAAGTTCACATTTGCTTTAAGTTTTTAAGAGAAATGTAAGTTTCCATCTCAACCATAGTAAAATCTTAGTTGAAAATACAATGCAAATGCAAGTAGCTCTAAAAGCCAACATATATATCAAGTCAAATGAATCATCACTCTTTGCAATGGTAAGGTTGATTGATACTTAAAAGTGTATTTTTATC
The DNA here is from genome assembly GCA_015708895.1 of Populus ilicifolia. Classification (NCBI taxonomy): domain Eukaryota; kingdom Viridiplantae; phylum Streptophyta; class Magnoliopsida; order Malpighiales; family Salicaceae; genus Populus; species Populus ilicifolia. The sequence continues at coordinate 192,247 of SRLM01001168.1, read as the reverse complement.
AAGGTTTTATATCATCATTTTACACTTGAAGTATCAATAATTTCTTAACTAAAGCATGTTTTATAATAATATATCTAATAATATAAGATACCTTTAATTTATGGTAAATGTTCATTTTAAATGCAGGCCTATCATATAAATGAAAGGATTGATTGATAAATTTAAGAACTGAAATTGAAAGGATAAAGAGATGACCAATCTTAGAAAAGAGATGTCGGTGCAATCCAAACTAGAAAACTGTTCGGTAATTGAGTTATATCTGGAGCTATAAATCTCAGATTTAGGTCTACTTTATATAGATGGAAAGGTAAGACACAGACCTCTTTCGGAGCCCAAGATCTAAAAAGCTCATTTTCAAGTCCAAATTGTTGCAACAATAAAGAAGCCCAAATCTATCATCTAGCTTGAGCACTGTTTAGTATTTTGGCCATATCTAGAGTTTTGGAAGTTGAAATGAGCTGAATTGTTTACACAAGAAAGCTAAGACAATTTCCTACAATGTTCGTGTTTTCAAGTGGCTCTAATTTTAACATTATCAATGATGTTTTGGGTAGACAATAGAAGATAAGGATTGTCACCAAGTCAAGAGTTGGTCACCTACTCATCAATTAGTCATCAAATTAATAGTTCCCAATTTTGGCTTATAAAAGGAGGTATTTGCTATGCATTTAGGCATTTTGGTGTCAAGATCAAGATCATGCTCTTGTTTTTTCTCTTTGTATTTTTGGTATTGCTTATGCTTTGCTTTCATTAATATCAAGTTTATACCTTTCATTTCCTTTCCTTTGCTTTGTTAACTCTTATCTTATTTATGTTCTTATTTTGTTTATCTATTTTTCTTTCTTTCATTATGTCTAGCTAAGTTTATTATGTCAAGGTGAAAAGGTTACACTAATGGTATAAGAATGAGTATAGTATAAACTTAATATGGACTTTAATATTTGATACTAACATGTTTTATATTTGTTATCTTGTTCATTCTTTAATACTTTGCTTGTTAAATGACTAATCTTAATTTATATTATATAACACTTGGTACAACAAATGTTTGGCACTTTCATAGCCCATACTGTAGGGTATAACCGACACCTGAGTTATGAAAGGAACTTGATTTGTTGTTAACATAAGTTATAATCATGAATGCTTGATGAAATTTACAAGTATTAGCATTAATTGAATAAGATGACTAATGTAATGTTGTTAACAATCTAAAATCTAATTGGAACCTCTTTTGTGTGTGGTTTCCAATTGCATAATAAGAGTTTATACTATACTTGTTTGACATACCATTAGTGGATCCTCTAACCTTGACATTGTTTGTTATCATTGTTTAATTCTTACTTTAATTTTCCATCTCAAAGTTCACATTAATTTTTCTTCTTCTTTATTATTATTATTGTTGTTGTTGTTCTTATTATTATTATTATACTATTCCTACTACTACTAGTATTATTAGTGTTATTATTGCTACTATTATTGTTGTTGTTATTGTTACTATTGTTGTTGTTTATAATTATTGTTTATAATTTGTACAATTAACCTCCCTATGCTTCGACCTCGGTCTTGCCGGGTTATTTATTACTTCGACACTCCTGCACTTGGGAGAAGACATTAATCTTTTAGTCATGTCAAGTTTTTGGCATCGTTGCTGGGGAGGTAAGTTTTTTATAAATTATAATTTTTAGTTTATTTTCTCTTTTCACTTTTCTTGTATATAACTTTGTTTCTTTTCTCTTGTTTCTTCTTCTTTTATTTTTTTTCCATTTATTCTATTCCTAAATGTGCATGAGAGTGTGGTCACGTACATCAATTGGTAGACTTTGTAGGGTATCCTCATCATTTTCAGAAAATATGGCTGAAAAAGATAATCAATCACTTTATAATGAGAATAATGAGAATAACCGTGTTAGAACACTTAGAGACCACATGAATCCCACAAGAACAAATGCACTATCATGCATAGTTTTTTCTCCCGATGCATCTTATTTTAATTTTAAACCAGACATTATTTAACGTTTACCTTCTTTTCATAGTTTAGAATTGGAAAATTCATACTTACATTTAAGGGAATTTAAGAAGGTCTTCAACACATATAATAATTTAAATTGTAGCATGAACACCATCAGATGAAAGCTTTTTCTATTTTATTAAAAGATAAAGCTAAAACATGACTATAAAATTTGAGACCAGGATCCATTCATGCTTGGGATGAAATGCAACAACAATTTTTAAAAAAGTTTTTCCCATCTCACAAAACAAACTATTTCAAAAGACAAATCACCACTTTCACTAAAAAACCAGGAGAAATATTTTACCAATGTTTGGATAGGTATCGAGACTTCCTTAGTACTTGCCCTCATTATGGTTTTGAAATATGGAGATTGGTTTCATATTTTTATGAAAGGTTAACACCTAAAAATAAGCAAATGGTTGAATTGATGTGCAATGAAACTTTTGAAGATAAAGACCCTAATGAAGCAATGGAGTACTTAGACCTGTTAGTTGAAAATGCTCAAAATTAGGACATCGCGGGTACTTATGAGGCACCAAGTAAAACTCAACCTCATATAACTAGTGGAGGTATGTACAACCTTAGGGAAGATCATGACCTTCAAGCCAAGTTTGCATCTTTAGCTAGAAAAGTCGAGGCACCAGAATTGAAAAAGAGTGGTCAATTAAAATCCATTGAAACCATTACGTGTCAAATATGTGAAACAAATGAACACTCATCTAATAACTGTCCAACCTTGCCTTCTTTTAAAGAATGTCTCCATGAACAAGCCCATACTTTAAATTGTTTCCAAAGGTCCAACCACAACCCATACTCACAAACATACAACCCTGGTTAGAGAAATCGCCCAAATTTTAGTTGGAAGAGTGAAAACAACAATGCACAAACTTCATAACCACCGTTTTAAGCACACCATAATTTCTAAAATTCTTATGGATATGCACCTCCTTATACTCCACCTCCTAGAAGAAATCTTGAGGAAATATTGCATGCATTCATTGAAAAGTAAGAGACAATCAATACTCAACTTGCTCAAAACATGATAGATTTTAAAGATACTCTTGCAAAATTGACATCTACTCTTAGTTTCCAAGAGAAAGGTAAGTTTCCATCTTGACCACAATAAAATCCTAAAGGGTAATACAACATAAATACAAGTAGTTCTGGAAGTCAACACATTGATCAAATCAAATCAGTCACTACTCTGCACAGTGGTAAGGTTATTGAAAAATCCTCTCTTGAACCTTATGAAAAAGATGATGAGTCAATCTCTAAGGGTAAAGAAGGGGTGGAATCTGAAAATTACAAAGAAACGACTGATTCTTCGCCAGCACTTCCATTTCCTCAAGTCATGATCAAACAAAAGAAAGTCAATCACAACTCTGAAATCTTTAAAACTTTTAAACAGGTAAGAATCAATATACCTTTGCTGGATGCTATTAAACAAGTTCCTTCCTATGCTAAATTTTTGAAAGATCTATGTACTGTGAAGAGGAAACTGAATGTGAAAAAGAAAGCTTCCAGTGAAATTGAGATTGATGAATATGATGATCTGCAAATGATTTATTTGCAGGAAGAATAAAAAACAAGTAATTGGAGGCCACAAATTGAAGAATTGTCACCACGATCAATTAAATTCATACCTTCAAGTGTTCAACCACCCAAACCTGATTTGAAGTCGTTTCCATTCAATCTCAAATACTCATTTTTGGGAGAAAATAAAACTTTTTTGGTAATAATCTCTTCCAAACTTAATGCACATGAAGAAGGTAAGTTATTACAAACTCTGAAAATGCACAAAAATGTGTTAGGATGGACCATAACTGATATAAAAGGAATTAGTCCTTTGATTTGTACACATAGAATTTATTTAAAGGGAAATGCTAAACCCTCTAGAGAAATGCAATGAAGGCTAAATCCTAATATGAAAAAAGTAGTGAAAAATGAAGTTATTAAGCTTCTAGATAATAAAATCATTTATCCTATTTCTAACAGCAAATGGGTAAGTCCTACCCAAGTTGTATCCAAGAAGTTTGGAGTTACTATGATAACAAATAAGAATAATGAGTTAATTCCCACTAGAACTGTTACTGGTTGGTGTATGTGCATTGACTATAGAAAACTTAATTCAATGACTAGAAAAGATCATTTTCCTTTGCCTTTCATGGATCAAATCCTAGAAAGAGTTACAGGTCATGAATTTTATTGTTTCCTAAATGGCTATTCAGGTTACAACCAAATTGAAATTGCATTGGAAGATCAAGTGAAGACTACTTCCACATGTCCATTCAGTACTTTTGCATATCAAAAGATGCCTTTTGGATTATGTAATGTACTAGCCACATTGCAAATATGCATGCTTAGTATATTTAGTGATATGGTTGAACATTTTCTTGAGATTTTCATGGTTGATTTTTCTGTTTTTGGTGATTCATTTGATGATTGCTTAACTAACTTAGAAAAGATTTTGACTAGGTGTGAAGAGAAGAATCTTGTGCTAAATTGGGAAAAATGTCACTTTATGGTAACAAATAGCATTGTACTTGGTCACATTGTTTCATCAAAAGGAATTGAGGTTGACAAATCTAAAATCGAGTTAATTGCAAACTTGCCAATACCAAAATCTATTAAAGATGTTAAATCATTCTTAGGACATGCTAGTTTTTATAAAAGGTTCATCAAAGATTTTAGCATAATATCTAAGTCCTTAAGTAACCTTCTAATAAAGGATAATATTTTTGAATAGATTGAACATTGTGAAAAGGCCTTTGTTAAACTTAAAAACTTGCTTACTTGTGCTCCTGTCATTCAACCTCCTAATTGGTCATTACCTTTTGATATAATGTGTGATGCTAGTGATTATGCAGTAGGTGCTGGTTTGGGACAAAGAAAAGATAAGAAACCTTATTTAATTTACTATGCAAGTAAAACTTTAAACAGTGCTCAAATGAATTATACCACTATTGGAAAGGAATTACTTGCAGTAGTATTTGCATGTGAAAAATTCAAGTCTTATCTTGTTGGCTCACCTGTTGTTGTTTTTAGTGATCATGCAACATTGAAATATCTTCTTTCTAAGAAAGATTCTAAGGCTAGATTGGTGCGGTGGATTTTGTTACTTCAAGAATTTGATATCACAATCAAAGATAAGAAAGGCAGCAAAAATATTGTCGCAGATCACTTGTCAAGATTGACAATAAATTCGAAAATTAACATCACACCAATTGATGACTACTTTCTTGAATGAAGTGAAGAACTTTTATTGGGATGACCCTTATTTATTCAAATATTATCCCGATCAAATATTTCAAAGATGCATTCCTGACAATGAGGCATGTAGGGGTCATTTTTCATCAAGAAAGACAACTGTAAAAATCTTACAAAGTGGATTTTATTGGCCCACCATGTTCAAAGATTCATATGCATTCCGCAAGTCTTGTGAAAATTATCAAAAGTTGGGATCAATTTCAAAACGTCACATGATGCCTTTAAATCCTATTTTTGTCATTGAGATCTTTGACTATTGGAGTATAGATTTCATGGGTCCATTTCCTCCATCATTTGGTTTCTTGTACATATTAGTCGTAGTAAATTATGTTTCAAAATGGATAGAGGCAATTCTAAGTCGAAACAATGATCATAAAAAAGTGATAAAGTTTTTAAAAGAAAATATTTTGAGTCGATTTGAAGTCCCTCGAGCCATAAAAAGTGATGGTGGAACACATTTCTGCAACAAGCTATTTGAGTCTTTAATGAAGAAATATGGAATCACATACAAAGTTGCCACCCTTTATCACCCTCAAACAAGTGGACAAGTAGAGCTTGCTAATAGGGAGATCAAACACATTTTGGAGAAAACAGTGAAACCTAATAGGAAAGATTGGTCTTTAAGACTTAATGATGCACTTTAGGCTTATCGAACTGCTTATAAAACATCATTAGGTATGTCACGTTATAAACTAGTCTATGGAAAACCTTGTCACTTGTCTGTGGAAATTGAACATAAAGCTTATTGGGCTATTAAAGCTTTCAATTCAAATCTGGATGATGCTAGTCAACTGCGAAAATTACAAATAAATGAGCTTGAGGAAATAAGAAATGATGCATATGAAAATTCAAGAATTCATAAAGCAAGAATCAAAAAGTTTCATGACAAGAATATACTGAGAAAAGCATTCAATGTTGGTCAAAAAGTCTTACTTTATAATTCTCGACTGCATTTATTTCCTGAAAAATTAAGATCAAGATGGAGCGGTCCTTTTATTGTGAAACACGTGTATCCATATAGGGCCTACGACAACGAGAATCCAAAGAATGACAATGTTTTCAAGGTAAATAGACATTGTCTGAAAGTTTACTTTGATAATTTTTCAGTTGAACATGACTCTATTGAATTGGGTGATCCTGTATATAAAGATTGATTTTTTTTTTATGTTTTTTTTTAGTGATTTTTGCTAGTTTCTCTAACCCCGGTCAAATGGCGGATAACGGTACTCCGTGACTTAAGTCGGTTCTTTCAGTTTCCCACAATAATTGATATCTGTGTATATTTGTGCAATTCTTTGAATCTCTCTTCCAATTCTCATTTGAAAATAGACACTAATCTTGAAAAATTGAAAAAGTATTTTCCCGCTCTGCCTTAGAATGCAATTACAAAAATTTACCGTGCTAGATGTGTAAGATTGAGATTGTTAATGAATCATGAAATTCCTAAAGATATTCACGATTAATTGAAGCAAAGGTCCGATTATCAGGTGAATCCTCTAACTCCATTTCACACATGCCTGGTACAAGTAAAAGCACTTTTGCAAAGAAACATCGTGCAAAACGACTGAAAGTCTGTCATCGATGTGCTAGATGGACTTGTAATGCACAATGTCGTTCTTTAGGAATGGTATCTATAAACCGTGAAGATAAAATACAATTCATTAAGGATGGCCTGAGTAAGGAGTCTTTAGATAACCTTCTATTGACTCTTGAAACGCATCTTAGTGGAGATGTGCATCGTATAATTCACGATTTATGACCATTATTTCATAAAGAACATGATCAACTTAGTCTTGGGAATTTGACTAAAAAAGACCCTATTTGCTAGTTTTTAAGAAAATTGGATGGGATGCCTATCCTCAACCCATAGAAGGCATTTAAGTTGTTCTTATACGTAAAACCAAGAGAAGATGTGAGCCAGAATCACAACTAATTGTACATACACATGCTTTTTCAAAAGTAAATAAATAAATAAATAAAAAGAGAAAGAGAGAGAGAGACTCTAACTAGCCTACATATAGGTGGTATGATTGCTTTTCTAATTTCTCATCTATAAGACCCTCTCTTCCTTCCTTTCATTTCTACTTAACCTATACATTCAACAAATACCGAAGTGTGTAGAGATGACAAGTTCTTCAGGTCATCATATAAGAAATATTTGTGTTTTTGGTGGATCTAGTCCTAGGAAAGAAAAGGTGTTTTTAGAATCAGCAAATCATCTTGGTCAAGTGCTAGCTGAGAGAAAGATTCATTTAGTATATGGGGGAGGTAGTATTGGGTTAATGAGAAGTGTGTCAATAACTGCATTTTTAGGAGGTAGTCAAGTTTTAGTGGTCATCCCCGGAGCTTTAGCACAAGGAGGCATCATTGGAAAAACAATTGGAGAGGAACTTCAGGTCTCTACAATGTCTGCTTGAATGACTGCAATGTTTAACCATGTTGATGCCTTTATTACTTTACTAGGTGGTCTATACACATTAGAAGAGATCTTTCATATTTTCTCTTAAGCTCAACTGCACATTCACCATAAACCCATAAGTCTGTTAAATGTTAATGGTTATTATGATAAGTTGTTGTCTTTTCTTGATTATGCTGTGGAACAAGAATTTCTAACATGTTCTGCACGACAAATCATAATCTCTCCTGCTACTGCTGAACAATTGATTGACCAACTACAATCTTTCATTCCTGTAATTGATCCTTCCATGAGTCGTATAAATTGATCAACTAAGAAAAGAGGTAAAAAAAACTTAGATTGGATTTGAGCCTTCATTTGTGAATCTTTATATCTTTTGGTTTTATTATTGTGTTTTGTTGTTTTTTATATTTGTTTCAGTGTGTTTCAGGTTTGTTAGTATTCGTTATTTCAGGTGATATCTTTTAAACATTGAGGACAATGTCTCATTTTAGTTTGGGAGAGAGGGTAGTAGCTAAAAAAAACAAAAAAAACTATGTTTTCAATTTCATAAAGCATGTGCAAAATTGTTGTTACTATGATGGCAGAGTAAGAAGAACTTTTTATGACTCTTGAGACGCATCTTAGTAATTATTCGTAACAAGGTCTATCATAATACTTCTTGAAATATGAAGATTTACAAACTCTCGTATTGTTATCACTTAATTCTGCTCATATACTTATTTAACATGTATTCTTAAACCTTAATTTACACACACACACTTTAACATATGATTGTGGGTTTGATGTAACCATATTATTTGATAGTTTCACTCATATTTACCTAATGTTTTGTCCATGTTTTATATGTAAAATGCCTTGATATTTTTTGTTTTATGTTTTGAAGGCACTTTTGGATGAAAAATGCAAAAATGAGTAAATTAGAGATAATTGGCATTTTGACGTTTAGTCGATGTTTTGTGCAGAGCGTGAGTTCTAAAAATCAAAATGAAGTGATTCTAGTGGCACTAGAAAGCTAACATCCATACCTTTCTGGAAATGTAATACAAGAAAAATAAAAAGATGAAGATCATGGAAATCACATCCTTTAAAGTCAAATCTTGCATTCTGCCACTATTGACCTTTGTCTATTTAAAATTCAATATCTAGAGCTATAGAAGTCCAATTTATGAAAACTCAATTTTCTTGGATTCCGGACTCAAAGGTCTATAAAATTTCATCCAAAAAAGATGTCAAATGAGGGACATATGAGTTTTCAAATCTTCCTTGTGGGATCGACCCCTTGCTTGCTCTATACTATCTTGTGTGTTGTGTTTTAAGTTACGGTAATTAATTTGTACAACCATGACATCGCAACAGGGTTGTATATTAGATTATTACATTATTTATGTTCTTTTGTTAAAGATAACAACTAAGGGAAAGGGATAATATATAATTTAAAAAAAAATATAGATAAGTTTAGTTTCGTAGCCTCCCTAACCTAAACAATTAAGCCTGAAGGGGTGTTTTAACACCTAATACCTTAAAGTCAAGTGACTTGGGAGCTATTGGCCCAATACTTGTTACGTGGGTTGAGGAGAAAAGCTTAAGGGAATCAAACATTGCACTATCTACATATCAGTATCTACGACCCCAGTTACTAAGCTCGTAGGGGTGTCTTAATACTTAATGCCCTAAGACCAACTGGTCTGGGAGTCATTAGCTGAAAGCTCGTTACATGGGTTAAAGATGCATGGTGTTTTAAATTATATGTATATATAAAAAAAACAAAAATAATAATCCCAACCTAAGGAAGTTAACCTTAAACATTAGAACAAAAATTTTATTTTCTTCTAAGAAAAGCCACATAATTATGTGTTGATACATTGAGCACCAAAGAAAGGTTTATGAATATCTTGTTAAGAGATATTGAGTAGGTATACAAATTTAACGAGAGTTTGTTTATCTAGATAGATTAATGGAAGTTAAATGATGAATACCTTGCTTTGTGGAATTTACAAATTGTTTTTCTATTTTAACGCTTTGATTACTAGGGATTAGTACTACGCTAGTTAGGGGGTGTGATTGATACTAAAAAGTGTATTTTTATCAAGGTTTTATATCATCATTTTGCACTTGAAGTATCAATAATTCCTTAACTAAAACATGTTTTATAATAATACATCTAATAATATAAGATACCTTTAATTTAGGGTAAATGTTCATTTTAAATGCAAGCCTATCATATAAATGAAAGGATTGATTGATGAATTTAAGAACTGAAATTGAAAGGATAAAGAGATAGCCAAACTTAGAAACGAAATGTCGGTGCAATCCAAACTGGAACACTGTTCGGTAATTGGATCATATCTAGAGTCATAGATCTTAGATTTAGGTCTACTTTATATAGATAGAAAGGTAAGACATAGACCTACAACTTTCATATGGAGCCCAAGATCTAAAAAGGCCATTTTCAAGTCCAAATTGTTGCAACAATAAAGAAGGCCGAATCTGTCCTCTAACCCGAGCACTGTTCAGTATTTTAGCCATATCTGGAGTTCTAAAAGTCGAAATGAGCTGACGTTTTTACACAAGAAAGCTGAGACAATTTCCTACAACTTTCTTATTTCAAGTGGCTTCAATTTTGACATTATCAATAATGTTTTAGGCAGACAAGAGAAGATAATGATTGTCACAAAGTCAAGAGTTGGCCACCTACTCATCAATTAGTCATTAAATCAATAGTTCCCAATTTTGGCCTATAAAAGGAGGTATTTGCCATGCATTTAGGAATCTTGGTGTCCAGATCAAGATCATGCTCTTGTTTTCTCTCTTTGTATTTTTTATATTGCTTATGCTTTGCTTTCATTAATATCAAGTTTATGTCTTTCATTTTCTTTCCTCTGCTTTATTAACTCTTATCTTATTTATGTTCTTATTTTGTTTATCTATTTTTCTTTCTTTCATTATGTCTAGCTCAGTTTATTATGTCAAGGTGAAAAGGTTACACTAATGGTGTAAGAATAAGTATAGTATAAACTTAATATGGACTTTAATGTTTGATACTAACATGTTTTATATTTGTTATCTTGTTCACTCTTTAATACTTTGCTTGTTAAATGACTAATCTTGATTTATGTTGTATAACACTTGGTACAACAAATGCTTGGCACTTTCATATCTCATACTGTATGGTATAACCGACACCTGAGCTATGAAAGGAACTTGATTTGTTGTTAACATAAGTTATAATTATGAATGCTTGACAAAATTTACAAGTATTAGCATTAATTGAATAAGATGACTAATATAATCATGTTAACAATTTATAATCTAATCGGAACCTTCTTTGTGTGTGGTTTCCAATTGAATAATAAAAACTTATACTATGCTTTTTTGACATACCATTAGTGGATCCTCTAACCTTGACATTGTTTGTTATCATTATTTAATCCTTACTTTAATTTCCATCTCAAAGTTCTCATTAATTTTTCTTCTTCTTCTTTTTTATTATTGTTGTTGTTGTTGTTGTTGTTATACTACTATTCCTACTACTACTACTACTACTAGTATTATTAGTATTATTATTGCTACTATTATTGTTATTGTTATTGTTACTATTGTTGTTGTTTATAGTTTGTACAATTAACCTCCCTTTATAATTGTTGTTTATAATTTGTATAATTAACCTCTTTGTGATTCGACCCCGGTCTTGCCGGGTTATTTATTACTTCGGCACTCTTGCTTTTAGGAGAAGACATTAATTTTTTAGTCGTGTCAAAGGTTATTGAAAAACCCTCTAACACGACTAAAAGATTAATGTTTTCTTCGAAGTGCAAGAGTGTCAAAGCAATAAATAACTCGACAAAACTAGAGTCGAACCACATGAAGATTAATTATATAAATTATAAACAATAACAATAAAAACAATAATAATAATAAGTGAAAGAGGACTTTAAGATTTAATATTAATATGAGAATTAAACAATGATAAAAACAAATGTCAAGGTTAAAGGATCTACTAATAGTATTCCAAACAAGTATGGTATAAACTTTTATTAGTCAATTGGAAACCATGTATAAAGAAGGTTCCAATCGAATTATAAATTATTAACATGATTACATTAGTTATCTTATTTGAATAATGTTAATACTTGTAAATGTTGTCTGGTATTCATGATTATAACTTATGTTAACAACAAATCAAGTTCCTTTCATGTCACAGGTGTTGGTTATACCATACAATTTGAGCTATAAAAGTGCCAAGTATTTATTATACTAAGGATTATATAACATAAATCTAGATTAACCATTTAACAAGCAAAGTATTAAAAGTGAACAAGATAACAAATAAAAAACATATTAGTATCAACCATTAAAGTTCATTTTGAGTTTACACTATACTTATTCTTACACCATTAGTGTAACCTTTTCACCTTGACATAATAAACTTATCTAAACATAATGAAGAGGAGAAATATAAATAAAAAAGCTTAAAACATAAATAAGATATAAGTTAAAGAAAATGAAATGAAAAGCATAAATAAAAAATTAATGAAAGCAAAACTTAAGCATTACAAAAATATAAAGAAAGAGAGTAATAACATAATCTTGATTTGAAAATCAAGATGTCTAAAGGCATGGAAAATGCCTCATTTTATAAGCTAAAATTTTGAAACTATTGATTTGATGACTAATTATTGAGTAAGTGGCCACCTCTTGACTTTGTGAAAATCTTTATATTTTTATCTGCCAAATACACCATTACTAACATCAAAATTTAAATAGGTTATCCACATAAAAGTTCTAGGAAATTATTTTAGCTTTCCAACAAAAATAAATTCATTGTATTTAGACTTCTAAAACTCAAGATATAGGATGAATACTAAAAAGTGTTTGGATTGCATGACAGATTCCGACTTCTCAGTTATTGCTAAGATTTGGACTTTCAAATAACAAAATTGAGTCTTGTATTCCCATGAATGTTTTAGGCCTATATCCTAGCTTTCTAGTCATATAAACCAAATTAAAATAAAAAATCTACAACTTCACATATGAGCCAACTATTGAACAGTATTCTAATTTGAACTGAACTGACATATCTTTTCAAGCTTAACCCTCTCTTTATCTTTTCAATTTCAGTAATTGAACTCATCAATCAATCCTTTGATTTATGTGATAGGCTTGCATTTCATATGAACATTTACCATAAATTAAAGGTATCTTATAATATTAGATTTGTTATTACAAAACATGCTTTAGTTAAAGAGTTATTAATACTTTAAGCATAAAATGATTATATAAAACATTGATAAAAATATTCTTTTAATTACTAATCACCCACTCTTGAACCTTGTAAGAAAGATGATGAGTTAATCTCTAAGGATAATGAAGGGGTTGAATCTGAATATTGCAAAGAAAACATTAATTCCCCACCAACACTTCCATTTTCTCATATCATGACCAAATAAAGAAAAGTCAATCATAACTCTGAAATCTTTGAAACTTTTAAATAGGTAAGGATCAATAACTTTGTTGGATGCTATTAAATAAGTACCTTTTTATGCCAATTGTTTTTTAAATATTTACACACTATGAAGAGAAAAATAAATATGAAAAAAGAAAGTCTTTTTAGCTAAACAAATTTCATTTTTTAGAACAATGATGCTTTTAAATACAAAGATCTTGGTTGTCGTATAATGTTTTGCTTTATTGGAGAACTAATATTCAAAGAACTTTACCTAATCTTGGAGCTAGTGTGAATTTACTTTCATATTCAGTCTTTTAGAGTTTCAATCTAAGTGAGTTAAAACCAACTTTTGTAACTTACTTACCTACTAATAGATCTGTAAAAATGTATAGAGGAACAGTTGAGGATGTGTTAGTATAAATTAATAAATTCATTTACCTTGTAGATTTTATTATTTTAGATACATAACCCGTTAAAACATGTAATCCAATTCTTGTTATTTTAGAACATCCATTTCTTACAACTTATAATGCATTGATTAATTATAGGAACAGACTAATAAAGTTATCATTTAAGAACATGACATTCGAGGAAAATATTTTCAACATTTACAATCAACTTGGAGATAATAATGATTCATAGAAAGTGGACTTTATTGAAAAATTAGTTCATGATTAATTTCAATGAAATAAGTAGTGTTATTAAATTTTATCATTCTAAGGTATATGAGGGTCATTTCTTATCAAGAAACAAAATTGTAAAAATATTATAAAGTAGATTTTACTAGCTCATCGTGTTCAAGGACTCATGTGTATTCTATAAGACTTATGAAAATTGTTAAAAGTTGAGATCTATTTCAAAACTTCATATGATGCTTTCAAATCCTATTCTTGTCATTGAGATATTTGACTATTAGGGTTAGATTTCATGAGTACATTTCCTCCATTATTTAATTTCATGTATATATTACTTACAATATATATGTTTCATAATGGATAAAGGCAATTCCAAGTCGAAACAATAATCACAAAACAATAATAAATTTTTTTCAAAAAAAATATTTTGAATCGATTTAGAATCCTTTGACCTATGATAAGTGATGGTAGAACATATTTTTAATGAAAAAATATGAAAGTACATATAAAGTTTCCACCACTTATCACCCTCAGATAAGTGGACAAGTAGAACTTGCTAATATAGATATCAAACAAATCTTGGAGAAAACAATGAACCCTAATAGGAAAGACTGGTCTTTAAACTTAATGATGCATTTTAGGCTTATTAAACTGCTTATAAAACATCATTAGGTATGTTATCTTATAGAATAGTTAATGAAAAACTTTGTCACTTGCCTATAAAACTTAAATATAAAGTTTATTGGTCTATTAAAGTTTTCAATTCAAACCTTGATGATGCTAGTCAGTTATGAAAAATTACAAAATAAATAAGCTTGAGGAAATAAGAAATAATGCTTATGATAATTCAAGAATTCATAAAGTAAGAATTAAAGAATTTCATGATAATAAAATAATAAGAAAAACATTCAATGTTGGTAAAAAAGTCTTACTTTATAATTCTTGACTCCATTTATTTCCTAAAAAACTAAGATCAAGATGGAGTAGTCATTTTATTATGAAACATGTGTAACCATATGGGGCCTTTAATATCAAGAATTCAAAGAATGACAATGTTTTCAAGGTAAATGGATATCGTTTGAAAGTTTACTTTGATAATTTTTAGTTGAAAATGACTCTATTGAATTGGGTAATCCTATATATAAAGATTGATTCTTTTTCTCATATTGTTTTTGTATTTTTTTTGTGACTTTTATTTTGCTAGTCTCTCTCACCCCGTTCAAATTGCAGATAACGATACTCCGTGACTCTTAAGTCAGTTATTTTAATTTCCCATGACAACTAATATATATGTTTATATTTATGCAATCTTTTGCTCTTTCTCCCTTCTTTATATCTCTTCTTTAATTTTCATTTGAAAATAGACACCACTCTTGAAAAATTAAAAAAGTATTTTCCTACTCTATCTCAAAATGCAATTGCAAAAATTTTACCGTGCTAGGTGTTAAAGATTGAGGTTGTTAATGAACCATAAAATTTCTGAAGATATTCGCTAGCTAATTAAAGTAAAGGTTTGATTATCAAGTAAATTTTTTAATTCTTTTATTTTATGCTAGAACATGTAAAATCATTTTTGCAAAGAAACGTTATGCAAAATGACTGAAAGTTTGTCATAAAAGTATTAGATGAACTTATAATGCAAAATATCGATCTTTAAGAATGGCATCAGTAAACCATAAAGATAACAAATAATTCATTAAAGATGACCAAAGTAAAGGTCTTTAGATAATCTTTTATTGACTCTTGAGATTCATCCTAATGGAGATGTACATCATGCAATTCATGATTTATGACCATAATTTCATAAAGAATATGCTCGATATGGTTTTAGGGATCTAACTAAAAAAGACATTATTTACAAGTTTTGAAGAAAACTGAATAGAAAACTCATCCCCAACCCATAGATAGTGTTTAAGTCATTCTTAGACATAAAATCAAGGAAAGATATGAGCCACAATCATAATTACTTTTATATACATATGTTTTCAAAAATAAAAAGAGAGAGTGAGGGTAAAAGAGAGAAAGACCCCAACTGGCTTACATATAGATGGTATGCGTGCATTTTTAATTTTTCATCTACAAAAACTTCTCTTTCTTTCCTTCATTTCTACTTAACCCACACATTCAAGAGATATAAAAGTGTGTAGGAATGGTAGGTTTCTCAAGTCATCAAATAAGAAATATTTGTGTTTTTAGGAGATCTTGGAAAAGAAAATGAGTTTTTAAAATTAGCAAATCATATTGTTTAGTTACTAGGTGAGAAAAAGATTCATTTAGTAGATGGGAGATGAAACCTTAGATTAATAAGAGGTGTTTCAATACTGTATTTTTTTGGAGGCAATCAAGTTTTGAGGATAATCCTCAAAGCTTTAACAAAAGAAAATATCATTGGAAAAATAATTAAAAAGAAATTACAAGTCTTTACTATGTATGATTGAATGAATGCAATGTTTAACCATGTTAATGCCTTTATTGCCTTACTAGATGGTCTGAGTATATTACAAGAGATCTTTCATATTTTCCTTGGGGCCTAACTACACGTTCATTATAAACCTATAGATTTTTTAAATGTTAATGGTTTTTATGATAAATTATTTTCTTTTCTTGATCATGTCATGGAACATAATTTTTTAACATATTTGGCACGATGAATCATAATCTCTAGTGCTACTACTGAACAATTAATTGACCATCTATAATCTTTCATCCCTATAATTGATTCTTCGACGAGTCGTATAAATTGGTAAACTATTGAAAGCCATAAAAAGCTTTGGATTTGAGCCTTGATTTATGAAACCTTATGTCTTTTGATTTTATTAATAGCATATTATTTTGTTTTGTTATTTTTTATATTTGTTTAAGTGTGTTTCAGGTTTGTTAGTGTTTATTGTTTTAATTAACATCTTCTATACTTTATCTTTCTAACTTAGAATATTGAGGATAATTTTTTATTTTGATTGGGAGGAAAAGGTAGTAGTTGATATTAAAAAAAATAACTAACTATGTTTTTTATTTTACATACCATTTGCAAAACTGTTGATACTAGGATAGTAAAGTAAATGAGTTTTTTTTTGTTAAAGTGACTATGGAGACACATCTTAGTAAACATTTTTAATAAGGTTTATCAGAATACTTCTTGAATGATTTAAGTTTACAAACTCTCACATTATTATCTATTGATGTTGTTAATATACTCATTTAACAAGTATTCTTAAACCTTCATTTCTACACACACTTTAACATATAATTGTGAGTTGCATATTAGATTATTACATTATTTATGTTCTTTTATTAAAGATAACAAGTAAGGAAAAGGGATAGTATATAATTTGTAGAAAATAAAAAATAAAAATATTGATGATAATAAAAATGTAGATAAATTTAGTTTTGTAACCACCCTAACCGAAGTAATTAAATCTATAAGGGTGTTTTAACACCTAATACCCTAAAATTAACTGACTTAGGAGTTATTAGCTCATTGGTTGTTACATTGGTAAAGGAGAAAAGCTTAAGGGAATCAAATATTGCATTATCTATGTATAAGTATCTACAACCCAAGTTACTAAGCTCATAGGAATGTCTTAACACCTAATCTCTAAGACCAATTGGTCTAGGAGTTATTAGCCAAAAGCTTGTTATATGGGTTAAAGATGCATTGTGTTTTAAGTTATATGTATATATATTAAAATAATAATAATAATAATCTCAACCCCACAAAGTTAACCTTAGAAAAATATTAGAACATAATATTGTTTTATTCCAATAAAAGCCTCATCATCTATATTTTCATATATTGAGCACATAAAAATAATGTTTATTAATATCTTATTTCAATAGTATGAGAAAATATATAAATTTAATAAAAGTTTGTTTATTTAGATAGATTAATAGAAATTAAATGATGAATATCTTGCTTTGTGAAACTTGCAAATTATTTTTCTATTTTAATAGTTTAATTACTAGAGACTAGTAATAAATTAGTTGGGGGGTTTGACATGACCAAAAGATTGATGTCTTCATCTAAGTGCAAGAGTATCGAAGTAATAAATAATCTGGCAACACTGGACCGAACCACAAGGAGGTTAATTATACAAATTATAAACAACAATTATAAATAATAATAATAGTAACAACAACAATAATAATATTAGCAATAATAATAAGAATAAAGAACTTGATGAGAACCTTGAGATGGAAGATCAATGTAAAGATTAGAAAATGATAACAACAAATATCAAGGTTAGAGGATACACTAATGTTATGTCAAACAAGTATAATATAATCTCTTATTATTCAACTAGAAATCACACACAAAGGAGGTTCCAATCAAATTATAAATTGTTAACATGATTACATTAGCATCTTGTTTGATTAATGCTAATACTTGTAAATCTCGTCAAGCATTCATGATTATAACTTATGTTAACAACAAATCATGTTCCTTTCATAGCTCAGGTGTCGGTGATACCATATAGTATGAGCTATAAAACTGCCAAGAATTTGTTGTATCAAGTGTTATACAATATAATTCTAGATTAGTCATTTAACAAGTAAAGTATTAAAGAGTGAACAAGATAACAAATAAAAAACATGTTAGTATCAAATATTAAAGTCCATATTGAGTTTACATTATACTTATTCTTACACCATTAGTGTAACCATTTCACCTTGATATAATAAACTTATCTAAACATAATGAAAGAAAGAAAAATAAATAAACAAAATAAGAACATAAATAAGATAAAAGTTAACTAAGTAAATGAAATGAAATGAAAGGCATAAACTTGATATTAATGAAAGCAAAGCATAAACAATACAAAAATACAAAGAGAGAAACTAAGAGTATGATCTTGATCTGAAAACCAAGATGCCTAAATACATAATAAATGCCTCCTTTTATAGGCTAAAATTGGAAATTATTGATTTGATGACTAATTGATGAGTGGGTGGCCAACTCTTAATTTAGTGACAATCCTTATCTTCTCTTATCTGCAGAAAATGTCATTTATAACATCAAAATTTGAACCATTTAAAAACATCAAAGTTGTAGAAAATTGTCTCATCTTTCTAAAGTAAAACATTAAGGTTATTTGGACTTCTAGAACTCCAGATGTAGGCTAAACACTAAACAGTGCTCGGGGTAGAGGACAAATTCAGACTTTTTTGTTGTTGCTACAATTTGAACTTGAAAATAGTCATTTTAAAGCTTGGGCTCTAAATAAAAGTTGTAGGCCTATGTTTTACCTTTCCATCCATATAAAGCAAACCTAAATCTAAGATCTACAACTCCAGATATGATTTAATTACCAAATAGTGGTTAAGTTTGGACTACACCGGCATCTTTTTTCTAAGTTTGGTCATCTCTTTTTCCTTTCAATTTTAGTTCTTAAATTCATCAATCAATCCTTTTATTTATGTGATAGGCCTGTATTTAAAATAAATATTTATCATAAATTAGAGGTATCTTATATTATTAAATATATTATTAGATATATTATTATATAACATGCTTTAGTTAAGAAGTTATTGATACTTCAAGTGCAAAATAATAACATAAAACCTTGATAAAAAATTTACTTTTAAGTACTAATCAGCAACACATACAATGATTTAAATTGTAGAATAAACACTATCAGATTAAAACTTTTTCCTTTTTCATTAAAAGATAAAGCTAAAATATGGCTATAAAATTTGAGACTAAGATCCATTCGTACTTGGGATGAAATTGAACAATAGTTTTTAAAGAAGTTTTTTCCATCTCACAAAACAAATTCTTTCAAAAGATAAATCATTACTTTCAATCAAAAACTAGGAGAAACATTTTATCAATGTTGGGATAGGTATAGAAACTTGCTTAATACTTGTCCTCATCATGGTTTTGAAACATGGAGATTGGTTTCACATTCTTATGAAGGGTTAACACCTAAAGATAGGTAAATGGTTGAATTGATGTGCAATAGAATTTTTGAAGATAAAGACCTTGATGAAACAATAGAGTATTTAGACTTGTTAGCTAAAAATGCTCAAAATTAGGACAATGTGAGTACTTATAAGGCACTAAGTAGAACTCAACCTCATACATCTAATGAAGGTATGCATAACCTTAGGAAAGATCATGACCTCCAAGTCAAGTTTGCATCTTTAGCTAAAAAAGTTAAGGCCTTAGAATTGAAAAGGAGTGGTCAATTAAAATCTTTTGAAAACATTGTGTGTCAAATATATAAAACAAATGAACACTCAACCAATAACTGTCCAACCTTGCCTTCTTTTAAGGAATATCTTTATGAATAAGCTCATGCTTTAAACAGTTTCCAAAGGGCCAACCACAACCCATACTCACAACCATAAAACCCTGGTTAGAGAAATCACCCAAATTTTAGTTGGAAAAGTGATAATAACAATGTATAAACTTCACAACCACTATTTTAAGCACATTATAATTTCTAAAATTCTCATGGATATGCACCTCTTTATGCTCCACCTTATAGAAGAAATCTTGAGGAAACATTGCATGCATTCACTAAAAAGCAAGAGACAATCAAAGCACTTTTAAGTATAAAACCTTGTTACTTCAAATGCAAAATAATGATATAAAACCTTGATAAAAATACATTTGTAAGTACTAATCACATACCCCAACTAACTTATTACTAGTCCCTAGTAATCAAAGCATTAAAATAGAAAAACAATTTGTAAATTCCACAAAGCACGGTATTTATCAACTTTCATTAATCTATCTAAATAAACAAACTCTCATTAAATTTATATATCTACTCAATACCTCTTAAACAAGATGTTAATAAACCTTTCTTTTATGTTCAATACATCAACATATAGTTATAGGGCTTTACTTGGAAGAAAACAAAATTCTTGTTCTAATGTTTAAGGTTAACTTCCTTGGGTTGAGATTTTTTTCTTTTTTTTTTAATATATATATACAAGTAACTTAAAACATAATGCATTTTTAACCCATGTAACGTGCATTCGGCTAATGACTCCCAAACTAGTTGATTTTAGGGTATTAGGTGTTGAAACACCCCTACGAGCATTATATCTCGGGTTGTCGATACTGATACATAGATAGTGCAATGTTTGATTTTCTTAAGCTTTTCTCCCCAACTCATATAACAAGCATTAGGCTAATAACTCTCCAGTCAGTTGACTTTAGGGTATTAAGTGTAAAAACACCCCTTCAAGCTTAATTGCTTAGGTTAAGGAGACTATAAAACCAAACTTATCTATATATTTATTATCATCATTTTTTTTGCTTTTTTTTGTTTTCAAATTATATATTATCCCTTTCCCTAACTTGTTACCTTTAACAAAAGAATATAAATAATGTAATAATCCAATGTGCAAACCACAATCATATGTTAAAATGTGTATGTGAAAATTAAGCTTTAAGAATACATGTTAAATGAGTATATGAGCAGAATTAAATGATAACAATGTGAGAGTTTGTAAATCTAAATATTTCAAAAAGTATTATGATAGACCTTATTAAGAATGGTTACTAAGATACGTCTCAAGAGTCATTTTAACAAAATAGCTCATTTACCTTGCTATCCTAGTAACAATAATTTTTCACATGCTTTATAAAATAGAAAACATAATTAGTTAATTTTTTTTGTCAACTACTACCCTCTCCCCCTAACCAAAATGAGACATTGTTCTCAACATCCTAATATGAAAAGATAGAGTATAAAAGACATCACCTGAAATAATGGATACTAATAAACTTGAAACACACTTAAAAAATATAAGAAATAACAAAATACAATAATAAAAGCAAAAGACATGAAGATTCATAAATGAAAACTCAAATCCAATCTAATCTTTTTATGGCTTTTCATAGATGACCAATATACGACTCATGGAGTGATCAATTATAGGAATGAAATATTGTAAGTGGTCAATCAGTATTCAACAGTAGCAGCAGAGATTATGATTTGTCATGTAGAAGATATTAGAAATTCTTGTTCCATAGCATGATCAAGAACTGACAACAATTTATCATAATAGCCATTAACATTTAATAGACCTATGAGTTTATGGTGAATGTGTAGTTGGGTCTAAGAAGAAATATGAAAAATATCTTTCAATGTGCCCAGATCACCTGGTAAGGCAATAAAGGCATCAACATGGTTAAACATTACATTCATTTGAGTAGACATTGTGGGGACTTGTAGTTCCTCTCCAATTATTTTTTCAATTATGTCCCGTTGTACTAAAGCTTCAGGGACGACCCTAAAAACTTGACTACCTCTTAAAAATACAGTTATTGACACACCTTCCATTAATCGAAGACTACCTTCACCATACACTAAATAAATCTTCTTTTCAGTGAGCACCTGACTAAGATGATTTGTTGATTCTAAAAACTCCTTTTCTTTTCCAAGACTAGATCCACCGAAAATACAAATATTTTTTATGTGATGATGACACGACGAAAAGATTGATGTCTTCTCCCAAGTGCAGGAGTGTCGAAGTAATAAATAACCCGGCAAGACCGGGGTCGAACCACAGGGAGGTTATTGTACAAATTATAAATAACAACAATTCCACAACAACAATAATAACAATAACAACAATAATAATAATAATAATAGTACTAGTAGTGGTAGTAGTAGTAGTAATAATAACAACAATAATAAAGAAGAAGAAGAAGATGAGAACTTTGAGATGAAATATTAAAGTAAGGATTAAACAATGATAATAACAAATGTCAAGGTTAGAGGTTCCACTAATGGTATGTCAAACAAGTATAGTATAAACTTTTATTATTCAATTAGAAACCACTCACAAAGGAGGTTCCAATCATATTATAAATTGTTAACATGATTACATTAGTCATCTCATTCAATTAATGCTAATACTTGTAAATTTCGTCAAGCATTCATGATTATAACTTATGTTAACAACAAATCAAGTTCCTTTCATAGCTCAGGTGTCGGTTATACCATACAGTATGGGCTATGAAAGTGCCAAGCATTTGTTGTACCAATTGTTATACAACATAAATCAAGATTAATCATTTAACAAGCAAAGTATTAAAGAGTGAACAAGATAACAAATATAAAACATGTTAGTATTAAACATTAAAGTCCATATTAAGTTTATACCATACTTATTCTTACACCATTAGTGTAACCTTTTCACCTTGACATAATTAACTTAGCTAGACATAATGGAAGAAAGAAAAATAGATAAACAAAATAAGAACATAAAAGTTAACTAAAGAAAGGAAAGGAAATGAAAGGCATAAACTTGATATTAATGAAAACAAAGCATAAAGAATACAAAGAGAGAAAACAAGAGCATGATCTTGATCTGGACACCAAGATGCCTAAATGCATGGCAAATGCCTCCTTTTATAGGCCAAAATTGGGAACTATTGATTTGATGACTAATTGATGAGTAGATGGCCAACCCTTGACTTGGTGACAATCCTTATCTTCTCTTGTCTGCCCAAAACGTCATTGATGACGTCAAAATTAGAGCCACTTGAAAACATGAAAGTTCTAGGCAATTGTCTCAGCTTTCTTGTGTAAAAAATTCAGCTCATTTCGACTTCTAGAACTCCAGATATGGCCAAAATACTGAACAGTGCTCGGGCTGGAGGACAGATTCGGGCTTCTTTGTTGTTGCAATAATTTGGACTTGAAAATGGCCTTTTTAGATCTTGGGCTCCATATGAAAGTTGTAGGCCTATGTCTTACCTTTCCATCCATATAAAGTAGACCTAAATCTGAGATCTATAGCTCCAGATATGACCCAATTACCGAACAGTGTTCCGGTTTGGATTGCACCGACATCTCTTTTCTAAGTTTGATCATCTCTTTGCCTTTGCAATTGAAATTCTTAAAGTCATCAATCAATCCTTTTATTTATGTGATAGGCCTGCATTTAAAATGGACATTTACCACAAATTAAAGGTATCTTATATTATTAGATAGATTATTATAAAACATACTTTAGTTAAGGAGTTATTGATACTTTAAGTGCAAAATGATGATATAAAACCATGATAAAAATGCACTTTTGAGTACTAATCAGATGACATGAGGAACTTGCCATTTCTTCACAGTTTTATATTTGTTGAATGTATAAGTTGAGAAGAAATGAAAGGAAGGAAGAGAGGATTTTATAAATGAGAAATCAAAAAGGCAATCATACCACCTATGAATAGGTTAGCTGGAGTTTCACACACACATACACACTCTCTCTTTCTCTCTCTCTTTATTTATTTTTTATTTATTTTTGAAAAAGCATATGTATGAATATGTAGTTGTGATTGTGGCTCACATCTCTCTTTGGTTTTATATTCAAGAATGGCTTAAAAGCCCTCTATGGGTCGGGGATAGGCTTCCCATCAAGTTTTCTTGAAAACTGGCACACAAAGTCTTTTTTAGTTAAATTCTCAAGACTTAGTCGATCAAGTTCTTTATAAAAATATAGTCATAAATCATGAATTGCAAAATACACATCTCCACCAGGATATGTATTAAAACGGTGTTTTCAATAACCATAAATCATGATTGACTCATCATCTTTCTCATAACATTCAATAGTGGGTTTTTCAATAACCTTACCACTACGAAGAATAGTGACTAATTTAACTTGATCCATGTGTTGGCTTTCGGAACTACTTGCATTTGCATTGTATTGCCCCTTGGGATTTTATTGTGGTTGAGATGAAAACTTACCTTTCTCTTAGAAACTAAGAGCAGATGTCCATTTTGTAAGAGTATCTTTAAAATCTATCATGTTTTGAGCAAGTTAAGTATTGATTATCTCTTGCTTTTAAAAGAATGCATGCAATGTTTCCTCAAAATTTCTTCTAGGAGGTGGAGCATAAAGAGGTGCATATCTATGGAAATATTGGAAATTATGGTGTACTTAAAACAGTAGTTGTCAAGTTTGTACATTGTTATTATCACTCTTCCAACTAAAATTTAGGTGATTTCTCCAACTAGGTTGCATATTTGCAAGTATAAGTTGTGGTTGACCCTTTGAAAACTATTTAGAGCATGGGATTATTCTTAGAGACATTCCTTAAAAGAAGGAAAGGTTGAAAAGTTATTGGTTAAGTGTTCATTTATTTCATATATTTGACAGACAATATTTTCAACAGATTTTAATTGACCACTCTTTTTAAATTCTAATGCCTCGAATTTTCTAGCTAAAGATGCAAACTTGGCTTGAAGGTCATGATCTATCCTAAGATTATACATACCTCCATTAGATGTATGAAGTTGAGTTTTACTCGATGCCTTATAAGTACCCGCGGTGTCCTAATTTTGAGCATTTTCAGCTAACTAGTCTAAGTATTTCATTGTTTCATTAGGGTCTTTATCTTAAAAAGTTTCATTGCACATCAACTCAACCATTTGCCTATCTCTAGGTGTTAATCCTTATAAAAATATGAAATCAATCTCCATGTTTTAGAATCATGATGAAGGCAAGTATTAAGCAAGTCTTGATACCTATCCTAATATTGGTAAAATATTTCTCTTGATTTTTCAGTGAAAGTGGTTATTTGTCTTTTTAAAGAGTTTATTATATGAGATGGAAAAAACTTCTTTAAAAATATTGTTGCATTTCATCCCAAGCACGATTGAATCCTAGTCTCAAATTTTGTGGCCATGTTTTAGCTTTATCTTTTAATGCAAAAGGAAAAGGCTTTAATTTGATGGTGTTCAGGTTATAATTTGAGTTATTATAAGTGTTACAGACCTTTTCAAATTCTCTTAAATGCAAGTATGAATTTTCTAAATCTAAGCCATGAAAGGAAGGTAAAAGTTGAATAATGCCCTGCTTAAAATTAAAATGAGATGCATCAGGAGAAAAAACTATGCATGATGGTGCACTTGTTCTTGTGGGATTCGTGTGGTCTCTAAGTATTCTAACACGGTTATTCTCGTTATAAAGTTATTGATTATCTTCTTTAGCCATATTTTCTACAAATGATGAGAATAACCTAGAAAGTCTACCACTTAATGTATGTGATCACACTCTCATGCACGTGTAGGAATAGAATAAAAAGGAGAAGAAAATAAATAAGAAAAAATAAGAGAAAAGAAATAAAGTATATACAAGAAAAATAAAAAGAAAAGATAAAATAAATACTATAATTTGTACAAAAGCTTACCTCCCCGGCAATGACGCTAAAACCTTCACACGACCAAAAAATTAATGTCTTCTCCTAAGTGCAGGAGTGTCAAAGTAATAAACAACCTGACAAGGCCGGGGTCGAACCACAAGAAAGGTAATTGTACAAATTATAAACAATAATTATAAATAACAATAATAGTAACAACAACAACAACAATAATAGCAGTACTAATAATAATAGTGATGATGATGATGATGATGATGATGATGATAAAGAAGTTGATGAGAACTTTGAGATGGAAGATCAATGCAAGGATTAGAAAATGATAACAATAAATGTCAAGGTTAGAGGATCCACTAATGGTATGTCAAACAAGTATAATATAAAGTCTTATTATTCAATTGGAAACCACATACAAAGAAGGTTCCAATCATATTACAAATTATAAATATGATTACATTAGTTATCTTATTCGACTAATGCTAATACTTGTAAATCTCATCAGGCATTCATGATTATAACTTATATTAACAATAAATCAAGTTCCTTTCATAACTCAGGTGTTAGTTATACTATATAGTATAGGCTATAAGAGTGTCAATTTGGACTGCATCAACATCTCTTTTTTAAGTTTGGCTATCTCTTTGTCCTTCCAATTTCAATTCTTAAATTCATCAATCAATCCTTTCATTTATATCATAGTCTCGCATTTAAAATGAATATTTATCATAAATTAAAGGTATATTATATTATTAGATATGTTATTATAAAACATATTTTAGTTAAGGAGTTATTGATACTTTAAGTGCAAAATAATGCTACAAAATCTTGATCAAAATACACTTTTAATTACTAATCAGGGGTGTGATTACTACTTAAAAGTGCATTCTTATTAAAGCTTTATATCATCATATTACACTTAAAGTATCATTAAATTTCATAACTCACGCATGTTTTATAATAACAAGTCTAATAATATAAGATAACTTTTATTTATGGTAAATACTTATTTTAAATATAGGCATTTCTCACAATTCAAATGATTAATTGATGTGATTAACTATTGAAAGTGAAAGAACAAAGGTTAAACTTAGAAAAGAAATGCTGGTTGAATCCAAATTAAAAGACCATTCGGTTATTGGATCATAACTAAAGTTGTAGAACTTGGATTTAAATCTTATTTATATAAATAGAAAGCTAAGATATAGGCCTAAAACTATTATGAAGAGTCCAACATTCAAAAGGAACGTTTTTAATTTCAAATTGTTTTAACAACAAAGAAGTTGAAATCTGTCATATAGCCTCAAAATTATTCAGTGTTAAGCCCATATTTGAAGTTCTAAAAGTCCAAATAACCTTATACTTGTTTTGCTAAAAAAAATTGAGATAATTTTTTGAAACTTTCATGATACTATCTATTTAAATTTTGATGTTAGCAATGACGTTTTCTATAAATAAAAAGACAATGATTGTTACTATATCAAAAGGTGGTCACTCACTTAATAATTGATCATCAAATCAACAGTTTTAAATTTTAGCCTATAAAAGAAGGTATTTTCTATGCATTTAGAGATCTTGGTTTTCAAATCAAGATCTTACTCTTACTATCTTTCTTTGTATTTTGTAATGTTTAAATTTTATTCTATGTTATATTTTTCTTAATCTCTTATTTATGCTTTTTATTCCCTTTACCATACTTATATAATTATATTTTTATCTTGTTTATCTATATTTCTCTTATTCATAATATTCAGCTAAGTTTATCATGTCAAAGTAAAAA
Organism: Populus ilicifolia; assembly: GCA_015708895.1. Taxonomy (NCBI): domain Eukaryota; kingdom Viridiplantae; phylum Streptophyta; class Magnoliopsida; order Malpighiales; family Salicaceae; genus Populus; species Populus ilicifolia. The sequence goes on along the minus strand of SRLM01001168.1, from coordinate 164,574 downwards.
TATTACACTAATGATGTAAGAATAAGTATATATAAACTCAACATGAACTTTAATATTTGATACTAACATGTTTTGTATTTATTATCATCACTTCTAATACCTTGCTTGTTAAATAGTTAATATAGATTTATGTTGATCAAACCCTTGATATAACAAATACTTGACACTTTTATAACCCAACTATATGGTATAACAGACACATGTGCTATGAAAAGAACTTAATTTACTGTTAACATAAATTATCATCATGAATACCTAACAATATTTACAAGTATTAACATTGCTAAAAAAAATAATTAATATAATCATGTTAATAAATTATAATCTAATTGGAACATTTTTTGTGTGTGGTTTTTATTGAATAATAAAAAAGTTTATATTATACTCATTTGAAATGTCATTAATAGATCCTCTAACTTTGATAAGTATTTTATATTTATTTAAATCCTTACATTAATACCATGTCTTAAAACTCTCTTCAACTTTTTTTTTTTGTTATTATCTATTTATTTATTTGTAGTTTATATAGTTAATCTCCCTACTGTTTGACGCTAGTCTTACTAGGTTATTTATTATTTCGACACTATTATGCTTGATAGAAAACATCAACTCTTTGATTGTTTTACTTAGCTGAAAATATACATATGTATATATATATATATACTGATACAAAACTATAGCCTTTTTTTTGTCATTCTTGGTTAAATTTAGCTTTCTTGAAAGATTTTTTAAAGAATTAAATTAATTTATTAATTAAATATAAATATGAGATGTTTACTTTATTGTATTGTTTTCTTTACTATTTGTTGCTTTAACAACTCATATAACATCTTTTGATATCATTGTTAAACCTTTTATAATGATATTAAAACTATTTGGGTGAGTTCTTTCTAATAATGAGATGATACAATAATGAGGTAAAAATATGTTTTTTTTTTCTCTTCTTGAATATAATATTAATAACTCGAATATAATATTAATAAGTAGCTTATTTTTTATATTTAATTATAGCTAATTTCTTTGTTTCGGTGTATTTATTGTCTAATATCTATTTTTATATATATTATTAAATTACAAGAGCTTATTGAACTAAGTCACAATGACATTGATATTAGATTTTTTTTTGTTTTCGTGATAACATTATAGTTACTTGGATTTTTTATATTAAGAAAAGTTTAAAGTAATTTGAGCCATCTATCTAATTATATATTAAAATAATATTTGTTTTTTTTAACTGTGTCATGCGTTTTAAAAACATTGAATTATTTTTTATGTTTTTAATTATTTTTTTATATTTTTAGATTGTTTTGATATATTAATATAAAAATAAATTTTAAAAATATTATTTTAATTAATCACCGTTACTAGGAAGTCGTATACCAGGGCTTTTGCTTGACGTCAGCAAAGCATAACATGTAACATTAAGCTGGGTGATGAGTAAGGAAAGAATATTTTAAAAGCTTTGAAATGTGGGAAAGCAATAAAGAGATAGAGATAGTGTCAACTGTCTCCCTGATTCAACAAGGGAAACCTAAAATGATTTCATGAAAATCAAAGCGTAGTTAAAGCCTCATCCCATTTTAGCATAGTTGTAGCGCAAGTTTGAGTTATCTTGCTGTCCTAAGCGTATAATGGAAGTGAAATTTTGGTATACTGTGCTTATCCATGGAAAAGAAAGGCGAAAGCAAGGAAATAAATTAAAGTCGGAAAGGACTAGCTTTGAACTTGGGCGTTGCATCTATGCTGTTAAAGAATACGCATCAGGTTCTTATCTGCATATATAATTATGTAGTTCTTGGAGATTGGATGCTTAAAGAGACCGTAAATTACTTCTGTTGGAGAGCCTGTCTTTCGTAGAATCTTGTGTCAGAATTTTGTTTTCCCTAACGGTTCTTTTGTGTTATTTTCTACACTGATTGAATCCAAAACTGCGGTGGCGGCTCCCTTAGCAGCCGTTACTCCTACAACATTCCTCATAAAACCAGGTATTACAGCAATGAGTAATCACACGGACGAACCACACGTTCGCTCAAATAAGGGGAGGGAAATATTTAAGCTTCTTATATTTTAAGAACATCATATGTTTACATGCACCATGTAGTTAACGTTGCAAGAGAATCCATCTCAATTCAAATACATGGCCGTGCTTCTGGAAATTAAAGTTCCTTGGATCAATGCCAACCCAAGGCTTATTATTGATCTAAAAACTGAAAGAAAAAGAAAGTACTTGTGGAGAGAACAGGGTCACAGTGAAGAGAAAGTCATTTTTGTTAATATCCACCACCTGGAAACATGGAAAAACAAAATTCTTAACGTTAGTGATCAAAGCGAACCCAGCAATTTTCATTTGCTAAGAAAGAAAGCACCGGATTAAAAGTGACAGGGGATGTAATCTTCGTACTATATTCCCTGGGTGTTCTGCATCTATAGCATTCCATCCTGCTAGCATAGTTATGGACTCCACATCCCGATCTGTCAAACAACAAGTGCGTCCGTCTTTGTTATGTGGTTTAATTTTCCAACCAGATACAAAATCAACATGAAGTAGTTTTTTCTCGAGGAATAGAATATTCAGCATGGCTATATATGCAAATATCGAATAATATTTTATAGGAGAAAGGCAGTAGGGTATCGTGAACCTATAGTGACATTGTGTCACCAATGAACAACCAGGCTCCTTTCTTATTTTTCTTTTTAAGTAAAACTAAGCAACAGTTACAGTGCATCTTCAAACAACCTTTTCTGTTTTCAGTCGAAAGCAAAACAACCATCGTTCCGAATGCTAAAAGTCAGTGCAAAAATGAAGGAAAATCATAGTAATATTATCAAGAACGTATTATCCCTGAGGCATATCATGATATTTGTGCAATTACAATGTGAACTCACCTGTTGCAGATCCAATCACCAGTTTTCCATCCAGGAGGATCACTTCCATCGGATGCATACCCACCAGCAGCATGACCGCTTTTTAATGTACCACAGCTGTAGCAGGTTGACCTGCTAGCATAGTTGTGAGCGTGGCAATTAGTGGCAGTGCAGTACCAATCCCCAGCCAAAACCTTTGTCGCATTGCATATGTAGGTTGCTGGATCAGGGCCGCCATACTTAGGGTACCCGCAAAGCTGGCACGTTTCCCTTTTTTTGAAATTCAGGTGCTGGCATGCGCTGCACATCCAGTCTCCTCCGGCTGTCAAGCTCATTGTATCTAACCTGATGATTCATTTAAAGAAATGAATAACAGATCTCTTATGTTTCCCAAACATTATTATTACAATTGGTCGACCTACACTCTTCTTCATCTGTTATGAATAATGACCTGATGGGCCTAAAATGTTTTACCAGTCCGTCGGTGTGCTTATCAATCCTTCAACCCTAAGACTAAATGAACATGCTTGCTGAGAGTTAGAACTTGATCATCAGGTTCCTCGACTTTTACTCGATTTCAGCGGGTAAAACTTAAGTGCATTCCAATCTGATGGTAAACATCCTATATAGAAGTGCAGTTCTAAGGTCATAGTACTAAGCTCCCTCCCGCACAGCTAGGAAGAAATCGATTTTAAGAACCCAAAGTAATATCGCTGGAAAGCCTCACCACGGGGCCCAGCCCGGAATATTGCAGCTATACATAAAACGTCGTTTTTTTAGATGAAGCATAAGTGATCGTTTACATATTAATCTCTTAAGGTTTATAAATATAGAAAGGAGGCAAAGACTGAAGAAGCTAACCTTCTCGGAGTTGAAGGCTTGGATCCTGAACAACACTGGCAGAAGCGTAGCACTGTTTATTTAGCAACTGTGCAAGATTGTCAATATAGGTGGTGATTTTTCTGCTTGGATTGGAAGACTTTATATACTTGTTCAGCCATGACCCCGCCTGTGGGGAAATTTGATGGTATTTTTTACCTTATCATTATCTGCTTTTTCTTCAGATAGTATTCCAAAAAGTTGACTAGCAATTTAGAGATAAGCCTGCTCGTACTTCTGTCTATTCAATTATACTCGTGGGTAGTCTCTGGGAGGGGCTCAAAGGGTGACAGCCAACAGGTCAGTACATGGACACTTACATATTTTTTCAAGTAAAATTTCTCTAGTTACACCCTCCCTTTAAAGGATTCCAGAAACTTTATTGTCACATACTTAGAACAATTTGAACTATTATTCCTTCTTCATATATTCATTGTACTAAAGGTTTTATGAGGGATAGCTGTTATTTGAAAGATGCATAACGCCATGAGTAACTCATTGGCCTTACTGGATGAGAATCTTTCTTATTCACATAGCTAAGAAACTTCAGTTGGTTACCCAAATGCCTATATACACCGAATTTTTATTATTCCCAATAAATGCTGAACTTGAGTTTGAGGTGTGTCTGGATATAGTAAGATTCTAGTACTGATCATGCATATAATAGAGGATTTTCTAGTTGTTCTAGGTTACACAAACATATAAATAGATTAAGTGTATTGGAGAATCTTCGTTTCTAGCTGGCATTACAAGTAATTATAAACACGGACCTTGGCATTAGAGCATTTTTCGAAATCTTTGCTTCTAATTAATGGAGAAGGAAATGCAATTTACAATGACCTCATCTTCCTTGTACATTTTTCTGTTTTTAAAAGATAATCTATTTGGTTTTTTCACTAATTATTCTCCAAATTAAGTTGTGGGATTAGCAAGAGGTGTGCTTGCACGTGAGTAAAATTCTTCCAAGGTTAAATTGCAAGACTTTCGTTGTTAGAAAATAAATTCAATTCTTCGAGAAACAACAAGGATCAAACAAGAAAATACAAGTCAATTTTAATTATTCCCATCATAAATACCTACTGGCAACCGTCGAATCCAAATTAACTTGGAAAGGTGTGGCAACAAGGCATATCACGGTTTCGCTATGGTACTTTAATTTGTTCTTTAAAAAAGAAGAAGTAAAGTTATACTATCTTCGAGTTTTTAATTGGCAATTATGTTTATTGTTTATTGATAAAAGCAGGAACAATTTCATTTATATTCCAATACATATAATTTGTCTCTCAAGATATCTGCTTTGTCTTTATATTTTTCAATTATATACGTTTCTTTTTTAATTTTGTAATTCTCATTGCATTATTTACTAATTTGTCGATGGTCTTGTTTATTATTTTTTATCATAGTTATCTTAAATTTAATTTTCTTGGGCTATTCCCATAAAAAAAATCTATAGTTAACGCCTTTTAATTTAAAAATCTTAAATATCTCTGTTCATCTGATCACAATATAATTGTCTCCTTCTAAGATATTAAATTGGTAAGAATATAAGAAGTATTCATTATGTTGGTAAGCAATTGATAATCATGTATTATACGATGTGGATGGTCACATGCATGAGACAGCTTGCAAAAAACCTTACGCGTGTAGGTTTGACGTAGTTTTATTGTATTATTTTATTTTTTTAATATCATTGTAATTCCCTTAGCATATACCAATGATATATTACTGTTAGTGTTTATTGATGAATTTAATATAAAAAAATTAATTAATAAATATCACAACAATATGCCAACATAAAAAATCCATGTTTTCTTTTATAGTCGTTAATTTTTTGGTAGTGACATGCCTGCAAAACCTTACATATCCAACTTGCTAAAAATCCCTACTCGTGTAGGTTTTATGCAGTCCAGGCGCACATGGTACAGCAAAAAAAGGATGGACACACATGTGAGATTTTGCGTCAGGAATCGGTTCCTTGTAATGCACATCCATTGCTGAATTCTTTTGTTCCTCGTATTTGGTTCCTTCTTTGCAATAATTCAAAAGCAACAGGGAAGATTCACATCCACTATATGCCACCCTTTTGTCCATCCGCCCGTTCATTAACTTGAGTGTATATGCATGTGCTCGTTCATTCGATTCTGTCCCTGTGACTGCCTGCCACGTCTTCTAACAATATGATCTCCTTGAGAGATAACCGACAAGTTTTCTAGCAAAATCTTCTTTGTTTATCATGAGTAGAGAATGTTCCAAACAATATCTGATTGCGGCGGGCCGACGCTGGACTGAGTGGGCAGCTGTGTTGGATGGGTCAGATTATGAACAGAAGCAATAAAAAGAACATGACACGTTGGAGTTTAGGCTTCCTTCCTTCCCTTGGGACAGCAACAGGAACATGTTCAATACTGACGTTGAGATTGAGATTGAGATTTCATCGCTAAGCAAATACACTGCTACTTATGCCGTTTGAACGAAGAAAGATTACAATGCTCGATCTAACGTTTAGCTTTCTTAATTTACAATGCTATGGCGAAAGTGTTCAACGCCAGAGAGACGTAGGCTCGCGCTGTTGCTTGCTTGTAGACCCAGGGCTCTATACTTAGGGATCCTAATCAGCATTTTCAACCAGACATTTTGAATATTCCGCTCATAATAAAAAAAAAAATGAGAAAACCTTACTCAACGTGGCGCTCTTTATTCTCTGTTTGTGGAAGCTTTTAGAAGTGGGCCCCTTTTTTATTTTCGAATATTCTCTTCAATATCACTACATTAATTAGCTTCAACGAGGATTTTTTTCACCCTTACAGACGAATGGAAGGATATGATCATTGTTTTTAAAACAATCAACCACGATTACGTGTTGACGGCTATTAGTGGAAACTAATGAAAGAATGAGAAGAAACCCTAACGCCTTACGTGTATGCTGCTATATATCAGTTACATTTAAGTACACAACTCATATGGTAAGTCCTGTAATGTTATAGCTCAGGTAAGAGATACAATTCTATCTATCTATATTGATATATAACCTATACTGTGCAGGATACATTGAAATTGATGGTGGACAAGCTTCTACTAGTGCAGGAGTAAGAGTCGGCTAGGGTCCCATGGCTATTTGGACATTGGTCTACGGCCTTCGCTTAACAAAAAAAAAATCAAGAATAAAATATATTTATCAATTATGTTTTATAAAATGAAGACTGCTTATACTCAATGAAAAGGTTTCAAATATAGAATAAAGACTGTTCATGACCCCACTTGCTTGATCTTGTATGTAGATGGCGTCGTAATAATTATCTAACCTAAAAAATTATAAGTATATATGTTTATCTGGTAAAATATAAAGAGAAAATTAATTATTGTCACTTATCAAGAAAATACAAACCGGGACTCTTTACCTACTACTACTCTAATCATTAGGAACTCTAATTGGTTTTAGAGATCAAGTATGGAGACTAGTTGTGTAAAAGAAAGATATTAACATCCCAACTACGTCTTATCTAAGGTAAGGTGTATTGTTTTGTTGTTTGATAAAATCTTAAGTCTTATCGTGGTTTCTAATTGTTGGTATGTTTAAAGTTCAAAAAAAACTTTTCTTAATAAGGAAGTTCTTATTTTAATGGGGTAGAACCTAATGGTTCTAATGTCCAATTTTTTTTTTTAATATCTAGCATATGTATTACAAAATAAAAGTTTTGTTGTTTTTGAAATTTTGACCAAAGTTCTTGTGACTTTAATAAACTAGTTATTAAAGTCAAAATGCATGCTAAAATATATTTTTTGGTGTATGAAAAACACAATATGATGTTTTAGCTTTGAGACACTTGGTTGTATACATAAAAATATTTTTTTTCAAAATTTTTATATTTTTTGGGAAGTTTTAATGAAAACTCAATATTTTAATATTAGATTTTGTATTTTTATGATATAAAAATATTTTCTAATATTAATTAAAATAACATAAAAACTACACTGAAAATTGTAAAATTCTGGAAAAAAAACTATTTGTGAATTTATTTAAAAAAAACTAGGCTAGACCTTGGTCCATCCTTTCTGAGTTGGGCCAGATCTGGCCCATCTATTGTGGGCTTGGCTAATGTCCCAACCTAAGCCTAAATAGGCTGGTTACTATGCATCAGCACGATAACCATCCCACACTGCATTTTGTAGCAAAATGTGAATTATTCACATTCTACATACAAATGCAGTAGGCGTTAAGTAAGAGGGAAGTAAACAGAACATCAGGAGCTTACCTGGGGTGGCGTCAAGACGGTGCTACTGGTGGTGGAGGTTTTGTGGTCGTGGTCATGGTGTTAGCGGCTGACAGTGCTTCTCGTTCTCCATTTTCTTCCTCTCCCTCTGTTTTTTCTTTTTCTTTCCTCATTCTCCTCCTTTATGCCTATTCTTTGCCTCTATATTTATAGGCAGAGAAGGGGGGTGAAAATGCCCTACCTTTATCCCTTCCTTTTTTCATCAATGGTAAGCCACAGGTCAAAGCTTAGGTAAGTGTTGACTTTGGGTTAGTGTCTTTTTGATGTTTAGAAGAGAGAGGGAGGTTGGTGAAAAGGAAGAAAAAAATCTTCTTCTTCCCTGTTTCACACGTCTAGTGGTAAAAGAAGACCCACAATGCCATTCAAAATGATATTATTTCAGGCTTCTTCTTCTTTTTATGTGAACAATGCATGAAACAATGTTATTTTGAACAAAACATGTCGTTTTATTTAAAAGGAAAAGGCAGTAAAAAAATGAGTTAAAGTTCACATTGGTCCTTAATTTGTAATTTGTTCAATCAAGTCCTAAATTGCAATTTTGATTTAAAAGTCAATGCAATTGCATCCCTGCCAAAATCAAACGGTGGCCTTGAAGTTGGCCACCTTTTTCATATTAGTCATTAGTCTCATATTAATGGAATTTAACCCTCAATTGAGCAATAAACTTCTAATTTCTTTAATTTGACTCCTGATTTGGTTTAATTACGGCCCTTTTATATAAGCGTGTTTTTCATTTTGATCTTTGGTTTTGGATTTCTTCAATTAAGTCTCTAATTAGTCATCAAACTTCAATATTTATGCAATTAAGCTCCTGACTTCACCAAATTAACTCTCAAAATTTATATTTTGACCCCAGAACTTGAATTTCTTCCATTATAAGCCAAATTAACTTCAAAATCAATTTTCCATGCAATCAAACCCTCTATAAATTCAATTAAACCCTCAATAAAATTAATTGAGTCCATAAATATTTAATTTAGGACTTCTTTTCCTCAAAATTAAATTTTCTTTGTCAACAAGGCTTTCATCAGTTAATAAAATACTGTTAAATTTTAATCTTTGTATTTTTGAACCTCCTCAACCAATTTTTAACCATTTTTAAGGTGCTTTGGTATCTTTTTTTTATTGTTATATTTTTAAATAATATTTTTTTATTTTTTGTATTTTTCTCTTTATTTCTTTCTTCTTTTCAATTTTTTTTCTTTTTGCGCGAGGAACCAAAAAGGGTTATGATGCTTGACATGTATAAAACATAATAAAAAATATTTTAAAAGACTCTATTTATAATTTTTTCCAAGGCTCCATTCACCTTAAATCAACTTTAGTAGGAGTCAATGTCTGCGTTGGTTTAGAACTTCGTTTCCTAACATCCATATGTAAACTCATGTTGGAAGGCATAACATACAGCTTGTCTTTCAATTAGAAACTGAGAGCAACTAAGAGCTTTTGTAAATGTGCTCACTCTCTAATTAGGTTGCATAACACCCTTAAAAATTATAGTCTTCCTAAGGCTGGGATGGTTGGAAGACATAAGGGATTGAGTTTGAACAATTAGAATAACCATAAAAACAAGTCTTATAAAAGAGTAAGGAACTCACTAATTCCTAAGTCAGTTTAGGTAGGAGATAAAGGTCTTATAAGGCTATGTGTATGTTTATGTATTTATTTGTATATAATATTCAAGTTTGACTAATAGAAAGAATATAAAGTTTTTCTCTCTTAAAGGATGACTTATTTTGGAGTTCAAAGTGAATTGTATAATTTTGAACCAAAATGATTATGTCCATACAAGAGTAACATGACCAATATATCTTCATCAATGGTAGGCCACCGGTCAGAGCCTAGGCAAATGGCGGCTTTGGGTCGGTGTGTTTTTTATGTTTAGAAAAGAGAGGGAGGTTGGTGAAAAGGAAGGAAAAAAAATCTTCTTCTTCCCTTGTTTTGCATGTACAGTGGAAAAAGAAGACCCATAGTGCCATTCAAAATGGCACCGTTTTAGGTTTTTTCTTTTTTTTATATGAACAATGCATGAAACAACGTTGTTTTGGACAAAATACATCATTTTCTTTAAAAGAAAAAGGTGATAAAAAAATGTGTTAGAGTTTATATTGGTCCTTAATTTATAATTTGTTCAATCAAGTTCTAAATTGTAATTTTAATTTAAAAGTCAATGCAATCTCTCTCTTTAAAGATGACTTATTTTGGAGTTCAAGTTGAATTGTATATTTTTTAACCAAAATGATTATATCCATATAAGAGTAATATAACCAATGTATCTGCCATCTGTAATTTTAAACTAGTTAAAGACAAAGGTCTAGTGTGACAACTATCTATTGAAAAAGGGACCCTATTAATGATGATAACAAGACCAATTTTTAAGGGATTAGTGGTCACAGATTGTGCCCTCATTTAATACACACACATCTTATTCTGTTGGTTGGTGGCAAATAAATTAGGTTTAACTAGAAGGTAGTGCATTTGAGTATGATAGTCAATTATAAACATGTTAGTCTCACTCGAAAATTTGATTTTTATGAAATCTCAATGAGACTCCTATTTAAGGCTATTGTCTTATTAGGCCCTATAAATACCTAGGTCTAATTTGATGATGAAGGCTTTGAATTCATTAGTCTAAGCCTTCTAGAGGCTTAATTCAATGATTATCATTGTAAAGAAGTATTAAACCATATGATATGCCTAGACTCGAATACATACATACTCTATTTAGGCACTCAATATTGATATGAGCTATATGGTCTATTATGGCTTTGGGATCATGTCTCTTTCAAGGCCTAATTTCAAACATTGAGACATGGCCTTCTCTAAAGGCCATACAAGGATATTAATTGCCCTTCCAAGTCTTTATGGTATAGCTTGAACTAATATGTTCATTGTGGTGTGGTATGTCATGCCATATCTATGTTTAGATGTGGTGGATGTCTTTTCATGTACACTTTATTTTCCTATTCACTTGTAATCTAGATGATCCTCTTAAGTTTTTTTTCATAAATCACACTCAATCACACTATATTGTCCTTTCAACTATCTTGTTATTTCATTTTTCCAAGTTCATGATTATCATAAATAGTCTTTGAATTTCTTATAGCATAACAGGATATATGGTGGAAGCCTAGGGGTTGATGTGTTAGTGAGAGAGTAAAGAGAAAAGGTCGATTCTTTTTGAAATTCTAATTACTTATCATGGCTTTTACAAAATCTCTCACTAGTGGTACACATATCAAGAGTCAAATAGGTTGAATCATCTAGTTAGTTAAACAACATCGAAGTGGCCAACCATGTTGGTAGATCTATATAAAGCTAAGAATTGTCTTTTGTTTATACAAAAAATAAACATTTATATATCAATTAAATAAGAAAAGTAATTATTCATATTTAAACAAGGAAAAAAGAGATCAAATCAATCATAAAAAAATGAATCAACTAAGCTAGAAGAATCCTAGTCTACCTGAGATAATAGTAAGTGTTGGCTATCGACTATAAGTCACGATTACAAAAAAAAAATTATTTCTTAAGTTTGGATTCAAGTGAATGACCAAAAGTTTGAATCCAATTTGGAATGAGAATTCTCAATAGGATAAAACTAATTAGAGTTATATTTTAGCCTAAGATTCATATAGGAATTAATAAAAAAGAATTTTAGCTTATATTAGGATACAATGTGCCTTTTTATCTAATATAAGACATTTGAATAGGATTATAATTACTTGAGTAATTAGGGTTCAAGTACTATACTAATATAAATAAGTCATTCAATAGTTGAAAGATAAAGCCAACTCCATATATGTAATTTTATTCCTTTAATTTATTCAACTTATCTTTCTTCTAGTATTTACATCTTTATTCATAAAATTTGTTTACTTGCTTTCTTGCTTTATTTACTAGTTTTCAATTAATTGTTCTTTCATATCTATTCTTTTGAAAGATATCTTTTTTCTTTTTTAGATTTGAAACCAATTGCACTACAACTATAATAGAGTAAGAGAGAATTTAACTTATTTTGGAAAAGATAAAGTGGGATGTTATGAAATGATTATTGAAAATCAAGCACCAAGTCATTTACAGCTTGTTATGAGAAGATGTTAGCAAAATTAGTAGAAAACAACCTATTAAAGGGAACTTACCTGATGAACAATTTGAATCACATTTAAAAACTCATTCAATAATTAACTCGGGCTCTAATGAAGAGTTTAAATAGAACTATTTAAACTCTATATATTAAGAATGCTTAAAGAGGCTAGAAAACCTAGTATCAAGGAAGAAAACTTTACCAATGTGATTTATGATAGCAAGGAACAATATTTTGATATAAAAACCAAATATATATTCAACTAGCTAATGAATAAGGAGAAAACCAATCACCTTAAAAACCATAAAATATTTTTCTATTTATTAAATCAATGGAAAAAAGTATTCCAAGTAACATATAACAATAAAAATTATATTATGTTTAAGAATTAAATATAGAAGGTATTAAAATCTAATTGCTTTCATCTTAAGAACAATAAGATAAATGTTGATAACAATCCATTTCTCTAAGTAACAATAATAAAATCTAATTGTTTTTATCTTAAGAACAATAAGATAATAAATATTGATAACAATCCATTTCTTAAAGTAACAATAATAACAACTACTTATAAGATCGAAAAACTCTTTAATAAATGAGAATTATCAAAGGTATGACCTCATCAACCATGATAGAGATTAATGTTTTTCATGGAAGCTAATTTCAAGGAAAAAAATATAAATACAATGATAAAAAAAACAAAACATCTCATCCCGTGAGGTATACAAATGTTTAGCCTTATATATCATCCTTCTAAAAGGTGAAGACTTGGGGGGAAAACTGAGCAAGTTATGTCTTAGAAATAGAACAAAACATGCCTAAAAAACCAACTAATAATAATTGATATAAACAACAACTATAATAAAATAAAAAATATAAATCCAATGATTGAAAAGATGATGATGTTATTAGCAACCATCATCTCTTAGATTTAGAAAAGAAATGGAAACAAGGATAGCTATTAAAAGTTTAATTTATAAAAATACAACACATAAATATATTAAAAAGGAAAGGTGAAGCAAAACAATATGTCTTACCAAGAAAATAAACTTTGGATATTGAACATACTAGTAAATTAGCCTAAGACATGATTTAAAAAAATCATGACATTTTAAAATACATTAATGATATTAACATATTTTTTATTATATTTAAATTAACTTAAAATTACACCTATGATGCAAAGTAGGTGATAAAACAAGTAATTTAAAAAAAAACAGTGAGTTTTTACATGAGTATTTGTTTTTGCATAATAATTTGTCTTTTAAAATATTTTTTAAATTGTTTTTCACATGAGAAAATATTAAATTGGTATTGATATATCAATATATTTTAAAATGCATGATGAATGTTAGTGTAACAATTAATGAATGCTAGTGCATTAATTTTCACTTTTATCGTAACCAAATACATGGGCTTCTAAATTTTTATCTTTTTTCTGCATCAAGCAATAACCATTGATTAAGAAATGTTTGTGTCAAGGCCAATTTGACAACCTAAGAACCCACGTCTGTATTTTATCTATGTTTTTTCTTTCAACAAATTAAACCTTGAGCACAAGACACGCACATATACAAAAAAAAATCATCAAAAAAAATCTGATGTGAACAAATAACATGTATATACAAGATTAACATGCCTTACCAAGATATGTTAATCTCCTATATATTATGTATGTAAGTGTATTTAATCTAGATGTACAAAATGATGATTAATCTTTATATTATTATTTTGATATTTAGTTCTAATAGAATTATATTCAAGTTTGAAACTCAGTATAAGCAAGACAATTCTAAGAGTGCCTTGACCTATATGCCAATCACATGCTCAAATTTGGGTTGTGACATGATTAAAATTCATTAGATTTATTAAAATATATGTTTTAGAATTTCTTTATTTTTTGGATTATATATAAAAAAAGATGAAAAATTATATTATGACATTAAAACTTACTTTAGGATATATTGTAGTAAGATGGTATAATTAATCTAGAATGATATACTTCCTATCCATTTCTTACATGAGCAATGCTATGTTTCCTTTGAGCAATGCTATATTTCCTTAGTATATGAACTTGGATAGAAATAAGATTAAGAAATGGAAGGGTCTGGTTATTACATTCATGCACTGATACAAATTCAATATGAAAATAGCACATCACCGATCGATCTTATATATAATGGAAAAAAAAGGCCAAATAATCAATGAAAAAATATACCTAGTGTTGGAGAGATAAATGTCATATCCAACTACCTCTCTTGAAAAAAGAATTGGTCTTTTTTTTTATAATACCTTTAAGAGTTCATTATATAAATCATTTATTAGGAAATGGATCTAATAGTTATAATAATATTATACAAATTCAAGTTAATCATCCACCCATTTTTATTTATTCATAATGATATTAAATCACTTTGATATACATAATATATATGAGATCTATTTTACTTTATATATCTGAGTAATGTTCTATGACCATCCAACATCACCATGCAAACATATAATTCAACTTATCTTTTCTTTCCCACATATTTCTTCACTTAAATGTGGCCCATATTTTGCTTCATGTTTAGCCACCGTATGTAACCTTTATTACCTTATGTTCAAATTTCATAAATAGCATTTAGTATATAACATTTAACTATTTAAATAACCTTTATTTCATCAATTATCAAACTATTAATCAGCCACCATTCACATCACACTCGGTGATTCAACCAATTGTTGCTCACACTATAATAAGTTGTCATAGTAACCCTTATTTACACCTAAAATTTGTTGTCAAATAGCCACCATTTTCACTAGAAGTGAGTCATCAAATTTGCTATTATGTTTATCTACAATGGGTTATTGAACAACCTTTATTTTACCTTATAAGGAAATACCATTACAGCCACCATTCCTTTCATAGATAGGTTGTCAAAAAAATCTCTCTTATTATCGTTATAAGGTTTCTCTTATTGTTACCTGACACGACGAAAAGATTGATGTCTTCTCCCAAGTGCAGGAGTGTCGAAATAATAAATAACTCGGCAAGACCGGGGTCGAACCACAGGGAGGCTATTGTACAAATTATAAATAACAACAATAATAGCAATAATAATAATAATAATAATAATAATAATAATAATAATAATAATAATAGTAATAATAATAATAAAGAAAGAGAAGAAGAAGAAGATGATGATGATGAGAACTTGGAGATAGAATGTTAATGTAAGGATTAAACAGTGATAATATCAAATGTCAAGGTTAGAGGTTCCACTAATGGTATGTCAAACAAGTATAGTATAAACTTTTATTGTTCAATTGGAAACCACACATAAAGGAGGTTCCAATCAGATTATAGATTGTTAACATGATTACATTAGTCATCTTATTCAATTAATGCTAATACTTGTAAATTTCATCAAGCATTCATGATTATAACTTATGTTAACAACAAATCAAGTTCCTTTTATAGCTCAGGTGTCGGTTATACCATACAGTATGGGCTATGAAAGTGCCAAGCATTTGTTGTACCAATTGTTATACAACATAAATCAAGATTAGTCATCTAACAAGCAAAGTATTAAAGAGTGAACAAGATAACAAATATAAAACATGTTAGTATCAAACATTAAAGTCCATATTAAGTTTATACCGTACTTATTCTTACACTATTAGTGTAACCTTTTCACCTTGACATAATTAACTTAGCTAGACATAATGAAAGAAAGAAAAATAGATAAACAAAATAAGAACATAAATAAGATAAGAGTTAACAAAGGAAAGGAAAGGAAATGAAAGGTATAAACTTGATATTAATGAAAACAAAACATAAAGAATACAAAGAGAGAAAACAAGAGCATGATCTTGATCTGGACACCAAGATGCCTAAATACATGGCAAATGCCTCCTTTTATAGGCCAAAATTGGGAACTATTGATATGATGACTAATTGATGAGTAGATGGTCAACCCTTGACTTGGTGACAATCCTTATCTTCTCTTGTCTGCCCAAAACGTCATTGATGACGTCAAAATTAGAGCCACTTGAAAACATGAAAATTCTAGGAAATTGGCTCAGCTTTCTTGTGTAAAACATTCAGCTCATTTCGACTTCTAGAACTCCAGATATGGCCAAAATACTGAACAGTACTCGGGCTGGAGGACAGATTTGGGCTTCTTTGTTGTTACAACAATTTGCACTTGAAAATGGCATTTTCAGATCTTGAGCTCCATATGAAAGTTGTAGGCCTATGTCTTACCTTTCCATCCATATAAAGTAGACCTAAATCGGAGATCTATAGCTCCAGATATGACCCAATTACCAAACAGTATTCCGGTTTGGATTGCACCGACATCTCTTTTATAGGTTTGATCATCTCTTTGCCTTTGCAATTGAAGTTCTTAAAGTCATCAATCAATCCTTTTATTTATGTGATAGGTCTGCATTTAAAATGGACATTTACCATAAATTAAAGGTATCTTATATTATTAGATAGATTATTATAAAACGTACTTTAGTTAAAGAGTTATTGATACTTCAAGTGCAAAATGATGATATAAAACCATGATAAAAATGCACTTTTGAGTACTAATTATTACCATTCAAATTACAACCACCATTCCTTTCATAGATAGGTTGTTAAAAAAATCTCTCTTATTATCGTTATAAGGTTTTTCTAATTGTTACCATTCAAACTACTTTTAGCTCATTAAATCACCCACCATCATAGCTTATTATCAAATACTCATTATTCCATCATCAATGGAATGTAAAACTAGTTGACATTCACTTTATAATTGGTTAGCTAACAATCATTTCTCTAGTTATTAATAGACTGATGCATCAAACATCATTTGTTACCTTAATTATAAAGCCTACTAGTTTTAATCCAATCCTTTTTTTCTTTACTATTATAATTACATCCTTCTTCCCTAAACATCTAAATTCTAACTTGATATCATATCTTAGTCTCCTTCCATCATTTTCCATAAAAATCAATTCCTTTCCCTTAGTTTCACAATATTTATTTGCATTTACTTCTATGTTATCAACCCTTGATTCACCATCTTTACAACCTATTATGAGCTTCTCATCCTTAATAGCCCTTCTCCACTCTTCCACTCCATTATACAATCCTGATATTAGTAGACTTGATATCATTAATCACCACTTTCATGGTCGACAAATCAAGCAATCTCCATATCAATTTAGACTAATATCATTAGTTACCATCTTATGGTAGACTAACAACCCAAAATTGATATCAATATTAACTAATATCATTAGCCTGTAACTCATGGCAAACTAATAAATCATTCTTAATATTTGTAGTAACCAATATTATTAGTCTTTATCTTCTGGCTTTATCTTATAGCTGACTAATCAATGTTGATATTAGCATTAGTTAATCTATCCAAGTTCATTTCCTTCTCTTGTAAATTGGAAGTACACTTTTAATTTTCATGGAATTCCTTTTAGATTTTTCTAATTCAAGGGTTATTATAACATGTTTTTTTTTGTTTAAGTCCAATCATGATATGACACAACATCACATTCAAAATCCCTATCTTTCATTTCCTAACAAAGATTGGATTTAGCATTTTATATTTTGTTCTAAATTAATATCCTATATATACATATCATTCATACAATTTCAATACCTAATTCTATATAATAGTTCAAGTAAATTTTTACATAATTTATGTTATTCTTTTCAAATCAATCATCCCCTTTACCATATTCATTTCAGTCACGTAAGTTTTTGTTTTTTTTAAAAAAATTCTTCATTTTCCTATGATGTTTTCATACATTAAAACATCATTCAAAACCATTTTTTCCACATGTTCTTCAACAAAATCATTTACTTTGATTCAAAAAGTCTCAAACAACCTTTTACCTATTAATGGTCGAACCCACCAACATAAACCCACAGGTTTACTCTAAACAATATGTATTACATGGTTTAACAACTAATTCAACATAATCTTTATTTCATCAAACGTTTTTAAGTAAAACCCTAGCTTTCTTTTACATTAAACCATACTTATAAAAAAAATTCAAGAAAACAAAGTAATCACACATAAAAACACTTACCTAAGCCTTTATGAAGAAAATGAAATGGTTTCTAAGATAATTCCTTCCAAAATCTTCACTTCTCCCTCTAAGATGCATACTTTTTCTAACTATTTCTCATCTTTTATCCTTGATTTTCACTCCTTAAATCCTCTCTTGATTTGATTTTTCTCTCCAAAAGACTACCTAAATTTCTTCATATATAATTTAATCTCTCTTAATTTCATGGAACAAATCAATATCGAAGCTTCCTTTGTTTATTTCAGTTGATTAGCTATTTTAAGAGGTGCAAGAGATGATATGTTTCATTATTTATAGTTTTCCCCCTCTTTAATTGACCCTAGGTAGTTTTTATGGGACTTACTTGGTCATTAGCACTTTTTCGTATAATCTTTTTACTAAATTCCTTCCTTATTATCCCACTACTATTTGGGACCATTTTCTCATTTTAAAATATGTTTATTTGATTTTTTCATCATTTATTTCTTTTTCAAACTTATCATTGTTTTACTGTAAAGTTACCAATTCTTAATCAGTATTTACACTAACACTTTTTTTAGCAATTCTTTCTTAACTTTTATTCCTTATCACCATTATAATTCATTGGAATCATCTTCTTATTTTAAAAATATATTTATTTTAAATCTTCATTATTCTTTTATTTGACAAAACTTGTTATCGATTTCATTGACATTATGAGTTTCAAATTAAAATTTATAATCTTTATTTACACTTCAACAATACCTTTAAATTTATTCATAAAGGTAATCATCTCCATTACACAACATATTCATTATTATTTTTATCCATTACTCATTTCTCTTCATCCTAATTTTTCATTACTACCTTAAATCCTAAGTTCATATAGGGGTTTATAAATAATCTATCATAGCATGTCAATAAATAATCATTGAGTATATGTTGGGCTCATTGAACCTACCCCAAATCCTAGAAAGGGTTTCTGGATAATGTCTTGTTATGATTCAGCTATCCTATTGTACTAAAGTTTCACTAGTAATTTTTATTGAATAAAAATTGTATGCCCCAGTCCTATCCAAGTAATGACCTCTATATGTTTATCTACTTGGAAATGAGATGTAGACTTGAACGTCCCTTATGTGCTATTTAAAAATCACCTCTTTTCATTTCAATGTTAGTTAGTTACCCCTTATAAAAGTTTTGCATATTAGTACTATGACTTGTGTATGTACAACCCCGATTAGTAGACAACTTATTCAAAGTCAAAATATTCAAATCTCATATAAATAAATCACCTTATTAGCTCTAATTGACACCTAAGAGTAACGACTTTTAAAAGTTCATGGAATTGTTGATAGATAACCAATTTCTAACGTATTTTAAAAAAAGACTTTAATTTTTAAAAATCAAATTACAAGTTAAAGGTGTTACTCTCAATTAACATTTCTTAAACATTATAGGTGAATAACTTTGAGTTTTTTATTAGAGATTAAGCAAATATGATTTAGTGAAGGAGGTATTTATAAAAATATTAGAATATTGATCTTTTAAAAACTTTTTAATATGAGTCAAAACCCTTAACGAATTTTATAACCAAGATATAAAACCTATCGGATATGAATATGCGTGTCTATATTATGAAACATTTTCATATGTTATTTGAATCGAATCAAAATCAAAATAAGCTTCTCACACAAAGGAAATGATACTACAATGTTTAAGATGATTATGACATAAATGAAAACACGTAAACAATGCAACTTGAGGAATTCAACTAAAATGAAAATAAAAATATCAATGCAATAGTAAAAATTATTCAATATAAAACCTTATTAACACACATCAAAATCAACCATTAAAACAATCATTCAAAATATGTTTAACCTTTAAAGAAAGGAAAGATGTTCATCTATCATGTAGCAATCAAGTATCAGTTGTAATGTTTTATGAATAAAAATTGTATATGTCAGTTCTATCTAGACAATGACCTCTATAGGTTTATCTACTTGGAAGTGAGATCTAGTGACATGAAGGTT
Source organism: Populus ilicifolia (assembly GCA_015708895.1). Taxonomy (NCBI): domain Eukaryota; kingdom Viridiplantae; phylum Streptophyta; class Magnoliopsida; order Malpighiales; family Salicaceae; genus Populus; species Populus ilicifolia. Next base: position 144,394 of record SRLM01001168.1, on the reverse strand, counting down.
CCTTATATGTTATTTAAAAATCATTTCTTTTCATTTGAATTTTAGTTGGTTGCCCCTCATTAATGTTTATACACAATAGTGTTATGATTTGTTTATGTATTACAACAACAAGTGAACAATTTATTCAAAGCTAAGAGCTAGTTGTTTTCACTTTTATTTTTTATGATTACAATTTATATTTTAAATTTACACACTTCTTCTCTTCTTTTTTTTTGTTTTTTAATTTATTTTTCTTTTCATCTCTTTATGACTAGAGTTTTTAGTGGAAAATATGGTTAGAGATTTTAAATGGGAGAGATAAGGTAAGTTTTTTTATGTGGTGGTTCTCCCCTCTTTTCTCTATAATTCACTCATTTATTTATAGTCCATAAATTTTATCATCTTTTTTTTAGTTACTTGAATCCCAAGTAAATCAATTTTGTTTGGGTGTTTTATTTCTTTTACTTTACACTTTATCCCACTTTATTTTTTTCATTTTATTTTTTTATTACTTGGTCCTCAAACAACTTATTTTGTCTTGATCCTTTTTTTTCTTGATTTAAACTTTAGCTCTTTTTCTATTTTGCTACTTATTTTGATTTTTCATTTTCTTATTTTATTTTTTTGCTTTTAAAAAAAAATAGTTACATTAATTTGATAAGAAAAGTAATTAAGAAATACAAAATGGACATGAATATATCAAAAACATAATTATTTGATTTTTATTTAAAGAACTTTATACAAAAGAAAAATAATTGAAAATATCAAAAAGGCACAGGAATAACTAAAATGCATTGAGAATGTTTTTTGAATTTTTTTATTTTTCCTAAATTTCTTGAAAATATTTTTAAAAAAATAGGTAAAAATCAAGTTATGACAATACAAATGCCAATGTTGAGGGTGTGAATGGACTGACTATTAAAGATATAACTTATGGTAAGAAAATGGTGACATGATGGCTTTTAAATCCCTTAAATAAATGAAGTAAGTTGTGATCATGTAAGATGATTAAAGAGACAACTAATATATGTCACCAAATCATAAATATTTTGTGGGAAAATTGACATGAAGATGGAATAAGTGTTATATAGTCAAACCATTTTTGTTATTAAGCTGTGTGAGCATGCTCATTAAAATCTTGTTTTTATAAGACTTGTTTTGCATATGTTTTGGAACTACTTTATGTGTTATAATAAAACATATTTTTTTTAATTGTTTGTTCTAAAATCAAGAAATGTTTATAAAATTCTTAGTCAAATTTTAAGACATGTCATGCAATTGCAAGAGTCTTCCTCGTCTCTTTTTTTTTAATCCTATAATGTAATTTATTTCTAATAAGTCTAAAAGTATGAAGTATTGCTTCAAACCTTTTTTTTAACCTTATAATACCATTTTTATCCCAATAAATTCTAAAGAGAAAAATCTTGCTTAAAACATACCTAAGATAAAAACCAAATGATTTGATGAGTTTGTCTTAGTATCATGTTCATGCTATCAAATTGAATGATTAATTTAAAACTTTTATTTTAGCCTTTTACATAACTGAAAAAGTGACTCAGCCTAATTTCACTCATGTATAGGTTCACAAATTTTCATATTATATATAGGTGAAAAAGCTCATCAGCTTATTTTAAAAAAGGGAGGCTTAATAATTATTTTTTCTTTCTAGCAAATAAATAATGTACATTCAAGTTATAATCCTACCATTTCTTCTTTAAGATTAACCTCATGGTTTTTCTAATTAACAATAATTTCAAATAAGGTTGATATTTATCAATATGAGTAGATTTAGGTTTAAGATGAAGAAATGTCATCTTTGTTATGTCTTTCACAAAAAAAAATATTTTACAGTCTTATTTTAAGCCTCAAATATTTTTTGAATAATTATTCAGACTAGGATCATCCCTAACATTGGAGACAAGTTTTGAAAATTCTCCAAGTAGAAAAAAATAAAAAGAGGATAAATTCAATACATAAAGGAGTTAACAAAAGAAAAGGGAAAGAAAAGGAATAAAAAAGTTCTATAAAGTGTCTCTAATAATGGTATAAAGTCCAAAATTCAAGACCAAATGTTAACATTAAATAATAAGATATAATTTGGAGAATTGAGATGAGATCAATCACTAAAATATTAAAATCAAGATAACAAGCCTGAAAGGTTTTCATGGATGAAGACGCGCATACACACACCTAAACCTTAGTCTATATAACATGCTTTTAAAAGCAATGTCAAATGAAAAATATATAATTTATTTATGTTGATAGGTGTTAGCTTCTAGAAAGAGAAAAAAGAAGTTTTTTTTTTAAACCATAACTAAATTATTTACTATATGTTATTTTTTAAGATATTAAGTCTTATATTTTCACTAATGAATAGGTATCAATATAATGTAGAGTAAGACATCTTCGTGTTTTGAAAGCCAATACTCTCTTTTAGGATCTAACTTTTTCTTTCTAAAATATTTCTCAATTTATTAAAGAACTCATTTTAGCTATTTACAGCCAAACTTTCAGGATAACCATTGTCTTTTCAATGACACATAACACCTATTTTGCCAGATGCTACCAAATATTTAAAATCACATCTTAAAATTGAAATGATATCTTTCTAGCTTTTGACTAAGAAATTACTTTTTCCACTTGGTAAAAACACTTTCAAGTTTATATCTTAATGATTTCTTTTCATTGATTAAACCTCTACAAACACAATCATTTAAGTTTTGTGATTTGGTCCCATAATAAGAAAGATACAAATTTCATGAAATAAGATGTTTTACAATACAATTTTCTTGTTTAACAATGTTCATTAAGTTTTTAACAAAAATGATAATGATGCACATATGTATCATGATCCTTGTTATAAAAAATAAACATAACTAGATCAATTGAAGATAATTTTATTTGTTTGAATATACGATAATGATAATAACTAATGATTTAGAGAATTCCATTATAAATTGTGAGTGATAGTATAAATAATTTCTTCATGATAAAAAAGTGAGCAAATATCTTTATGTTGCACTAGGGTTCAATACAAAAGGGAAAATAAAGCTTCAAATATGAAAATCACTATCTTATACAATTTCAAGTGTAAGGGTTTTAGAATTGTATCACTTGCTTATAAATTGAATTAAAGCAAATAAATGAGTCATAATAAATTGAATTAAAGCAAATAAATGAGTCTTAAATTATGGTCATTTATGTGATACGAAAGAAATATTTAACATGAAGTAAAGAAGTTCACATAATTAATTGGGATACTCATTTTATATTGAGGTTGATCATTTAATATTTTTGATTTATTTACATTTTATAACAAAGTTGGTCACTTCATAATTATTAGGTGGAAAAAACAATTAAGAACATGAATTACTATTCTTAAAAAAGATGAATAAAAAATTTAAAAAATTTAAAAAATAAAAGAGTGGGTATTAATTAAAATTTAAATTAAAAAAATTAATGCAATGTCAGAAGATTAAAAATAATCAAAGAGTGCATTAATTAAAATTAAAATATATCAAAATTTAAATAAAAACAGAGATATCTAGCCCGTGTGTCTAAGTCTGCATCACATATTATCTTTTACAATAATTTTAGTTACTTTTGGCAACCGAAAATTCATGGTTTAAGTTTTTTGGATGTTAAAAACTCATTTTTAACCCTAAAAAAATGCTTTAATTACTCTAAAATGAAAATTAAAAGAATTAAAATATTTTTAATGATGCTTATATATCTTTTTTTTGTTATAGGGAAAGAGCAATAATACTTCCATTAAACACCATTTTTTTTTATAAAAAAAATATTAACACTAATTTTTTTTTTTATGAATGGATTGTCTACATTCAATTATTTTATCTCTTTAATATTTTCTAACAAATTTTTTTTATTTGTCAGGGATTCAATCATAAAAAATAAAGTTTAAAATTAAAATATAAATAGTTAAAATAATTATAACCAAATAATATGGAGAAAATTTAAGTACCGCATGCCATTATTAAAATGAGGTCTCCTTTTTTTAAACTTGATACTTCATTTTTTAATTTTGATTTTTAATTCTAATAAATTTTTATTTTGCAAAATTGATATATATATATATAATAGCTATCAATGGAATATATAAATTTTATATTTAAAAAAATAAAAATAAAAACATATATGAACATATAAACTGTACTAATATAATTTAAAATAATGAAATTACTATTACAAAAATTTAATGACTAAAATAAAAAAATAATTATAAGAAAATATAAAAAATATAAATCATGCTAATATAATTTAGAATAATAGAATTGCTTTAAAAAAAATTTACCAATTAAAATGAAACAAAATGTTCACATTAACAACAAAACCCATTTATAATTAAGTAATAATATTAATAGCAATAATAATATGATTTATTGGAAAGGAAATATTAATATTTTTAATCGCCAATATATTTCATATTTTATTTCATGTATTATTAGGATATTTTGAGAGAATTAATGTATTTTGCAACTTATTATATAAATATTTCTTTAGATTTATAAAATAGTTTTATTTTTTTTGTCATTAATTGAGGAAAATAATTATTAAACATTTAAACATTCCTCCTGCCATGCCAACCTAACATCTGCACCCACACGAAGGCGGACGCGCTATCAATTCTGGCAAACACTACACGAACTTGCCCTATTTCTTCTATTACAATTTTTTTTGTTGCCCGGCCTTATCTCAGTCATTGCTCTCTCTTGTTTGATGAGATTCTTGAGAATTCGAATCTATATTCATATTCTATCTATATATAAATATATGTACTTTCCATTTAGATTTTATGTTTTAAGCTTTCCTAAATAACATGGGTCTAATCGATTTCCCCTTTTGTATCCATGGCCTGTTTTCTGTCCTTCTTTCTTTTTGGTTTTTATAAAGAAAACAATTTCATACAGTATTTCTTTTAATCATCATAACAAATAACCCACACGTCTTTATTCTCTTAGATTACGAACTGGATTTGATAGATAGATTCGGTGGGATTAGGAGTAGATGACAAAGTAAAAATTCCTTACTTGGGTATGGGTATTGGGTGACCCACCCGGCACATTCCTTCTTTCTGGGTTTTTAGGATTATTATCATATTTGATTTATCTTTTGAAATGTCTGGTGGGACACCAGTTGGCGGCGGGGGATACATCAGGCAGAGACATAGCCAAGGGTATGCCTCAAGTGGTGATGATCTTGAGGATGATGCTTGTTCAAGAGCACAGCCCTTTTCGCCCCCTAATCAGCGAGTTAGGCCTTGGCTTGAGATTGTCGAAAATGTAATTTGGATTGCTTCTGCAATTTTCATCATCTATTTCGGCGACAGACGCTCCAATTTGATTTATCTTTTGTGGCATGACGAACGGATTAGAAGGTAATCAAATTCATTTTCTGGAATCTTCTTCTTCTACTACTAGTACCCTTCATTTGTTTGTCTAATATGTTTTGCACTTTTTAGATGCTTATTCAATGTCATCTGCTTAAATCCCGATTATTGAGGGGAAAGACTATCAATATTGGAAGCGTTCTTGATCATCTGTATTGCATTTCATAATATTTCTAAAGAGGCTTCCACATGGTTTAAGCTGGGCAGCATTTAGATGTTTATTCAATCTCTTTCTCTTTCAACGTGTTGTCTTGGTCTATTTCAAGATGAAAATGTTGAAAAACTTGATTCAGATTTCTCAAGTGTATGCGGATATTCATGCATTGGAAAAGGTTGGAGCATGGCAGGATATTCTCGCAGATATAAAAACGAGCCTCGTAAAAGTAGTGCTTCTGGGGGGTGTTTGGGGTTTTTTTTCACATGATGGGGAGACATTCATACGAAGTTAGATATTTCAGATGTGTATGTTAGGTATCAGAATCATCTTACACTTGAACTTGGAGATAAGGCTCTAATGTGATAAATCATTGCATGTCCTTTTTTGCTTTTTTCTTTTTTGAGAATTTGCACTACAAACTTGTGCAACTAAGCTTGCTAGAGTGCTTCACTCTTTTGGTTATTTTTTCTAGTCCGTTGAGTCTAGAATTAAGAAGGGAAGAAAATGATATTGTAAGACATGTATGTCAGTAATGGCTTCATTTGAATTTAATTGTATCCTCATTCAATGGGGTTGTAGTACCACTTGTATTAAAAGAATAGTCAGTAGCAGATGTTTAAAACCTATAGCAAGATCACAAAACTAAGAGAACAAAATTAGAGAATGAACTCGCTGCAAGTAAATCTCAGCTTTATTCTGATATCAACATTCAGTGTCTTTGAATGTCCAGGCACAGGCGCCAAACCAAATAAAATGTGAAAACCTATTAATTAGTCTTAATTTTTACGGGAAACTAAAATAAACTAAATTCTTATATGACTACTAATTAATAAGTACATCTATTCTTAAATAATCATTTAAAGTTAAGGTTCCTAAATAATCAAATCTTAATTTTCACTGTTATACTTCTCCATGTCCCATTCATTCATCTTTTGATGGAAAATCTCAATCTCTTGTTTTGAAATGTCATAGCAGTAAGAACTCCATAATCTCGCATGCACTTCATTTCCCAAAGTAAAATTCTTGCACTTGATTCCTTTCTTGTTTAATGGTGACAATAATTTTAGCAGTAAGATAGTCTTGTCAGCTACAATATTGAATTTAAGAGGAATAATGAACTAAATATGTTCAGCCTTTTTTCTTTGAAAACTTCTATGATAGAATCTTCATTTTATTTATTTTTTTCTTTTGCACAAGATCCTTTGCTTGAAATTCTTCATCCTTGCAATTATGCCCATCTCGTATCTTCACAATTTCTATTTCCTTTAACAAGTTTTCTTTGATGCCATCTTCATTGCATTCATCATCTTGTTCTACAATGTCCACTAGTATCCCTAAACTCAATCAGGTTGTGGAAGTGAAGTGATTTAGTGATAGGATTATCTTCATGAAGCTAGTAATAGGGAAGGAGAGGATCCATGTCATCAATGCCTATGCGCACAGCTAGGACTGGATGCATATCCTTTGCTTTAAGGGATCTGTAATGAAGAAAAGATTTTCCTTGGGGAAGAGTTGAATGGATATGTGAGTAGCAACAATTGCTGTTTTAAAAGGGGTGTGTGAAGGATATGGGTATGGTAGTAGAAATGGGGATGGTTAGGTTATACTAGAGCTTGCTTTGTACTATGATTTGGTATTATCTAACATCTATTTGAAAAGAGGGAACCACTTTTCACTACTTTTAAAAATGGGGTACTTGTACCCAAACGGACTTCTTCCTCACAATAAAGGGGCACAAACCTATATGTAAGAATTCCAAATTCATCCCTATGGAAGCCATAGCCTCTCTACTTAGGCTGGCACTTTTCGATGTGATGAGAATGGATGGAGTGGGAAAGGATTAGAGAAACATGCCTCCAAGGGTTTGGTGGTGATGCATGAAGGGTGCAAACCAAGTAGATTTTAAGAAAAACTATTGGGAGTGGAGGTTTGGAACCTAGATGCTAACACAGATGCTAACATAGATACTGTATGGGGAGAGATGACTAGGTTCTTCAAGAAAAGTGAAAGTAGAGATCCTGGGTGAATCCAATGGTCAAAAGGCCATGCCCAATTGAGCCACCATGATACCAAACTAGTGCAATAAGATCATGAAACTAGAGAACCAATTCTGATCTCAATTTTGTTCTAATAGCAATATTAAATGTTTATTAAATCTCTAGGTAATATTCTTTATTTACACGCACCAAATACAATAGGATCTCCATATTTTTAAATATCTAGAATAATCATCCAACATAAACTCCCTCAATAATAAAGGGTAAATCGCCTCAATCACCCTTTATTTTGACGGCAAGAACATTTAGCATCTCCATATTTAGCATCTCCATATTGGAATGACACTTAACACCCCATGCTTTCACATTTACACATTGCAGTTGATGTAAATCTCTGTCCAAAAAACAAATATTACAAAAATGCCACTTCTCACATGCTTAAGAGTATTTCATGACCAAGTTACCCTGTGCTTAAAATGTATTTTTATACTTTCATGAAGAATATAAAAAATCAAATCCAAGAATCTCATGAACAAAACATGACCTAAAGTAAAATAACCACACTAGAAATAGAGTCTGCTTAGATTTGCTGTTTAGCAGCAGCTACTATAATCTGAACGGTCAATCATCTCATGTTGTGGAAAAGAGAAAAGCAATTGGCTGCTCAACAAAAAATTCCTGAGAGTAATATTCATTGCTTTTTCGATTGTAATCACTGCAAACACCTGCTTGTTTTAATTATTTTCAGAAAGAAATTTCATAGCTGAACCATTGAATTCATGCCTTTACAATTCTCATTGATTCTTTGGAGGAAAAAAAAATTGATTCCAAGCTGTATTTGATATCAAAAAGTGAAAAAAATTACAAGCCAAAATCTCTCTTAAATTTAAACAGTAGACAAAATGACAAGTGGCCTCTCCATTCCTAATTAATTTTGCATCAAAGACTTGCCACCTGAGTGAGAAGTACTCAACAAGAATGGTTTGATAGCCTCTACAGTACACAGGACCAACATATCACCTCACCATCCCCTCTGCTCCTTCCTCCACTGCAATACACCAGCCACCTCTACTGTATCTTCCACCATCACAAAACAGCAGCTAGATAGCATTTAAGCAAGAAAATAATCCTAAATACAAGATCAAAACCCAAAAGCTTAAGAAATGGAGAGTTCTGATCTGATCTCTAGTAAACAAGATAGGCCAAATCTGTTGAGGAGAATGAAAAGAGAGGACAAAAGAAAGAGAGTGAGGGGTTAGGGAAAGCTGGAAATGACGAGAAATCAAAGAAAAAGACAACTTTTTGCAGATTGGAAAGAAATCAGTTTGGAAGTTATCCTTATATGGGGTTACTTTGGTCATTTTGCTTTAAACTTATCAGAATCAGTTGCCCTTCTTATGAGGCTGTGAATTGTAATTATAAAACATAGGATGCAAATCAAACTACAGGATGATTGGGGTGATTTACCTGATGATTAAATATAATTCTCATTGTTGGCTTTCATCATTTCCCATCAAGATGATGTGTGTTGAACTTTCATACATAGCATAACAAATTAATACCTGAATAATAAGATCAGTAATCTTATATGAAATGGAGTGACCATATGCTGAAAATTCCTAAATTTAGTCATGGAAAGAATTTATTTATTGAGGATGCTTGTGGTAAGAGAATGTTCTTGGATAGAGTTAAATAAAGGGAAATATGTTTTTAGTTGACTCTCATGGGTTTAGACCATGGCTGTTTTGTGGATGTCAAGCAGGTTCAGTTTCGCTAATAAACAATAGAATGAATCTGCTTAATATGGAGAAGCTTCACTAGCTTTATTTACTGCTACACAGGACTCAATTGGCATGAAATAATAATTTGTTGAGGATCACTTCTTGGGTGTGCCCGGAATTTGAACTGAACTTCTTGGAGTAAATCTGGAAACAGCCTTCAAATTATTAGGTTTTCAAATGAGTTTTCTTATAACTCTGTTGTATGTACCACTGTGGATTAATAACACAGAAGCCACTAGTTTTTAACTCTTTATATATATATATATATGCTCTGTGAATTTGTTCTAAGGGGTTGTGGCACAATTCACTTAGTGACATTGGCGGTCCTGTTTCCTTTTGAATATGAATGGATTTTAACTATATTCAACACCTACCTACACCCAAGGTTTTTGCCTATTCTTCAGGGCAAAATGGTGCAGAAAACACTAAGAACAAACCAGCAGCAATAAAATTATATTTTAAATGAAAGCTTGACACTGAAATTTCTCAAGAAAAAATAGTGAAAGCAAACAATAGTTTAGAACTTCAATGGCTCTCAAACTCTCTACTAACTGATTACTCTCCTGCATAGGCTCTTTTATACCGAAATAAAGGAAATAGGAAAATAGTTATTTTTGATATTGAGTACTAAATAAATCAAAACATGGAATTCTCAGCAAGAAAATAAATTTAATAAATAAAATACAAATTCTTCTTATTATGATTTTCTGCTTGCATGTGTGTAGAACACTCAATTCCCATGGATATATGTATTGCTGCCTCTGTATGAAACTTATTTGCCTACCAGCTGATCTTTCCTAAGAACCAGCCTGAACTTTGTCTGGGCTTGGTATTTTTAGAGGCCAGTTTAATTGAATTCTCACTGTAACTTACAAATATGTGATGGTTTCTGATCATTTTAGTAACCAAAGACTAATTCAACATGTGGATAATGCTTGTGACTAGAAAGATCCCTGTATTTGTAGCTAAGTGACTGTATTTTTCAAATTCAACATGGATAATGCGTGTGACTAAAAAGACCTCTGTTTTTGCAGTGAAGTGACTGCAACCTTTTTTTTTCCCCCTTGTATATTATATTGCAAAATATTAGCTATCCATATTATTCAATTTCTCTGGTGTCTAATCTTTCAAGAAATTCCCATGCAGATTGCCTTTATACCTTGGGATGGTGGGTGTGGGTTTGAACATTCTTATCTTCTTATATACAATTATGTTTGCCTGGAGTGTCAGGAGGTTCGATGAAAAATGGGAGCTCTCAAGCATATCCACTCTGCCATTAGTTACCCTTTTGGGGCTTGTCTCCTTTTGCTTGTAAGAGTAACTATTGTGCTTTTCAGTTTTTCAATTAACTGAGTTCTATCACTTATGTTTAGACCACTTATTCTGTTTCTGAACTCACTTAGGTTTTCCTTTTCTTTGTGGCCAATTTGGAGTTTTTTGACCCTTCCTCTTCTGGTACATCTTAGATTTTTCATTTTTTTCTCTTCCTGCTTATGGATGCACACAATAATTTACATGTGGAGACTGCCTGATCACTCTTGTGTTATTGCAGTTCACACTGTTTATGGCTTGTATGGTTATCTTTCCCAACATTATGATTGGAACATTCAGGACACAAAACGATGCATTCCGCATAGATTAAGTTTCCAGAGTTTCAAGAAAGGAGATATTGATTTGGATGAAGATTCTCTTACTCACACATTGTGGTTGCGTTGGCTATGGACTGAGGCCGTGATGCGATGAATCTCCCGCACAGTTTTGCCTCAATGGTGCGTGCTGCCAGAACTGATTGTCTTTTAATCAGCCAGTTTCATATTCAATGTGATCCTTACCTTATGATAACTAGAACAACCATCAATCATGAGTTCAGAGATGTGGATCCATTTGATAATGTGCCATAGATGTGCTAATCTGCAGTCATATGATGTTAGCCTTCAGTACCTCCATCTACGGAATGGGAGAGGGCATGGTTTTGTTATTGTAGTCAAAGTGATAGTTTGAATTTCCATACTCTTAGTTCTTGTTTCATTTTCCTTCTGTTATCAAGTTGGGTAACATGGTTTATGTGCCCTTATCGTGTTCTCATCATTTTTGAAACCCAATTCCCTGCCTTTGTATCTGATCGACTTTTTCAAGGTTTTCATTCATATTTCTCGTCTGAATTGCACACCCTTTCTTCTACAAGAAAAGATGTTATTTCTTCTGCATTTTTTGTGAAGTGATTTCTAACAAAAGATCTTGTTTGAGAAGAAGATTCAAAGAATATTTTTGTTGTAAAATTGATAAGGTTTGGTCTAACTTTTTAATCTAGTCATGGGCTTTTGGATGTATCTGCATGGGCAGTATTATGGTATTTCTATATTGTCAAACTAAAGAGGTCGTCATAGCACTCATGTTTTAAGGATAGCACTCATGTTTTATTTCCTTAATTTCTCAAACTTTATTTTATTTTATTTTTAAAAAAAATGCAATTTTCATACATAAAAAAACTGATGAAGAGACATGGAAGTGAGAACGAAGATCGCTTGTGCACAAAAATATCCTTCATTAGTTAAGACCCGATCAAAAAAATATCTCACGAACTATTCATTATAATATGCTTAAAAGACGAGAATCTTGTATTCTTCTTTTGTTCATGCATAAAAATTAGGAGAAAACATTAAAATGAATATTTTTGTGGTTGAAATTGTATTTTGTAATTTTAAAAAAATTGTTTAAAATTAATTTTTTTTTGTTTTTGAATTATTTTTATGTATTGATATTAAAAAATAATTTTTTTAAATAAAAAATCACATATTTATAAATAAAAAATATTTTAAAAATAATTATTATTGCACTTTCAAATATTAAAAGAAAACATTCCAATCTTTCCACAAACATTACAAAAAATAGATGGAAACATCTTAAAGAATATTTTTTGAAATATGTTAGGAGAATAAAAAAGCATCCCACCAATTTATCTTTTGACCTTATTTAAAGGAATTTAGGAGGACTCTTTTTTCTTTTCCTTTTTTTTTTCTTCTTCCCTCTTCCTCCATTTTCTTTTCTTTCTTTTTTTTTAAATTTTTTTCCTCCCCTTTCATCATCACGGTGGTTAAAATACAAAAGACTACTTCTACACCACCAAATCAAACTTAATCACCATACAATTGAATAAACCCTTCTTTATGAAATCAAAACAATTCCTCTACGGTTAAAGCTCGGTCATTATAGGAACCGTAATTTAATCTAAATCATAGAAAGAAAAAAAAAAGTGGCCATATATTGCTACTTATCGAAGTAGCTCTTTTAAAAGAAGAGAAAGCCAAGTCAACTTGACATTCAATTTGCCATCATTAGCTAATAGTGAAAATTATTGTCCTCCTCAATACTTATATTAGATTATGGTTTGCCAACTTTTACTCCTATCAATTTAGGAATCCATGCACTATTGCATGCATCGCCTTATCTTCATACACCACTATTATTTCTGGTTTAGTTTTCACAATTTTTCAATATGCTTTCACTTTTTTTACAATAGTTTCATATTAGATTTTTTTTAATGATTTTATTTGAGAGTTTTTAGAAGTCATAAGATGTGTGTAAGAGCCCGGCCTAACTTGCCATATATTATCTGCTTTAGGCCTTACAATCCTCACGGTTTTGTTCCTAATAATGTAAGCTCATTTTTGAACTTGATGCCCCAAAACACAAATGACAAGTTAACAACCAACACTAATAATAGGGCTAACTACCAACTTCTCACCCTCTGATATGGGATCTTACAATCCACCCCCCTTAAGAAGCCCGACAACCTCGTCGGCACAACCAAATAGCCAATGAGGTCAGCTCTAATATCAAATGTAACAGCAAGTCCAACTTGCCATATATTATCCGCTTTGGGCTTTACTACCCTCACGGTTTTATTCCTGGTGACGCGAGCCCATTTCTGAACTTGACGCCCCAAAACGTGTATAATAAGTTAGCAATCAACACTACAAATAAGGCCAGCTACTAACTCCTCACCCGCCAATGTGGGATCTTATAATGTGGTTCAACTATAATGTCTTTGAGCATTGAAACAAGCTGAGGTTTTTTATATGAAATAAGGCAATCTTTCTATCTTAGGCATTTTACATATCATGTTTTATTATTATTATTATATTCAACTTAATGCTTATATTATTGTTATCATTGTTGAATTCTTATTTATCAATTATATAATTTGATTGTTACTCGTCAAATGTTGTTTTTTCTTTAATATGTTTAATTCATGCGTGTATGTTATGTTATCTTTTTTTTGTTGTTTGTAACTGACACGACCAAAAGATTGATGTCTTTTTTTAAGTGCAGGAGTTGAAGTAATAAATAACCTAGCAAGACCGGGGTTGAACCATAAGGAGGTAAACTATATAAAATTATAAACAATTAATAAAAAAGAGTTGAAGAAAATTCTTGAGATGTAATATTAATGTAAAGATTAAATAAAGATAAAATAATTGTCAAGATTAGATGATTCACTAATGGTATTTCAAACAAGTATAGTATAAACTTTTTTCATTACTCAACTGGAAACCACACACAAAGAATATTCCAATCAGATTATAAATTATTAACATGATTACATTAGTTATTTTATTCGAATAATGCTAATACTTGTAAACATTGTCAGGTATTCATGATGCTAACTTATGTTAACAACAAATCAAGTTCCTTTCATAGCACAAGTGTCGGTTATACCATATGGTTGGGCTATAAAAGTGCCAAGTATTTGTTATACCAAGGGTTATACAACATAAATCTAGATTAACTATTTAACAAGTAAAGTATTAAAAGTGAACAAGTGACAAATATAAAACATATTAGTATTAAACATTAAAATTCGTGTTGAGTTTATACTATACTTATTTTTACACTATTAGTATAACATTTTTAACTTAATATAATAAACTTATCTAAATATAATGAAAGAGAGAAACATAAATAAACAAGATAAGAACATAAATAAAATATAAGTTAACGAAAAGGAAAGGAAAGGAAAAGTATAAACAAAAGATTAATATAATCAAAATTTAAGCATTACAAAAATATAAAGAGAGAGAGAGCAAAAGATAATCTTGATTTGAAAACCAAGATGCCTAAATATATGGTAAATGCCTCATTTTATAGCCTAAAATTCAAAATTATTGATTTAATGACTGATTATTGAGTGGGTGACCACCTCTTGAATTATATCTGCTTAATATTTCTTAAACAAGATATTAATAAACTTTTTATTTATGTGTTCAATGTATGGAAACATTGGTGATTGAGCTTTTATTGAAAGAAAACAACATTTTGTTCTAATGTTTTTCTAAGGTTAACTTCCTTGGGTTGAAATTATTATTATTTTTTCTTTACTTTAATATATATATAGATACACAATGCATCTTTAACCCATGTAACGAGCTTTTGGCTAATGACTCCCAAACCAATTAGTCTTAGGGTATTAGGTATTGAGACACCCCTATGAGTTTAGTAACTTGGGTTGCAAATACTAATACTCAGATAGTGCAATTTTTTATTCGTTTAAGCTTTTCTCCTTAACTCATGTAACAAGTAATGGGCCAACCTAAGTCATTTGACTTTAGGGTATTAGATGTTAAAACACTCATTTGAACTTAATTGCTTAGGTTAGGAAGACTACGAAACCAAACTTATCTATATTTTTATTATCATTAATTTTTATTTTTATTTTTTTTACAAATTATATATTATCCCTTTTTCTTAATTGTTACCTTTATCAAAAGAACATAAATAATGTAACAATCCAATGTGCAACCCATAATCACATGTTAAAGTGTCTATGAAAATAAAGGTTTAAAAATACTTCTTAAATAAGTATATAAGAAGAATCAATTCATAATAAAATAAGAGTTTGTAAACCTGAATATTTGATGAAGTATTCTGATATACCTTGTTGAGAATGATTACTAAGATGCGTTTCAAGAGTTATTTTAACAAAAGAACTCCTTTACTCTACCACTTAGTAACAACAGTTTTGTAAATGACTTACGCAATAGAAAACATAGTTATTTTTTTTTTTAATATCAACAACTACCCTTTTCTCCCAATCAAAATGAGACATTGTCCTCAATATCCTAAGGTAAAAAGATAAAGTATAGAAGACATCTCTTGAAACAACGAACACTAACAATCCTGAAATATATTTTAAAAATTATATAAGTAATAATAATAATAAAAATATGCTATTAATAAAATCAAAAGACACAAGGTTTCACAAACAAAGGCTTAAATTTAATCTAAGCTTTTTACTGTTTTTCTTAGTTGATCAATTTATGCGCCTCATAGAGGGATCAATTACAAGGATAAAATATTATAGTTGGTCAATCAATTGTTCAGCAATAGCAGCAAAAATTATGATTTTTCGTGCCAAAGATAGAAATTTATGTTCCATAACATGATAACAAAAAAACAATAAATTATCATAAAAACCATTAACATTTAACAGACTTATAGGTTTATGATAAATGTGAAGTTGGGCCCAAAAGAAAATATGAAAGATTTCTTTCAATGTACTCAGACCACTTGGTAAAGCAGTGAAGACGTCAGCATGGTTAAACATTGTATTCATTCAATCATATATTATAGAGACTTGTAGTTCCTCTCAAATTATTTTTTTAATGATGTCTTCTTTTGCTAAAGTCTTGGAGATTACCCTGAAAACTTAACCACCTCCTAAAAATACAACTATTGACACACCCTCATTAACTCAAGGTTGTCTCCCCCATATACGAAATGAATCTTTCTCTCAGCTAATACCTAACTAAAATAATTTGTTGGTTCTAAAACACTCCTTTTCTTTTTCAAGATTGAATCCACCAAAAACATAAATATTTCTTATATAATGACTTAAGAAACCTATCATTTCTATACATTTCTATATCTGTTGAATGTATGGTTTTATCTACTGAATGTAGTAGAAATGAAGGGAAGGAAGAGAAAATTTTATAAATGAAAAATTAAAAATACAATCATACCACATACATATAGGCTATTATATATATATATCATTTATTATTTTTATATTATGTTTTTAAAAAACATGTACATGTACAGGTAGTTATTATTGTGGTTTATATCTTCTCTTGGTTTTACTTCCAAGAACCACTTAAATGTCTTCTATAAATCGAGGATAAGATTCACATCCAGTTTTCTTAAAAATTGATAAACAAGATCTTTATAGTTAGATTTTCAATACTAAGTCAATCATGTTCTTTATGAAAATGAGGTTATAAATCATGAATTATACAATATAAATCACCATCAAGATACGTCTTAAAAGTCAATAGAAAATTATCTAAAGATTTTTTATATTTTGAAATAAATCCAGACTTTTGATATTTTTTACAAGCTTTGAAAATGTGTCTTTGAATATGGTGGGCTAATAGAATTTATATTGAAGGATTTTTGCAGTCATCATTTTCGACAAGAAATGACTCTCACATGCTTCAGAATGACAAATTTTATTGACACTACATACCTCATTGTCCGAAATGCATTTTGAAATATTTGATCAATGATTAGTACTTAAAAGTGTATTTTTATTAAGGTTTTATTTCATCATTTTGCACTTGAAATATCAATAACTCCTTAACCAAACCATGTCTTATAATAACATATCTAATAATATAAGATACCTTTAATTTATGGTAAATATTTATTTTAAATACAAGTTATCACATAAATAAAAGGAATGATTGATGAGTTTAAGAATTAAAATTAAATGGGCAAAAAGATGGCCAAGCTTAGAAAAAAGATGTTAATGCAGTCCAAACCAGAACACTATTTGGTAATTGAGTCATATCTGGAGCTGTAGATCTTGGATTTAAGTCTATTTTATATGGATAGAAAGATAAGACATAGGCCTACAACTTTCATAGAAACCTAAGATTTTAAAAAAGCCATTTTCAAGTCCAAATTATAGTAACAATAAAGAAGTTCAAATTTATCCTCCAGCTTGGACACTATTTAGTGTTTGACTCATATTTAGAGTTTTATAAGTCCAAATGACCTCTCTTTTTTTTTTTTTCTGAAAAGCTGAGACAATTTCTAACAACTTTAATATGTTGAAGTGTTTTAATTTTAACATTATCAATGATGTTTTGAGCAAACAAGAAAAGATAAGGATTGTCAATAAGTTAAGAGTTGGCTACCTACTCATCAATTAGTCATCAAATCAATAGTTCTCAATTTTGGCCTCTAAAAGGAGATGTTTGCCATGCATTTAGGCATCTTGGTCTTCAGATTAAGATTATGCTCTTTGTTTTCTCTCTTTGTATTTTTGTAATGCTTCAGTTTTGTTTTTATTAATATTTTGTTCATGCCTTTCATTTCTTTTCCTTTACTTAGTTAACTTTTATGTTATTTATGTTCTTATTTTTTTATTTCTTTCATTATGTTTAGTTAAGTTTATATGTCAAGGTGAAAACGTTACACTAATAGTGTAAGAATAAGTATAGTGTAAACTTAACATGGACTTTAATGTTTGATACTAACATGTTTTGTATTTGTTATTTTGTTCACTCTTTAATACTTTACTTGTTAAATGAATAATCTAGATTTATATTGTATAACACTTGGTACAACAAATGCTTGACACTTTCATAGCCCATACATATTGTATGGTATAATCGACACTTGAGCTATGAAAGAAACTTGATTTGTTGTTAAAATAAGTTATAATCATGAATGCCTAATGAGATTTACAAGTATTAGCATTAATTGAATAAAATAACTAACATAATCATGTTAACAATTTATAATTTAATTGGAACCTCTTTTGTGTGTGGTTTCAAATTGAATAATAGGAGTTTATACTATATTTGTTTGACATACCATTAGTAGATCCTCTAACCTTGACATTTATTGTTATCATTGTTTAACCTTTACAATAATCTTCTATCGCAAAGTTCTCATCAACCTCTTTATCTTCTTTTTCTTCTTCTTTACTATTACTACTACTACTACTACTATTGTTGTTGTTGTTGTTGTATATAATTTATACAATTAACCTCCTGTGGTTCTACATCGATCTTACTAGGTTATTTATTACTTTGACACTCCTCTACTTGGAAGAAGGCATCAATCTTTTGGTTGTGTCAAGTTTATGATGCATTACTGAGGAGGTAAGTTCTTGTGCAAATTATAGTATTTATTTTATTTTCTCTTTTCATTTTTTTTGTATATAACTTTGTTTCTTTTCTCTTGTTTCTTCTTCTTTTATTTTCTTCTTCCTTTTATTATATTTCTACATATGCATGAAAGTGTGGTCACGTACATTAAGTGGTAGACTTTGTAGGGTATCATTATTGTTTTTAGAAAATATGACCGAAGAAGATAATCAATCATTTCATAATAAGAATATCCATGTTAGAAAACTTAGAGACCACATGAATCCTACAAGAACAAGTGCACCATCATGCATAGTTTTTCCTCCTAATGCATCTCATTTTAATTTTAAGTCAGACATTATTTAACTTTTATCTTCTTTTCATGGCTTAGATTTGGAAAATCCATACTTGCATTTAAAGGAATTTGAGGAGGTCTGCAACAAGTATGACTCAAATTATAGTATGAACACCATCAAATTAAAGCTTTTTCCTTTTTCATTAAAAGATAAAGTTAAAAATATGGCTATAAAATTTAAGAATAGGATCCATTCATGCTTGGGATGAAATGCAACAAAAGTTTTTAAAGAAGTTTTTAATCAACTTAAATCTACTTTAAGTAAAAATAAGTTGGATGAATCTGAAGATTTGCAAATGATTTATTCTAAGAAAGAAATTACAGATGAAAAATACACTGAAAATGTTGATGCGGATCTTTTGTCAAAAGTGACATCAAATTCGATATCTAACATCACACTAATTGATGATTACTTTCCTAATGAATCCTTACTTTCTCTTAGTCCAATGCCTTGGTGTGATAAAAATATTAATTTTATTGCTTTATAAGATTTGCCAACTGATTGGAGTACCCAAGATAAAGAAAAGTTTTTGAACGAAGTGAAGAAATTTTATTGTGATGACCCTAACTTATTCAAATATTGTCCTGCTCAAATATTTCAAAGATTTATTCCTGACAATAAGGTAAGTAGTGTTATTAAATTTTGTCATTCTGAAGCATGTGGAAGTTATTTCTCGTCAAAAAAGACAGTTATAAAAATCTTTCAAAATGGATTTTATTAGTCCACCATATTCAAGGAATCACATGCATCCCGCAAAACCTGTGAAAATTTCAAATGATAGGATTTATTTCAAAACACAAAGAGTCTTTAGATAATCTTCTATTAACTCTTAAGTCTCATCATAGTTGAGATAAGCATCGTGCAATTCATGACTTATAAACCCATTTTCATAAAGAAGATGCTTGACTTAGTTTTGGAAATCTGACTAAAAAAGACCCTGTTTGTCAGTTTTTAAGAAAATTGGATGGGAAGCCTATCATCGACCCATAGAGAGTGTTTAAGCCGTTCTTGAACATAAAGCCAAGGGAAGATATGAGCCATAAACACAACTACTGGTACATACACATGTTTTTTTTAAATATAATAAATAAATAAATAAAGAGAGAAAATGTGTGTGAGACTCCTGCTAGCCTACATATAGGTGGTATGATTGCCTTTTCAATTTCTTGTCTATAAAATCCTCTATTCCTTCCATTTATTTCCACTCAACCTATATATTCATTAAATATAGAAGTGTGTAGAAATGGCAAGTTCCTCAGGTCATCACATAAGAAATATTTGTGTTTTCAGTGGATCTAGTCTTGGAAAAGAAATGGAGTTTTTAGAATCAGCAAATCATCTTGGTCAAGTGCTAGCTGGGAGAAAGATTTATTTAGTGTATGGGAGAGGTAGTCCTGGGTTAATGGGAGGTGTGTCAATAGCTGTATTTTTTGGAGGTAGTCAAGTTTTGGGGGTCGTTCCTGAAGATTTAGCACAAGAGAACATCATTGGAAAAACAATTGGAGAGGAACTATAGGTCTCCACAATGTCTACTCGAATGAATGCAATGTTTAACCATATTGATGCCTTCATTGCTTGACCAGGTGGTCTAGGCATATTGGAAGAGATCTTTCATATTTTCTTTTGGGCCGAACTGCACATTCATCATAAACTCATAAGTTTGTTAAATGTTAATGGTTATTATGATAAATTATTGTCTTTTCTTGATCATTCTGTAGAACAGGAATTTCTAACATCTTTTGCACGACATATCATAATCTCTGCTACTGCTGCAAAACAATTGATTGACCAACTACAATATTTCATTCCTGTAATTGATCCTTCCATGAGTCACATAAATTGGTCAACTAAGGAAAGCCATAAAAAGCTTAGATTGGATTTGAGCCTTCATTTGTTAATATTTGTGTCTTTTGGTTTTATTATTGTGTTTTGTTATTTTTTATATTTGTTTCAGTGTGTTTCAGGTTTGTTAGTGTTCATTATTTTAGGTGATATCTTCTATACTCTATCTTTCTACCTTTAAACATTAAACACAATGTCTTGTTTTAGTTGGGGAAAGAGGGTAGTAGCTAAAAAAACAAAAAAAAAAACTGTGTTTTCTATTTCATAAAGCATGTACAAAATTGTTGTTACTATGATAGCAGAGTAAGGAGAACTTTTTATGACTTTTGAGACGCATTTTAGTAATCATTCGTAAGAAGGTCTATCATAATATTTCTTGAAATATTCAGATTTACAAACTCTCGCATTGTTATCACTTAATCCTGCTTATATACTTATTTAACATGTATTCTTAAACCTTAATTTATACACACACTTCAACATATGATTGTGGGTTGCATATTGGATTATTACATTATTTATGTTCTTTTATTAAAGGTAACAACTAAAAGAAAGGGATAGTATATAATTTTTTTTAAAAAAAAACAAACAAAAAAAAAGAAAAAAAGAAAAAAGAAAAAATTAATAATAATAAAAATATAAATAAGTTTGGTTTTGTAGCCTCCCTAACCTAAGTAATTAAGGCTGAAAGGGGTGTTTTAACACCTAATACCCTAAAGTTAACTGACTTGAAAGTTATTGGCCCAATGCTTATTATATTGGTTGAGGAGAAAAGTTTAAGGGAATCAAACATTGCACTATTTACGTATCAGTATTTGAGACCCGAGTTCCTAAGCTCGTAGGGATGTCTCAACACCTAATGCCCTAAAACCAACTGGTCTGGGAGTCATTAGCCAAAAGCTCATGACATGGGTTAAAGATGCATGGTGTTTTAAGTTATTTGTATATATATTAAAAAAAGAAAAAAAAAGAAAAAATAATAATCCTAATGCAAGGAAGTTAACCTTAAACATTAAAACAAAAATTTTGTTTTCTTTCAAGAAAAGCCCCATAATTATGTGTTGATATATATCAAGCATAAAAGAAAGGTTTATTAATATCTTGTTTAAGAGTTATTGAGCAGATATATAAATTTAATAATAGTTTGTTTATCTGGATATATTAATGGAAGTTGAATGATGAATACGTAGCTTTGTGGAATTTGCAAATTGTTTTTCTATTTTAACATTTTGATTACTAAAGACTAGTAATAAGCTGATTGGGAGTTGTGATTAGCACTTAAAAGTGCATTTTTATCAAGGTTTTATGTCACCATTTTGTACTTGAAGTATCAATAACTCCTTAACTAAAACATGTTTTATAATAACGTATTTAATAATATAAGATGCCTTTAATTTATAGTAAATATTCATTTTAAATCTAGACATATTACATAAATAAAAAGATTGATTGATGAATTTAAGAACTGAAATTGAAAGGACAAAGATATGACCAAACTTAGAAAAGAGATGCTGGTGCAGTCTAAATAATGTAACCATATTATTTGATAGTTTCACCCATATTTACCTAATGTTTTGTCCATTTTTTATATGTAAAATGCCTTGATATTCTTTGTTTTATGTTTTGACGGCACTTTTGGATGAAAAATGCAAAAAGGAGTAAATTGGAAATAATTAGCAGATTTGACGTTCAATTGATGTTTTGTGCAGAGCGTGAGTTCTAAAGATCAAAATGAAGTGATTCTAGTGGCACTAAAAAGCTAACATCCATACCTTTCTGGAAATGTAATGCAAGAAAAATAAAAAAAAGAAGATCATGGAAATCACATCCTTCAAAGTCAAATCTCGCATTCTGCCACTGTTGACCTTTGTCTATTCAAAATTCAATATCTGGAGCTATAGAAGTAAAATTTATGCGAACTTAATTTTTTTGGATTCCTGACTCAAAGGCCTGTAAACGCTCCAAATTGCATCCAAAAATGATGTCAGATGAGGGAGATATGATTTTTCAAAAATGACAACTAAATTCTGCCAGCAATCAGGTTTCGTGAAGAAATGAGTCCAAATTACATTTCGAAGCTTCTAAACCGTCATCTAATTTTTTATATCAGCAATTTATCTCCTCTAAATTAGAGTTTGAAGATTTCATGCAAGGCTATTTCTCTTTTTTAGGAAAAATAGTTATTGAAGTACTTAAATGTCAATTGTCAACTTAAGGGACGACTACTTTGTAAATTAGGAACTAGGATTTCTTAGCATATAAAAAGAAAGAGAGAGAGGAGAGAAGGGGGGCAGTAGCCAGAAGTTAAGAAACACAAATTCTCTCCTCTACAAACCTAAAAAAATCATGCTCTCTTTATTCTTTAAGAGTAGTTGTTCAATAGTTATGCAAGGCTAAACTCTTTTCTTTGTTGCAAGGACACAACAAACCTTTGGATTTCAAGAACCGTGAGATTTATTCTTCCTTTTATTTTTAGTTTATATTATAAATAAGTATGATTGTTTTCCTATGCATATTTTCTATGATTGTTATTGATAATTGCTAGAGCGGAACTCTAAGTTATTATTGTGAACAATTTATTGCTAAGTTTGATATCAAAACCGGAGTTGTGATGTATGAACTTGTGAAGCAACTAAGCTTGATAATTGTGGCGGAACTACATTATTAAACTTAGAGAGAACACTGAAATATCTAGTTCTTAGGGCTGCCATTGAACTAAATCATTAATGCGGACATTGTGATTGTTTGTTGGTTAGGGTTAGTTATACGGCGGATCCGTTAATTAACCAACATTAAGAAAAGATAAAAATTCAGAATATAAATTGTAGTTTTGTTTCAAGGATCGGTTTTAATTTCCATTGGTGGATGTGTGTTTACAACCAAGGTTTGTTTTCTTGATAAATTTTGAGTTCAATTGATTTTGTTTGCTAGTTTAATTTCTTCCATAGTTTAGATCATTACAAATCAAAACCCCCCAATTGCATAACGTATAGCATAAAAATCTGAACTAAATCTTCCTTGTGGGATCGACCCCTTGCTTGCTCTATACTATCTTATGTGTTGTGTTTTAAGCTAGGGTAATTAATTTGTGCGACCATGACATCGCAACAAATTTTGGCGTCGTTGCCGGGGATGTAATTTTAGTTGATTCTTATGCTTGTACTGTTATTTTTAGTTGCTATGATTTTTTATTTATATTTCTAAAAAAAAGGGAAACAGAATTTTTGCTTGCGGCGGTATCGTTTATTTGCGGTGGCGGTACTGTTCAAAACAGAATTGTTTCTGGAAGGAAAGCGACGTTCTGAACAAGACTAGTAGTTTACTACTAGCCCCACCCTATTGAGGCCAAATTCCACTGTTTTCTAAGGTTTTAAGGTTACGAAAGGAAGCTCGTCTCAACACCATTAGTATTGCACGACAACAAACACTCAAGGAGCTTGTTGCTCCTAATATGGAAAATCAGCCATTATGCATAAACATTGACAATAATGTAATCTTTGAGCTCAAATCTGGTTTTATACATTTGTTACCAACATTTAATGGTCTTGCAGGAGAAGATCCTTATACTCATCTCAAAGAGTTCCATATGGTTTGTGTTGGCATGAAGCCAAATGGAGTTGATGAAGAACAAGTTAAGTTGAAAGCTTTCCTTTCTCTTTAAAAGGGGCAGCAAAGGCATGGCTTTTCTCTATTCTTCCAGGATCTATTGGAACTTGGAATGCCATGAAAAAGATTTTCCTTGAGAAGTATTTCCCAGCATCTTGAGTTGCCAACATAAAGAAAGAAATATGTGGGATTCGTCAATCTCATGGAGAGACACTCTCCGAGTATTGGGAAAGATTTGAGCAACTATGCATTCAATGCCCTCATCATCAAATACCCTATCAACTACTCATTCAATATTTCTATGAGGGATTGATGCCTACTGATCGTAGTATCATTGATGCTGCAAGTGGAGGCGCATTGGTGGATAAGACACCCGAGGCTGCACGCCAATTGATCTCAAACATGGCAGCTAACTCAAAACAGTTTGGCACTTGTAGAGACTTCTCCAACAAACGAGTAAATGAGGTAAGTATTTCTAACCTTAAAAATAAAGTTAATGATCTTACTTCTCTTGTGCGTTCTTTGGCTTATGGAAATATGCAGCAGGTGAAAGTTTGTAGCATATGCTCCTTACAAGGACATGCTTCGGATATGTGCCCAACAATGCAAAAAGATTACATTGAACAAGCTCATGCAATTGATGGAGCATTCAATGGACAACCCCAGCATAAATATGATCCCTTTTCCAACACGTACAATCTTGATGGATAGATCATCCCAACTTACTTTATGGCAACCCATCCCAACAAGGCAATCAAGGTCGATAATTCCATCCCCATGGATTTCAACCCTAACAAAATTATCAAGCAAGACAACCCCCTCCATTCACAAACTCCAATGTTACGGGCTTGTCATCTAGTGATGATCTTCGTGAGATGATGAAAACTTTGGCTTTTAATATTGTTACCTTGCAACAAAATGTCATGTCTTTTCAACAGGCAACAAGGTCAAGTATTCACAACTTAGAGAAGCAAATGGGGCAAGTAGCTTCAAGTGTAGGGAAATTGGAGTCACAAATGAATGGAAAATTGCCCTCCTAAGCGTTAAATCCAAAAGAGAATGTTAGTGCGATCATGCGGAGAAGTGGGAAAGAACTTGAAGAGAAAGGTCAAAACAAATTGAGATGGAGGAAGAAGAAGAGATAGAAGTGCGATCATGCGGAGAAGTGGGAAAGAACTTGAAGAAAAAAGGTCAAAACAAATTGAGATGGAGGAAGAAGAAGAGATAGAAACTGAATTGAGTACAAAGAAGGAACATCATCCTCCTCCACAAACTAAAACATCGACCAACACTCCAAAGGTAACTCCTCACTCAATGAATTCCAGTTTTAAAGCAATTCCACCCTTTCCTGTGAGTTCTTCTAAGTCAAAGAAAGAGGACAAAGAAAAAGAGATTTTAGAAGTTTTCAAAAAAGTAGAACTCAACATTCCTTTGCTTGATGCTATCAAGCAAATTTCCAAGTATGCTAAATTTTTGAAGGAGTTGTGTACTACCAAGAGAGCTTTCTAATTGAAAGGTTATGAAATGGTAAGTATGGGTGAAGTTGTGTCTACTGTTGTTCAAAAGAATATGCCTTTGAAGCAAAATGACCCAGGTGCGTTTACTATCCCATGTGTTATTAGTAATGCTAGTTTCAAGAGGGCCTTATGTGATTTAGATGCATCCATTAGTGTTATGCCCAAACATGTTTATGATTCTCTTAGTCTTGAGCCTTTGCATAAAACTAGCATTGTAATATAACTTGCGGATCGTAGTTTGGTTTACCCACTTGGTGTGATAGAGGATGTCCTAGTCAAGATTGATACTTTGGTTATTCCATGTGACTTTTATATTCTTGATAAGGAACATGATTCTTGTGATTCATCAACCAGCACTCCTATATTGTTTGGAAGACCATTCTTGAAAACTGTCAACACAAAGATTGATTGTGGTAAGGATACCTTGTCTATGGAGGTAGGAGATGAAAAAATTGAATTCAATTTTCATGATGCAATGAAATATCCTTATAGCAAGGTCAATAGACATCGTTTGAAACCTTTTTATGAAGGTTGGACGGTAGAACTCACCGCTTCTGTAGAGTTAGCTGAACCAATCTATGAAGAATGAGCATGCCACATGTCAAGCCAATGACATAAAACAAAAGTGCTTATTGGGAGGCAACCCAGCACACAAAAAGAAAAATCAGATTTGCTTTCTTTTTCCTTATCTTTTACTTTTTTGTATTTTAATTTATTTTCTGTCATTCTCTTATGTTCCTTTACTTTTATTTCAACATTGAGGACAATGTTGTGTTTTAAGTGTGGGGGTATTGGAAGAATTTTTATTTTTTTATTTTAGTTTTCTTTTTGGTTCTTAAAAAAAAATTGTGTTTGATCTTTTTAACTCCCATTGGTTTTTGAGAATATGAGTATTATGTATGAGAATTAATTGCGATAAATGAAGATATAAATCAAATGAAAGAGTATGCATGCAAATTTTAAGGTTTAATTGGTTTAGGGATTGACTTTGAGAATATGCCATATTGATTTTATAGTGTTATACCACTGCAAATTTTTGAGCGTTCAACATTGTATTCTTTAAGTGTGCATTCTTTCAATGATATGTATCTCTAGAACTTGCTTCATATCTTATTGAGATTATATTCCATTACAAATATATATGAAGATGATAAAGGCAATAGGAATTTTAAAGCACTTGAACCAAAAAGCCAGCCTAAAGCATATTATCCTTAGTGAGCCCCTTTTGAGCTTGTTTATCTTTTCTTTGCTTTATCCATGTATAAGCCTTAACTTTATATATATTTTCCTTTTCCCCTAGCCAAGGATTAGTAGAGCATATACTTGTGATACTTCATGGAATTATGGTTGGAAATTATATGAAAAGACAGAAGAAGTGATGCTTGATGAAAAGATGGGCAAAAGTACAAAAAAAAGAAAAAAAAAGTTCCTTTATGTTCTTAAGATTTTATGTTAAAAGAGCTTAAATTAAAAGGAGTTAAGCATTGGTGATTAAAGATGAAAACTTTATGAGCTTTGATGGAATATCTTGTTTGAAATATCATTTTTCGGATTGCTCTACTTTCTTTGATTTGAACCTTTTCTTTTACTCTCTTTTACCTCACCTTAACCTTAGCCCCATTACAACCGGAAAATAAGACATTTTGATTCATGCATTGTTTGTAATATGTTAGTAATGGAGATAAGATTGAAAAGCAAGCTTATGATAGAACATACTCTTTGATTGAATTTGAGAGATTTAAACACATAAACCCTAAATACATGAGTGTTGGAGTGTATATCAATGAGAGGACCTATCACTTTGGCATGACATAGATTTCATTTAAATCCCGATGATTGATTGAATTTTGAAGTTTGCATGTAAACAAATTCATAAAGAATTATTTATTTTATCCTTTTTTATTATATTCTTATTTATAATGTTTGTACTCTTGGACATTGATGAGAGATTAAGAGATTGATCATGGTTATTTTCAATTTAATTTTATTTATCATTTCTCGAGGACGAGCAAGAACTAAGTGTGGGGGTATTTGATGTAACCATATTATTTGATAGTTTCACCCATATTTACCTGATGTTTTGTCCATTTTTTTATATGTAAAATGCCTTGATATTCTTTGTTTTATGTTTTGAAGGCACTTTTGGATGAAAAATGCAAAAAGGAGTAAATTGGAGATAATTGGCAGATTTGACGTTCAATCGATGTTTTATGCAGAGCGTGAGTTCTAAAGATCAAAATGAAGTGATTCTAGTGGCACTAAAAAGTAACATCCATACCTTTCTGGAAATGTAATGCAATAAAAATAAAAAGAGAAAGATCATGGAAATCACATCCCTCAAAGTCAAATCTCGCATTCTGCCACTGTTGACCTTTGTCTATTCAAAATTCAATATCTAGAGCTATAGAAGTGAAATTTATGCAAACTCAATTTTGTTCGATTCCTGACTCAAAGGTCTATAAACGATCCAAATTTCATCCACAAACGATGTCAGATGAGGGAGATATGAATTTCATCCAAATTCTGCCAGCAATCAGATTTCGTGAAGAAATGAGTCCAAATTACGTTTTGAAGCTTCTAAACCGTCATCTAAGTTTTTATATCAGCAATTTATCTCCTCTAAGTCAGAGTTTGAAGATTTCATGCAAGGCTATTTCTCTTTTTTAGGGAAAATAGTTATTGAAGTACTTAAATGTTAATTGTCAACTTAAGGGACGACTACTTTGTAAATTAGAAACTAGGGTTTCTTAGCATATAAAAAGAAAGAGAGAGAGGAGAGAAGGGGGGCAGCAGCCAAAAGTTAAGAAACACAAATTCTCTCCTCTACAAGCCCAAAAAAATCATGCTCTCTTTATTCTTTAAGAGTAGTTGTTCAATAGTTATGCAAAGCTAAGCTCTTTTCTTAGTTGCAAGGACACAACAAACCTTCGGATTTCAAGAACCGTGAGATTTATTCTTCCTTTTATTTTTAGTTTATATTATGAATAAGTATGATTGTTTTCCTATACATATTTTCTATTATTGTTGTTGATAATTGCTAGAGCGGAAATCTAAGTTATTATTGTGAACAATTTATTGCTAAGTTTGATATCAAAACCGGAGTTGTGATGTATGAACTTGTGAAGCAACTAAGCTTAATAATTGTGGCGGAACTACATTATTAAACTTGGGGAGAACACTGAAATATCTAGTTCTTAGGGCTGCCATTGAACTAAATCATTAATGCGGACATTGTGATTGTTTGTTAGTTAGGGTTAGTTATACGGCGAATCCGTTAATTAACTAGCATTAAGAAAAGATAAAAATTCAAAATATAAATTGTAGTTTTGTTTCAAGGATCGGTTCTAATTTCCGTTGGTGGATTTTGTTTGCTAGTTTAATTTCTTCCATAGTTTAGATCATTACAAATCAAAACCCCCCAATTGCATAACGTATAACATAAAAATCTGAACTAAATCTTCCTTGTGGGATCGACCCCTTACTTGCTATTTACTATCTTGTGTGTTGTGTTTTAAACTAGGGTAATTAATTTGTGTGACCACAACATCGCAACACTAAACCAGAATACTGTTCGGTAATTGGGTTATATCTGGAGCTATAGATCTCATATTTAGGTATACTTTATATGGATGGAAAGGTAATACATAGGCCTACAATTTTTATATGGAGCCCGAGATCTAAAAAGGCCATTTTCAAGTCCAAATTATAGCAATAATAAAGAAGTCTGAATCTATCTTCTAGTCTGAGCACTGTTAAGTGTTTGGCCCATATCTGGAGTTTTAGAAGTCCAAATAAGTTGAATTTTTTATACAAGAAAGGCGAGACAATTACCTACAACTTTTATGTTTTCAAGTGACTCTAATTTTGATGTTATCGAGGACATTTTGGGTATAAAATAGAAGATAAGGATTGTCACCACGTCAAGAGCTGGTCACCCACTCATTAATTAGTCATCAAATCAATAATTCCCAATTTTAGCCTACAAAAGAAGGCATTTACCATGCATTTAGGAATCTTTGTTTCTAGATCAAGATCATGCTCTTACTTTCTCTCTTTGTATTTTTTGTAATGTTTATGCTTTGCTTTCATTAATATCAAGTTTATGTCTTTCATTTCCTTTCTTTTACTTAGTTAACTCTTATATTATTTATGTTTTTATTTTGTTTATTTATTTTATTATGTTTAGCTAAGTTTATTATGTCAAGGCGAAAAGGTTACACTAATGGTGTACGAATAAATATAGTGTAAACTAAATATGGACTTTAATGTTTGATACTAACATGTTTTGTATTTGTTATCTTGTTCACTCTTTAATACTTTGCTTGTTAAATGACTAATCTTGATTTATGTTGTATAACACTTGGTACAATAAATGCTTGACACTTTCATAGCCTATACCGTATGGTATAACCGACACCTGAACTATGAAAGAAACTTGATTTGTTGTTAACATAAGTTATAATTATGAATGTCTGACGAGATTTAGAAGTATTAGCTTTAATCGAATTAGATGACTAATGTAATCATATTAACAATCTATAATCAGATTGGAACCTCCTTTGTGTGTGGTTTCCAATTAAGTAATAAGAGTTTGTACTATAGTTGTTTGACATACCATTAGTGGAACCTCTAACCTTGACATTTGTTATTATTATTGTTCAATCCTTACATTAATATTTCATCTCAAAGTTCTCATCATCTTTTTCTTCTTCTCCTTTTTTTTCTTTATTATTATTGTTGTTGTTGTTGTTGTTGTTACTATTATTATTGTTGTTGTTGTTGTTGTTACTAT
Source organism: Populus ilicifolia (assembly GCA_015708895.1). Taxonomy (NCBI): domain Eukaryota; kingdom Viridiplantae; phylum Streptophyta; class Magnoliopsida; order Malpighiales; family Salicaceae; genus Populus; species Populus ilicifolia. The sequence continues at coordinate 113,808 of SRLM01001168.1, read as the reverse complement.
TATTATTATTGTTGTTGTTGTTGTATTATTGTTATTTATAATTTATACAATTAACCTACTTGTGGTTCGACCCCAGTCTTGCCGGGTTATTTATTATTTCGACACTCTTGTACTTAGGAGAAGACATCACTCTTTTAGTCATGTCAGTAATGCTTAAGTTTTGCTTTCATTAATATTTTGTTCATGTCTTTCATTTCCTTTCCTTTACTTAGTTAACTTTTATGTTATTTATGTTCTTCTTTTTTTTTTTTCATTATGTTTAATTAAGTTTATATGTTAGGGTGAAAAGGTTACACTAATGGTGTAAGAATAGGTATAATGTAAACTTAACATGGACTTTAATGCTTGATACTAACATATTTTGTATTTGTTACCTTGTTAACTCTTTAATACTTTACTTCTTAAATGACTAATCTAGATTTATGTTGTATAATACTTGGTACAACAAATGCTTGGCACTCTCATAGCACATACTATATGGTATAACCAACACTTAAGCTATAAAAGAAACTTGATTTGTTATTAACATAAGTCATAATCATGAATGCCTAACGAGATTTACAAGTATTAGCATTAACCAAATAAGATAACTAATATAATCATGTTAATAATTTGTAATTTGATTGGAACCTTCTTTGTGTGTGGTTTTCAATTGAATAATAAGAGTTTATACTATACTTGTTTGACATACCACTAGTGGATTCTCTTACCTTGACATTTGTTATTATCATTGTTTAACCTTTACATTAATTTTTCATCTCAAAGTTCTCATCAACTTCTTTTTCTTTTTCTTTTTCTTTATTATTTTTATTTTTATTACTATTACTATTACTATTGTTGTTGTTGTTGTTGTTGTTGTTGTTATTGTTGTATTATTGCTATTTATAATTTATAAAATTAACCTCCCTATAGTTTGACCCCGGTGTTGCTAGGTTATTTATTACTTCAACACTCCTACACTTAGAAGAAGACATCAATCTTTTGATCGTGTCAATCAGGATAATATTTGAATAAGTAAGGGTCATCCCAATAAAAATTCTTCACTTCATTCAAAAACTTTTCATTGTTTTCAGTCCTTTAGTGAATGGCAAAAATCTTGAAGTAAGAAAAGTGATATTTTTAGCAAATGAAGGCATTGAACTAAGAGAAAGTAAAGATTCATCAAGAAAGTAATCATTAATTAGTATGATGTCAGATCTCGAATCTATTGTCAATCTTGGCAAAAGATTTGTATCAACTTTTTTTATACCTTTCTTATCCTTAATTTATTCTTAAGAATAAATCATTTGCAAATCTACATCTTCATCAAACTCTATTTTACTTACAGTAGATTCAAATTGATCATAAATTAATTCTTAATTAACATCTACTTCTTGTGAATCATTATTATCTCTAAGTTGCTTGTAAATGTTGAAAATGTTCATCTCTATTGTCATATTTACCAATGATAACTTCATCAGTCTATTTATATAATTAATTAATGCATTAGAAATTGCAAGAATTGGACATCCTAAAATAACAGGAATTAGATTGCATGTTTCAATAGGTTGTGTATCTAAGTCAACAAAATCTATAAGGTAAATGAATTTATCAACTTGTATTAACATGTATTCAACCATTCCTCTAGGCACTTTTACAAATCTATAAGCAAGTAAAAGAGTTATAAAAGTTGGTTTTAACTCACCTAAATTGAGACTTTGAAAAACTGAATATGGAAGTAAATTTGCACTAGCTCAAAGATCAAGTAAAGCTATTTTAATTTTATGCTCTCTAATAAAGCAAGAAAATATAGGACAACCAAGGTCTTTATAATTCAAAGCATTATTGTTCTGAAGAATATCACTTACTTGTATGGCTAAAAAGGCTTTCTTTTTCACATTTAGTTTTCTATTCACAGTGTACAGATATTTCAGAAATTTAGCTTAAGAAGGTACCTATTTAATAGCATCCAAGAAAGGTATATTGATTTTTATCTGTTTGAAAGTTTCAAAGATTTCAAAGTTTTGATTGACTTTTCTTTGTTTGGTCATAATATAAGAAAATGAAAGTGTTGACAAGGAATCGATCTTTTCTTTACAATGTTCAGATTTAATTCTTTTCCTTACCCTTAGAGATTGACTCATCATCTTTCTCACAAGGTTTAAAAGTGGATTTTTCAATAAGCTTAGTGATTAGTACTTAAAAGTGTATTTTTATAAAGGCTTTATATCATCATTTTGCACTTAAAGTATCAATAACTCCTTAACTAAATCATGTTTTATAATAACATATCTAATAATATAAGATATCTTTAATTTATGGTAAATATTCATTTTAAATGCAGGCCTATCACATAAATGAAAGGATTGATTAATGAGTTTAAGAACTGAAATTGAAAGGACAAAAATATGGCCAAACATAGAAAAGAGATGCTACTGTAGTCCAAATCAGAACACTTTTTGGTAACTGGGTCATATCTGGAGCTGTAGATCTCGAATTTAGGTCTACTTTATATGGATGGAAAGGTAAGACATAGGCTTACAACTTTTATTAGAGCCCAAGATGTAGAAAGGTCATTTTTAATTGTAGCAACAATGAAGAAGTCTGAATCTGTCCTGTAACTCAAACATTATTCAGTGTTTAGCCCATATCTAAATTTCTAGAAGTCCAAATGACCTTAAATTTTTTCCTAGAAAGTTGAGACAATTTCTTACAACTTTTATGTTTTCAAGTGGTTATCAAGGATGTTTTGGGTAGACAAGAGAAGATAAGAATTGTCACTAAGCTAAAAGTTAGTCACCCACTTCTTAATTAGTCATCAAATCAATAGTTCCCAATTTTAGCCTATAAAAGGAGGCATTTGCCATGCATTTAGGCATCTTGGTTTCTAGATCAAGATTATGCTCTTGCTTTCTCTTTTTATATTTTTTGTAATGTTTATGCTTTACTTTCATTAATATCAAGTTTATATTTTTCATTTCCTTTCAGTTACTTAGTTAACGTTAACTTTATTTATATTCTTATTTTGTTTATTTATTTTTCTTTATTTCATTATATTTAGCTAAGTTTATTATATCAAGGTGAAAATGTTACACTAATAGTGTAAGAATAAGTATAGAGTAAACTCAATATAGACTTTAATGTTTGATACTAACATGTTTTGTATTTGTTATCTTGTTCACTCTTTAATACTTTGCTTGTTAAATGACCAATCTAGATTTATGTTGTATAACACTTCGTACAATAAATGCTTGGCACTTTCATAACCCAACCATATGGTATAACCTACACCTATGCTATGAAATGAACTTGATTTGTTGTTAACATAAGTTATAATCATAAATGCTTAACAATATTTATAAGTATTAGCAGTAATCAAATAAAATAACTAATATAATCATGTTAACAATTTATAATTTGATTAGAACCTCATTTATATGTGGTTTCTAATTGAATAATAAGAGTTTATATTATACTTGTTTGAAATACCATTAGTGGATTCTCTAATTTTGACATTTGTTGTTATTATTGTTTAATCCTTACATTGATCTTCCATCTCAAAGTTCTCATCAACTTCTTCTTCTTATTTTATTATTATTATTATTACTATTACTACTACTACTACTACTATGATCTTCCATATCAAAGTTCTTTTTCTTCTGCTTCTTATTCTATTACTATTATTATTACTATTACTATTATTAGTATTCTTATTACTATTAATATTAGTATTATTACTACTATTGTTATTATTATTGTTGTTGTTATTTATAATTTGTACAATTAACCTCCCTATGGTTTGACTCCAGTCTTGTTTGGTTATTTATAACTTCGATACTCCTACACTTAGAAGAAAATATTAATCTTGTTATTGTGTCAAGTTTTTGATGTCGTTACCAGGAAGGTAAGTTCTTATATAATTATAGTATCTATTTTATTTTCTCTTTTCACTTTTCTTGTATATAACTTTGTTTCTTTTATTTTGTTTCTTTTTCTTTTATTTTCTTCTTCCTTTTATTCTACTCCTACACATGGATGAGAGTATGGACATGTACATTAAGTGGTAGACTTTGTAAGGTATCCTCATCATTTTCAGAAAATATAACCGAAGAAGATAATTAATCATTTCATAATGAGAATAATCATTTTAGAACACTTAAAGTCCATATGAATTCTATAAGAATAAGTGCATCATCATGCATAGTTTTCCCTATTGATGCATCTCATTTTAATTTTAAGGCAGACATTATTTAACTTTTACCTTCTTTTCATGGCTTAGATTTAGAAAATTCATACTTGCATTTAAGGAAATTTGAGGATGCCTGTTAGACGTATAATGACTCAAATTGTAGCATGAATACCATCAGATTAAAGCTTTTTTTTTATTATTAAAAGATAAAGTTAAACATAGCTATAAAATTTGAGAGCTAGATCCATTCGTGCTTGGAATAAAATGGAACGACAGTTTTTAAAGAAGTTTTTCCTATCTCATAGAACAAATTTTTTTAAAAGACAAATCATCACTTTCACTAAAAAACCAGGAGAAACATTTTACCAATGTTGGGATAGGTACTGAAACTAGCTTAATACCTTCCCTCATTATAGTTTTGAAACATGGAGATTAGTTTTATATTTTTATAAAGGCTTAACACCTATATATAGACAAATTATTGAAATGATGTGTAATGGAACCTTTGAAGATAAAGACCCTGATGAAGCAATGAAGTACTTAAAACTGTTAGCTGAAAATGCTCAAAATTGGAACACTGCAAGTACTTATGAGACACTAAGTAAAACTTAACCTTATACATCTAGTGGAGGTATGTACAACCATAAGGAGGATTATGACCTCCAAGTCATGTTTGCATCTTTAGCTAGAAAAGTCAAGACACTAGAATTGAAAAAGGTTGGTCAATTAAAATATGTTCAAAACATTGTGTGTCAAATTTGTGAAACAAATAAACACTTAACCAATGATTGTCTAACTTTGCCTTCTTTTAAGGAATGTTTCCATGAACAAGCTCATGCTTTAATTAATTTTCAAAGACCCCATCATAACCTATACTCGTAAATATACAACCCTAGTTAGAGAAATCACCCAAATTTTAGTTGGAAGAGTGATAACAATAATGCACAAACTTCATAACCATTGTTTCAAGCACACTATAATTTCCAAAATTCTCATGGATATGCACCTCCGTATGCTTCACCTCCTAAAAAAATTTTTGAGGAAACTTTATACGCATTCATTAAAAAGTAAGAGAAAATCAACACTTTACTTGCTCAAAGCATAACAGATTTTAAAGATACTCTTGCAAAATTCACATTTACTTTTTAGTTTTTAAGAGAAAGGTAAGTTTTCATCTCAACCATAACAAAATCCCAAGAGGCAATACAATGTATTTATGTAAGTAGTTTTGGAAGTGAACATATAGATCAAGTCAAATCAGTCATCACTTTTTATAGTGGTAAGGTTATTGAAAAGCCCATTCTTGAACCTTGTGAGAAAGATAATGAGTCAATCTATAAGGGTAAGGAAGGGGTTAAATTTGAAAATTATAAAGAAAAGACTGATTCCCTACTAGCACTTCCATTTTCTCATGCCATGACTAAATAAAGGGAAGTTAATCACGATTGTGAAATCTTTAAAACTTTCAAACAGGAAGAAATCAAGGATGAAAAAGGCACCAGAAATATTGTCGCGGATCATTTATCAAAATTAATAATAGATTCAACATCTAACATCACATCAATCGATGATTACTTTCTTGTTGAATTTTTACTCTCTTAGTTCAATGCCATAGTTTGCTAAAAAAATCAATTATCTTACTTCAAGATTTTTGCTAGCTCATTTGGATAACCAAGACAAAAAAAAATGTTTTTAAGCGACATGCAAAACTTTTATTGGGATGACCCTTACTTATACAAATATTGTCCTTATCAAATATTTTAAAATTGCATTCCCGATAATGAGATAAGTAGTGTCATTAAATTTTATCACTCCAAGGCATGTGAGAGTCAAATCTCATCAAAGAAAACGACTGCAAAAATCTTACAAAGTGCATTTTATTGGCCTACCATGTTTAAGGATTCACATATATTTTGCAAAAATTATGAAAATTATCAAATGGGATTTATTTCAAAACACAGAGAGTTTTAAGATAATCTTCTATTGACTTATAAACTCATGACTTATATGCATCGTGCAATTCATGACTTATAAACTCATTTTCATAAAGAACATGATTGACATAGTCTTGGGAATTTGACTAAAAAAAGATCATGTTTGTTAGTTTTTAAAAAAATTAGATGAAAGTCTATCCCCGACCTATATAGGGCTTTAAGTTATTATTGGACGTAAAATCAAGAGATGATGTGAGCCACAATCACAAATGCAATTTAAGTCTTAGTTTGTAAAAACTTGTGTCTTTTGGTTTTATTAAAGCATAATATTTGTGTTTTATTGTTTCTTATATTTGTTTAAGTGTGTTTCAAGTTTGTCAGTGTTCGGTGTTTCAAGTGATGTCTTCTATACTCTATCTTTCTACCTTAGAATATTAAGGACAATGTCTCGATTTGGTTAGTGGGAGAGGATAGTAATTGATATTAAAAAAACAAAACTAACCATATTTTCTTTTTCATAAACTATCTGCAAACTGTTGTTACTAAGATGGTAAAGTAAGGAAGAATTTTATTGACTCTTAAGACATATCATGGTTAATATTTTTCAATGGTTATTTGTAATATTTATAACAAGGTCTATCAAAATACTTCTTGAAATATTCAGGTTTACAAACTCTCGTATTGTTATCACTTAATTCTGCTTATATACTCATTTAACATGTATTTCTAAAGCTTAATTTTTACACACACACTTTAACATATGATTCTGGGTTGCACATTAGATTATTATATTATTTATGTTCTTTATTAAAAGTAACAACTAAGGGAAAAAGATATTATATAATTTGTAAAAAAACAAAAAAAAAATAGCAATAATAATAATAATAATATAGATAAGTTTGGTTTCATAGTCTCCCTAACCTAAACTATTAAGCTCAAAGTGGTGTTTTCACACCTAAAACCCTAAAATCAACTAACTTGGGAGCTATTGGCCTAATGTTTGTTATATAGGTTAAGGAGAAAAGCTTAAGAAAATCAAACATTGCACTATCTACAAGTTAGTATTTGCAACCCGAGTTACTAATCTCATAGGGGTGTCTCAACACCTAATGCCCTAAGATGAATTGGTTTTAGATTCATTAGTCGAAAGCTCATTACATAGGTTAAATATGCATTGTGTTTTAAGTTACATGTATATATATTTTTTTAAAAAAAAAGGAAGAAAAAAATCTCAACCCAAGGAAATTAACCTTAAACATTAGAACAAAAATTTTATTTTCTTCCAAGTAAAACCCATAACTATGTGTTGATTTATTAAGCACAAAAGAAAGGTTTATTAACATCTTGTTTAAGAGGTATTGAGCAGACATATAAATTTATTGAGAGTTTATTTATCTGGATAGATTAATGGAAGTTGAATGATGAATACCTTACTTTATGGAATTCACAAATTGTTTTTCTATTTTAACACTTTGATTACTAGGGACTAGTGATAAACTGGTTTGGGGGCGTGATTAGTACTTAAAAGTGTATTTTTATCAAGGTTTTATATCATCATTTTGTACTTGAAGTATCAATAACTCCTTAACTAAAGCATATTTTATAATAATATATCTAAAAATATAAGATACCTTTAATTTGCAGTAAATGTTCATTTTAAATACAGGTCTATCACATAAATAAAATAATTGATTGATGACTTTAAGAACAGAAATTGAAAGGACAAAGAGATGGTCAAACATAGAAAAGAGATGTTATTGCAATCCAAACCGGAACACTGTTCGGTAATTGGGTCATACATAGAGCTGTAGATCTCGGATTAGGTCTACTTTATATGAATGGAAAGGTAAATCATAGGCCTATAACTTTCATGGGAGCTCAAGATTTAGAAATGTCATTTTCAAGTTCAACTTGTAGCAATAACAAAGAAGTCTAAATTTGTCCTATAACCCGAATACTATTTAGTGTTTGGCCCATCTCTGAAGTTCTAGAAGTCCAAATGATCTCTATTTTTTTTCCTAGAAAGCTAAGATAATTTCCTACAATTTTCATGTTTTTAAGAGGTTATAATTCTGACGTTATTAATGATATTTTGGGCATACAAGAGAAAATAAGAATTGTCACCAGGTTAAAAGTTGGCCACTCACTCATCAATTAGTCATCAAATTGATAGTTTTCAATTTTACCCCATAAAATGAGGCATTTACCATGCATTTAGGCATCTTAGTTTCCAGACCAAGATCATGCTCTTACTTTCTCTCTTTGTATTTTTATAATGCTTAAGTTTTTGAGTGAAAGTGATAATTTATTTTTTGAAAGAGTTTATTATGTGAGGTAAAAAAAACTTCTTTAAAAATTATTATTGCAATTCATCCTAAGTATGTATGGATCCTGACTTAAGATTTTGTAGCCATGTTTTAACTTTATCTTTTGATAAAAAAGAAAAAGGCTTTAATCTAATGGTGTTCAAATTACAATTTAAGTCATTATAGGTGTTTTAGACCTCTTCAAATTCCCTTAAATACAAGTATGAATTTTCTAAATATAAGTCATGAAAAAAAGGTAAAAGTTAAATAATGTCTAGCTTAAAATTAAAATGAGATGCATGAAGGGAAAAACTATGCATGAAGGTGTACTTGTTCTTGTAGGATTCATGTGGTTTCTAAGTGTTTTAACATGGCTATTCTCGTTATTCTTATTAAAAAACGACTAGTTTTTTTTTTCAACCATATTTTCTAAAACTAATGAGGTACCCTACAAAGTTTACTACTTAATGTATGTGACCAAACTCTTATATACGTATAGGAAGCGAATAGAAGGAAGAAAAGAAAGGGAAAAAAATAAAAAGAGATAAAACACAAGAAACAAAAGTTAGATAAAAAAAGAAAAAATAAAATAAATATTATAATTTATACAAGAATTTACCTCCTTGTCAACGGTGCCAAAAACTTGACACGATCAACAGATTGATGTCATCTTCCAAGTGCAGGAGTTTCAAAGTAATAAATAACCGTCAAACCATATAAAGGTGAATTATATAAAATTATAATCAATAAATGAAAAGGAGTTGAAGAGAATTCTTGAAATGTGATATTAATGTAAGGATTAAACAAGGATAAAATAATTGTCAAGGTTATTCCTTTTATTCTTTAACTAGAAACCACATACAAAAAAGATTTCAATCGAATTATAAATTGATATCATGATTACATTAATTATCTTATTTAAAAAATGCTAGTACTTGTAAATGTTGTCAAATATTCATGAAGCTAACTTATATTAACAATATCAAGTTCCTTTCATAGCACAGGTGTCGGTTATACCATACGGTTGGGCTATGAAAATGTCAAGTATTTGTTGTACCAAAGGTTACACAAAATAAATCAATATTAACCATTTAACAAGCAAAGTATTAAAAGTGAACAAGATGACAAATACAAAACATATTAGTATCAAACATTAAGGTTCATGTTAAGTTTGTACTATACTTATTCTTATACAATTATTGCAAACTTTTCACCTTGACAAAATAAACTTAACTAAACATAATGAAATAGAGAAACATAAATAAATAAGATAAGAATATAAATAAGATATAAGTTAACTAAGTAAAGGAAAGGAAATGAAAAGCATAAAGAAGATATCAATATAAGCAAAACTTAAGCATTACAAAAATATAAAGAGAGAGAGTAAGAATATGATCTTAATATGAAAATGAAGATGACTAAATACATGGTAAATGCTTCCTTTTATAAGCCAAAATTTAGAACAATTGATTTGATGACTAATTGTTGAGTGGGTGGCCACCTCTTGATTTTATAACAATCTTTATCTTCTTGTTTAAATAAAATATCATTGATAACATTAGAATTCATGAAAGTTTTGGAAAATTATCTCAGCTTTCCAATAAAAGAAGAATCAGTACATTTAGACTTCTAAAATTTGAGATATGGGCTGAACACTAAACAGTGTCAAGGTCAGAAGACATATTTGGACTTCTTTTTTTATACTAAGATTTAGACTTCTAAACAACAGAATTAAGTCTTGGACTCTCATAAATGTTTTAGGCCTATATATTAGCTTTTTAACCATATAAGCCAAACTAAAATCCAAGATCTACAGCTCCAGATATGACCCAATAACTGAACAGTGTTCCATAGGTTAATGAGGAAAACTTAAGGGAATCAAATATTGTTCTATCTATATATTAGTATCTGCAACTTGAGTTACTAAGCTCGTACAAGTATCTCAACACCTAATGCCTGAAGACTAACTGGTCTGAAAGTCATTAGCCTAAAACTCGTTACATGGGTTAAAGATGCATTATCTATTAAGTTTTGTATGTGTGTGTGTAAGAACAAAACAAAGAAAAAAAGAAAAAAAAAAGATAATAATCTTAGCCCAAGAAAGCTAACCTTAGAGAAACATTAGAAAAAAATTGTGTTTTCATCCAAGCAAAGCTCCCATAACTATATGTTGATACATTGAGTACAAAATAAAAGTTTATTCATATCTTGTTTAAGAAGTATGGAACAGATATATAAATTTAATGAGAATTCGTTTATTTGGATAGATTATGAAAGTTCAATGATGAATGCCTTGCTTTTAAATGAAACAAATTATTTTAATATTTTGATTTTCAGAGACTAGTAATAAGTTAGTTTGGAGGTGTAATTTGTACTTAAAAGTATATTTTTATCAATATTTTATATCATCATATTACATTTAAAGTATCATTAAATTCTCTAACTTAAGTATCTTTTATAATAACAAGTCTGATAACATAAGATATTTTTAATTATGGTAAATGCTAATTTTGAATGCAGATATTTCTCATAATTTAAAGGACTAATTGATGTATTTAACTATTGAAAGTGAAAAGACAAAGAAAGGGCTAAGTTTAATGAAGAGATATTGGTTCAATTCAAACTAGAACACCATTCGGTTATTGGATCATAACTGGAAATGTAGAATATGGATTTAGGTTTGGTTTATATAGATGAAAAGTTAAGACATAAACATAAAACTTTCATAAGAGTTTAAGATTTAAAATGGTCGTTTTCAAGTTCAAATTGTAGCAACAAAAGAAAAGTCAGAATTTGTCTTACAACCCAGATACTATTTATTTTTCAATTCATATCTCAAGTTCTAGAAATTCAAATGAGATCAATCTTGTTTTGTTGGAAAGTTGAGACAAATGGCCAAAATTCCATAAAGATTATGTGTTCAAATTTTGGCATAAATATTTGCGTTAACAATGATGTTTTGTTTAGAAAAAAAAGATAACAGTTGTCACTAAGTCAAGAGGTGGCCACTTACTTAATAATTAGTCATCAAATCAATAGTTTTAAATTTTAGCTTATAAAAAGAGGTATTTACCATTTAGACATCTTCATATCCAGATCAAGATCACTCTTTTTCTTTGTATTTTGTAATGTTTAAGTTTTATTTTATGTTATATTAATCTTTTGTTTATGTTTTTCATTTCCTTTACTATACTTGGTTAACTTATATCATATTTCATATGTTTTTTCTTTATCATTATATTTAGCTATGTGATTAGTACTTAAAATTGTATTTTTATCAAGGTTTTATATTAGTATTTTACACTTGAAGTATCAACAACTCCTTAACTAAAATATGTTTTATAATAACAAATCTAATACTATAAGATACCTTTAATTTATAGTAAATATTTATCTTAAATGCAGGCATATCATATAAATTAAAGGATTGATTGATGAGTTCAACTACTGAAATTAAAAAGATAAAAATAAGGTGAAGCTTAAAAAAAAGATTTTAGTTCAATCTAAACTAAAACATTGTTCAGTCATTAAGTCATATCTGGAGCTATAGATCTTGGATTTAAGTCTTTTCTATATGGATGAAAATCTAAGACATGGGCCTAAAAAACATTTATGGGAAGACAAGAGTCAATTTTGCTGTTTGGAAGTTCAAATTTTAGCAACAATAGAAAAGTCTAAATCTATCCTGCAACCCAAATACTATTCAGTGTTTAACTCATATCTTAAGTTCTAGATATTCAAATGACCTTAATTTTTTTCTAGAAAACTAAGACAATTTTCTAAAACTTTTATGATATAAGTTTGTTTGAATTCTAATATTAACAATGACATTTTATTTAGAGAAGAATATAATGACTGTTACCAAGTCATGAGGTGGACACCCACTTAATAATTAATCAAGAAATCAATAGTTTTTAATTTTGGCTTATAAATAAAGCATTTGCCATGCATTTAGGTATCTTGATTTTTAGATCAAGATCATGTTCTTGTTCTTTCTTTATTATAATGCTTAAGTTTTGTTTATATTAATCTCTTGTTTATACTTCTCATTTCCTTTCCTATACTTGGTTAACTTTTATCTTATTTATGTTCTTATCTTATTTATTTATGTATCTCTCTTTTATTATGTTTAGTTAAGTTTATTATATCAAGGTGAAAAGGTTACACTAAAGGTATAAAAATAAGTATAGTGTAAACTCAATATGGACTTTAATATTTGATACTAACATGTTTTTATTTGTTATCTTGTTCACTTTTAATACTTTGCTTGTTAAATGATTAGTCTAGATTTGTGTTGTATAACAACTTGGTACAATAAATACTTGACATTTTCATAACCCAACTATATGGTATAATAGACATTTATGCTATGAAAGGAACTTGATTTGTTGTTAACATAAATTATAATCATGAATACCTGACAATATTTATAAGTATTAACATTATTCGAATAACATAACTAATATAATCATGTTAACAATTTATAATATAATTGGAATCTTCTTTGTGTGTGGTTTCTAGTTGAGTAATAAGAGTTTGTACTATACTTGTTTGAAATACTATTAATGGATCTTTTAACCTTGATATTTTTTTGTTATCATTGTTTAATCCTCACATTGATCTTTCATCTTAAAGTTTTTATCAACTTCTTATTCTTATTCTTCTTCTTCTTCTTCTATTATTGTTGTTGTTGTTGTTGTTGTTTTTATTATTCTTGTTATTGTTATTATTGTACAACAAATACTTGACACTTTCATAACCCAACCATATGGTATAACCGACACTTGTGCAATGAAAGGAACTTAATTTATTGCTAACATAAGTTATAATCATGAATACCTGACAATATTTAGAAGTATTAGCATTATTTGAATAAGATAACTAATGTAATCATGTTAAGAATTTATAATCTGATTGAAACCTTCTTTGTGTGTGGTTTCTAGTTGAGTAATAAGAGTTTATACTATACTGGTTTGATATACTATTAGTGGATCCTCTAACTTTGATATTTTTTTTATCTTTGTTTAATTCTCATATTAATCTTATAATCTCAAAGTCCTTTTTAACTTTTTTGGTATTATTATTATTGTTATTGTTGTTGTTGTTATTGTTGTTGTTATTATTATTGTTATTATTATTACTACTATTGTTGTTGTTGTAATCTTGTTGTTTAAAATCTATACCATTAACCTTTATATGGTTTGACTCTAGTCTTGTCGGGTTATTTATTATTTCGACACTCCTGTACTTGGAAGAAGACATCAATCTTTTGGTCATGTCAATAAGTTTATTATGTCAATATGAAAAGGTTTTACTAATGATAATAGAATGAGTACAATATAAACTTAACATGAACTTTAATATTTATATCAAAAAAAGTTTGTTATTAACATGTCTTATCTTTTTATCTTATGATTAGTGCTTAAAAATTATTTTTATCAAGATTTTATATTATTATTTTGCACTTAAAGTATCAATAACTTCTTAATTAAAGCATGCTTTATAATAATATATTTAATAATATAAGATACCTTTAATTTGTAGTAAATGTTTATCTTAAATACTAGTCTATCACATAAATGAAAGGATTGATTGATGAGTTTAAGTACTGAAATTGAAAGGACAAAAAGATGGTTAAACTTAGAAAAGAGATGTTGATGCACTCCAAATTGGAACACTATTTGATAATTGAGTTATATTTGGAGCTATAGATCTTAGATTTAGGTATATTTTATATGAATAGAAAGGTAAGATATCTTTAAAAGATTATTTTCAAGTTCAAATTATAATAATAATGAAGAAGTCTGAATCTGTAATGCAGCCTAAATATTATTCAATGTTTAGGCCATATCGTAAGTTCTAGAAGTTCAAATGACCTTAATTTTTTTTTCTTGAAAAACTGAGACAATTTCTTAGAACTTTCATGTAGAGGTCTGGTTCAAATTCTGATGTAATCAATGATGTTTTATTCAAACAAGAAGATAAGGATTGTTACCAAGTCAAGATATGGCCACCCACTTATCAATTAGTCATCAAGTCAATAGTTTTCAATTTTGGCCTATAAAAGGAGGTATTTTTTTTATGCATTTAGGCATCTTAGTTTTCAGATCAAGATCATGCTCTTGCTTTCTCTCTTTGTTTTTTTGTAATGCTTAAGTGCAAATTGCAAAAACAAAAAAGATTAAAATTGGATATAGAGCAATTTTAAAGGGAAAAGGCATGAAAAACAGGGGAAAACAATAATCAAATAAAAATTTTATTTTAAACATAATTTTAAATTAAACCAATGTATCCTTAAATAATTTCAAACAATAAAAATGTTTTTTTTTCAACAAAATCAAGTATAAAAAAATCTTATGAGGATCAGGTTTAAATTCAAAACATCAAACTATTTGTGAAGATAAAATTAAAAAAAAAATTACATAGTAAAAAGAGGAACTAGAAGAAAAAAAACCTAAATATTATGTATTACATCAATATATGTGCATTGAATATGTCAAACCCTTTATTTTTTCTTTATTATTTTTTATGTTTATATTTTTTAATATGGATTTATAAAATAAGTAATGTTATTTATTCGGAGAGTAATATTTTATTTTTGAGGATGGTAGCGAAAAATATTTTAGCATTATTTGATAATTATTTCAGAATAAAAAACAAAAATAGTTTATATAGATAAAATAGTATAAAACAAAAGATGAAGATAAATTTATTAAAAATTTAATTATATATTATTTAAAAAAATAATAATTTATATTAAATTAAAAATACTATAATTAATAATTTATAAAATCCATTATGTTGATTCAAGATTCAAAACTTGAACTGGTATAGATTAAAAAAAAAAGAAAAAGAAAGAAAGAATCGAGTCGGTAAAGATAAAACCCGACCAAACTCCCTATCAAAAAAACCACCTGTCATCAAAATTATACAATTCTAATTAAAAAATAATATATATTTTTTCTGTCTCAGCCAGCTCCTCCTACGATCAAGCCACCAACGCCACCAGTCCTCATTCCACTTGACTGGACAGCTGACCATCCAAGTTGCGATCCCACGGCCTCTTCCTATCTCCTGGGGGTTTATTTTTCCAGTTAGAAAGAAACAGGAAGTGAAAATTAAAAATGGGTTCTGATTCAGTTTCAACATCAACAAAGCCATCACGAGAAGGAGACACATGTGCTTCTCTTCTTTCTTTCGACACAGGCTCCCTCTCAAATCCACACCAAAGGAACACTGCCAACTCTGTCATTTTCACCTCTCTTATCCTTGTCACTTGCATCGCTCCCTCTGCTGCTTCTGCCTTTGCCTTTCTCTTTTTTTCCTCTTCTGTTCCTCTTACGGATACCTCGTCCGCTTCTCTACAGACGACGTCTCGTTCTTTGACCAAGCTCAACCACCCTGTCGTTCTTTTGATTTCATCTGACGGGTTCAGGTTCGGTTACCAGTTCAAGACCCCTACACCAAATATTCATCGTCTGATTGTTAACGGGACTGAAGCTGAAACTGGTTTGATTCCTGTTTTCCCTACTCTTACTTTCCCTAATCACTACTCTATTGTTACTGGCCTTTACCCTGCTTATCATGGTATTATTAACAATTATTTTGATGATCCAAAAACTGGAGAGGTTTTCACAATGGCAAATCATGAGCCTAAGTGGTGGCTTGGTGAACCACTTTGGGAGACAGTGGCTAATCATGGTTTGAAGGCAGCCACTTATTTTTGGCCTGGTTCTGAGGTGCATAAAGGATCTTGGACTTGCCCTCCTGGTTTTTGTATGTTTTATAATGGTTCTGTTCCTTTTGATGAACGAGTAGATACTGTTTTGAGTTATTTTGATTTGCCAGCTAGTGAGATTCCTGAGTTTATGACCTTGTATTTTGAGGATCCTGATCATCAGGGCCATAATGTGGGACCTGATGGTCCGGAGATTACTGAGGCTGTTGCTAGGATTGATAGGATGATTGGCAAGCTGATTGATGGATTAGAGAAAAGAGGGGTTTTTGAGGATGTCACTATAATTATGGTTGGTGATCATGGAATGGTTGGTACATGTGATAAAAGGTTGATATTTTTGGATGATTTGGCGCCTTGGATCGATATCCCAGCTGACTGGGTTCGGTCCTATACTCCTTTGCTTGCAATTCGTCCACCTCCTGGTTTTGCACCGTCTGATGTTGTTGCAAAGATGAATGAAGGGTTGCAATCGGGGAAGGTTGAAAATGGAAAGAATTTGAAGATGTATCTCAAGGAGAAGCTGCCTTCTAGGCTTCATTACGCAGCAAGTGCCAGGATTCCACCAATAATAGGGATGCTTGATGAGGGTTTTAAGGTGGAGCAGAAGAGAACTGAGAGGCAAGAGTGTGGAGGAGCACATGGTTATGACAATGCACTTTTCTCCATGAGGACAATTTTCATTGGCCATGGTCCTCAGTTTGCAAGGGGGCAAAAAGTGCCATCTTTTGAGAATGTCCAGATTTACAACTTGGTTACTTCGATTCTCAATATCCAGGGTGCTCCCAATAATGGGTCTGTGTCTTTTCCATCAACTGTTCTTTTGCCCAATCCTCGTAAATTCTAAGGTCTTATCTCTGAGTGGGCTCAGCTATTCAAGGATCTAGTTGAGGTGGGCTGGGTGATTATATTGCTAGACCATATCTACTATTTCTCATGGAAGCATGGTTGTGAGTTATTGCATGATGTGGTGGCGGAGAAGTAACTGTATTAGTTGTTGATGTTGTGATTGTTGTTTCATGTTTGGTTACACGATCACTTGGCTCCTACTTTTCATTATTATGAGCTGCAAATTTAAGAGAGGATTCTAGATTAAATATTAATGAATCTGTATTTTTGTGGCGTAGCTGTCTACCTTTCTTATTCTATGACTTGCCTATCTGATGCGCAATAGTGATCTAGTTTATGTTTTACCTCAAATGTTTTCTAATTGTGGCCACTGCCTTGACTGATTTAACTTTGAATGCTTGTCAACAGAAAGATGCTTTGTTTTTCATGGAAACCCAAATCACAAGCTTAGCTGTTCTTTGCTTCCACAACTCCCATGCCATTTGTGTTACATGTGCTTGTTTTCATCTCAGAAGATCACATATTTAGGCTCCAGGTTTGAGAGCTTGAGTTCTTGGTAAAAATGCCTTTTGTAGGCATAATTAACTTCTAATATAGCACATTAACAGATATTCAAAGAAGATGGTGAACTCTTATTCTTTTGGAACTTCTTAAAAATAGAATGGTAAAGTTGTTCAATTAGCTTCACCGAATAATTAGTTTATGAATCTAAAGTCTTGAAATATGTTGGCAGATGTTGGTTGTGGTCATATATTATAAAAGCACTAGATGATTGCTTGGTTATTGATGCTCATCCTACACCTTAAGCAACCAGTTTCTTTGACATTGGTAGAACATTGCTGCCTCAAAATCAGGATTGCATTGACCTTGTGACTATTACTTAGATGTTTGTATCATGACGATTATGAGGTCTATGCTTTACTTTTTACACTCTAATTATAGCAAGTGCTTCAACTGCTAAAGATGTATTTACCCAGGATCAGTAGTTCTTTGAGTTCTGTGCTATTTCTGTGTAATTTTGTGCTTTTATCCATATCAGAAAAATGTATGTGCAGACTTGAGGTCTAGTTAAGATCTTGCACGCGAATGTTGAGTAAACATGCTTTACTGTAAGTCTATGAAGGAACCAGTGGTTGCCATGTCATTAATTCTCTTACAGCAACTTTAAGCAACCCATTTCTTTGTCATGGAACATTCCAGTCTCAAAGTCAGGACTGCTTTCTGATTGACCTTACTGAGTGTTCCAGCTATTAGAAGAGAGAGAGAGGGAGAGGGAGAGGGAGAGGGAGAGGGAGAGGGAGAGGGTGCAGATTCTTGTGAAGGTATTCTGTTGTTGTTGCTGTTGTAGCTGATCAGTTTTGGAAGCTTCTTATGATCTACAGTCAAGTTTGTTTTAGGACTAATTAAATGATGCATGTGAGGTGTTATTTCTGACCAATCAAATCTAACCTCAAACTATTTTTGGACATGAATTGTAGGCGATCAAAGATGAGATAAAATTTTCAGAGAGAAGCGTTGATTATTGAAAAGTGATGCTTTGCTTTCATTAAAGAAAGGAGAGTCCCTAGTGTTTTGACATTATACATAAATTACATGCTGGAAAAGAGGGTTTTCATGCCTCCACTCCGCTGTGAGGTTATCTGTGGAGTATAGGCATGAAACTACACTCCATTGTGAACAATATGCTATTGAAATCAGCTATCTGCAAGCTGAATTGCTCCTAGCTTTATGCATCAACATTACACAGCAACAATTTCACGTTTAAAAGTAGTCTGTTCTTTTTTTCTTTCTTTCAAAATAGGTGCATCATGTCGTCGTTAATCCATCAACTCATTGTCTACACGGGAATGTGTATAATAGATGGAGTCACTGTACCATCTAAAACATAAAAGTCATGCAACCAACAAGACTGTTGTTAACAAAGGCCAGAAACGAGCAATAATATTATCGTGCTCATTACCTCACCAGCTTGATGCACAGGTGTGGATTGTGTTACAAATGTCATGCAAAGCGAACAAAGTGTATGTAATTTTTTTGTTTGCATTTTATGCCTCATGAGTTTCAAGATGAGCAAACCGAAACACCGTGGTGTACTGTAACGTAACCCTACAGAGAAGCATTTAAAGTGGAGAAAAAAATAATCAAAACTCTGATGCATAGGCATGATTTTAGAAAGTTTCAGAACTCGAAACACCAACTCAATAGGAGATGAATTCTGATTTTTTTCCCCATTTTTCATATAACTAAATAAATTATAGATAACAACTACTGATCATAAAACAACTTGATTGCAATGCCCCATGATAATGTTATATACTTCCTTCAGCTGGTGTGTTTTTGATTGGTAGAATGCATAATTGTAGGAGATCAATAACCGTTTCTTAACTGTTTCTGTTAGAAAACTGTTTATTGTTAGTAATTTGTGATGCTAATAGTATGCACGTGGTATTATTCATTTCATTTCCTGTTACTATTGTAAGGTTATATATATATAGCCAAGCTTATTCAATAAAAGCGTAGAAAAGATATCGAATTATAAAGCCTTGATTTGTTTGTGATTAAAGGGTTCTTAACAATTGATATTAGGGCCGCAGCTTTGAACCATCCCAAACACAGAGTGCAAGAGAGATGCTAGTGAAGGAAATTTTGTGTAGCCTTCCATTCCTTGGTTTGATAGTCACTATGATCATTGGAGCATGCTTATGAAAAATTTCCTACATTCAAAAGAATTATGGGGACTTGTAGAGAATGGCTATGACGAGCTAGCAAGTGGAATTGTGCAAACATATGCACAAAAGAAAAAGATGGATGAGTTGAGACTAAAGGATCTCAAAGTCAAGAATTATCTCTTTTAAGTCTTAGATTACATAGTTCTTGACATGATTCTAAAGAAGGATACTGCCAAAGATATTTGGGATGCCATGAAGAAAAGATTTGAAGGAAATGCAACAATCAAGAAGTCTCATCTTCAAAGACTACAACGAGAATTTGAAACCTTGGATGTGAAATTCAATAAAGGAATGATAGAATACTTTTCTAGAGTCATGATAGTGGCAAACAAGATGAGAGTCTGGAGAAGAGATGAAGAATGTGAAGATTGTAAAGAAAATCCTTCGCACCCTCACAGAAAAATTTAACTATATTGTCTGCTGCATAGAGGAGTCAAAAGACATTGACAAACTTGTGGATGAACTTCAAAGCTCATTAATTGTGCATGAGTAGAAGTTTTGAAAAAATCATGGTGAAGAACAAGTTTTAAAGGTTTCTTTAGAAGAAAGGAAAGGTAGATGACGAGGTAGAACTGCTTATAAGGGTAGAGGAAGAGGAAGGGGCTATGGTAGCAACAACTTTAACAAAGCTACAATTGAATGCTATCGGTGTTATAGATTAGGCCATTTCCAGTATGAGTGCCCTTTTTGGAACAAAAAAGCTAATTATGTCAAGGATATTGATAAGGAAGAGGAGATGTTACTAATGTCCTATATAGAAGAAAACAAAACTAAAGGAAGAGATGCATGGTTCCTTGATTCAAGATGCTTAAACCACATGTGTGGAGATAGAACCATGTTTAGTTGGCTTGATGATAGTTTTCGGCAACTGGTAAGGCTAGGAAACAACACTAGAATGAATGTGATGGGCAAAGGAAGTGTGAAGCTGCATTTGAATGAAATCATTCTTACTGTGACTGAAGTATACTATGTCTCAGAACTCAAGAATAATCTTTTGAGTGTAGGGTAGTTTCAAGAGAAGGGTCTGGCCATTCTAATTCAAGGAGAGGTATGCAAGATTTACCATCCTCATAAAGGCTTGATAACTAAGACAAATATGAGTGCCAACAGAATGTTCATTATGTTAACTCAATCACAAGAGACATCCTAGCAACAACATGATGAGTGCTTCCACACAATCTCATAAAAACAGTAGAATCTATCACAACTTTGGCATCACAGATATGGACATCTAAGCTATAAAGGCTTAAGGACCCTATAGAGCAAGAAAATGGTACATGGTCTTCCCACATTTGCTGTCTCAGATGAATTGTGCACAGATTGTATCATGGGGAAGCATCACCGTGATTCTATACCAAAGAAGAGTTCTTGGAGAGTAAGTGAAGTATTGGGTCTCATTCATGCAGACATCTACGAACCAATTACCCCCATGTCCTGTAGCAATTAAAAATACATTGTGTTTTATAGATGACTACAGTAGAAAGTCATGGATATATTTCTTGCTAGAAAAATCAAAAGCACTAAGTCATTTCAAGTGTTTTAAGAAGACGGTGGAGAATGAGACAAGCCTACCTATCAAGTGTCTCCGAATAGATAGAGGAGGTGAATTCACCTCATTTGAGTTCAACAAATTATGTGAGCAAAATGGCATTAAGTGACAACTGATGACTACTTACACCTTTTAACAAAACGGTGCAGCTGAACGAAAGAATAGAATAGTAATGAACATGTTTCATGCAATGCTATATGAGAAGAAAGTACCAAGAACACTTTGGGTAGAGGCAGTGAACTAGAGCAACTATGTGCTGAATAGATGTCTAACCTTGATGGTAAAAAATCTCATAACAAAAGAGGCGTGGAATAGAATCAAGCCCTTTATTGCTCATTTTCGTGTCTTTGGGTGAATAACACATATTTATGTACCAAAGGTACAAAGAACTAGACTTGATAATAGAAGTGTTAAGTGTATATTTCTGGATGTTAGTGAGGAATCCAAGGGCTATAGGTTATTCAACTCGATTACAAAATAGGTAGTAGTAAGTAGAGATGTGATATTTGAAGAGAAACAATGGGAATGGGATGAGACTTCTAAAAAATAAATGTTGATGGATTTAGAATGGGGAGATAGCAATGGAGAAGGAGTAAATGGTGTAAATGACAATAACTATAGTGAGGATAATGAGGGAAATGCATGCATAGAATAAAGAGACAGTGAGGATAATGAGGGAGATGTATGCACTAATAATAGAGACAATAAGGATAATGAAGGAGGTACGAGAATGAGAAAACCTCCTGCATAGATGAAGGATTATGTTACGGGGAGAGCCTTGGTTTTTCTGAAGATGAAGATTTGGCTTTAATAGTGTCAAATGATCCATTGCATTATGAAGAAGCAATGACATATGCAAACTAAAGATTGGTTATGGACAATAAAATCAAGTCCATAAAGAAGAACAAGATATGGACATTAGTTGCGTTACCTGTTGAAGTCAAGAAAATTGAAGTGAAATGGATTTATAAAACCAAGTATAATGAGCATGGAGAGTTTGAGAAGCACAAAGCATGTTTAGTGGTGGCTAAAGGGTACACAAAAAAACATGGAATAGATTACACAGAAGTGTATGCTTCGATGGCAAGGATTGAAATCATGAGGATGATAGTGGCTCTAGTAGCTCAAAGAAACTATAATGTTTCCCAGATGGATGTGAAGTCAGTCTTTCTCTATAGTGAACTTAATGAAGATGTGTATGTTGAACAACCAAAGGGCTATGAAGTCAAGGGAAGTAGGGACAAAGTTTACTAGCTGCATAAGGTATTATATGGCCTAAAACAAGCTCCACGAGCTTGGTTCAGCTGCATGAAGAATTACTTTGTAAATAAAGGTCTTGAAAAATGTCTAAATGAGCAAACACTCTTTACCAAATAGAGCAAAGAAGGGAAAATAGTAACTGCAAGTGTTTATGTTAATGATCTAATATACATTGGTGATGATTAGTTTCAAGTGTTCAATGATGCAAGTGTTTGAGATGACTAATTTGGAAAAAATAAAGTTCTTTCTTAGCATTGAAGAAGTATCACAATAAAGTGATGGTATCTTTATTTGCCAAAGGAAATATGCTTTATAGATTTTAAAGCGATTTGAAATGATAGAAAGTCGTGAAGTCAATAGCCTGATTGCTCTAGGTTCTAAGTTAAACAAAGATGTAGATGGAATTGCAGTTGATGAATCGTTCTACAAACAAATCACAGGGAGCCTTATATATCTCACTTCAACTCGTCCAGACTTAGTTTACAGTGTAAGTTTGATTAGCAGATATATGGCCAGACCTATAAAATTGCACCTATAAGCTGCTAAAAGGATAGTGAGGTACCTAGAGGGAACTTTTGATTATGGAATTATGTACAAGAAGAGGAGCTCAAATGACCTGATTGCTTACACTGATAGTGACTATACTGTGACTTAAATGATCGAAAAAGCACTTCAGAGGTAGTGTCTTGGTTATCAAAGAAACAACCAATTGTTACATTGTCAATCATAGAGGCAGAGTTTGTGGCAGCTGTAAGGTGTTTAAGTCACATGGTATGGATGAGGAGATTGGGACATGTTCAGAAGAAAAGCACAATAGTTATGTGTGACAATAGCTTCACTATTAAATTGTCAAAGAACCCTGTTATGCATGAGAGAAGCAAGCATATTGATATCCATTTTCATTTCTTGAAAGAACTTGCTAATGATGGAATTATTGAACTGCTGCATTGTGGATCAAAAGAACAAACTGCAGATGTAATGACAAAACCATTAAAGTTGGAATCTTTCTAGAAGTTCAGAAGTCAAATGGGAATGTGTACAGCTACTACGCTGAATTAACTATGTATCACAGTTAGTTTAGGGCAAGAATTGACAGGTAGAATGCATAATTGTAGGAGATCAATAACCGTTTCTTAACTGTTTCTATTAGGAAACCATTTACTGTTAGCAATTGTAATGCTAACAGTATGCATGTGGTATTATTCATTCCATTTCCTATTACTATTGTAAGGCTATATATATATAGCCAAGCTCATTTAATAAAAGCATAAAAAAATATAGAGTTATAAAGCTTTGCTTTGTTTATGATTAAAAGGTTCTCAATAGTTTTTTATTTTTATTTTTTTATAATAGTCTAAATTCGTTCAACATCCTGGTAGAATTTACAACCATTTCTAGACATGGAGTTTCCTTGTGAGATCATTACCTCTTTTAAAGTGACAATGCAATTATTTACTAGGATAACTTATACCAATGTTAATCTATTTCATTTCAGTTATATTTTATATTTACATGAGTACTTGAACATTTATATACTTGTATACTATAAAGGTATATCATACACAAGGTACACACAAATTTTGGCATTGGTAATTCATTATAATAGGGAATTAAGGTATTATTGTTTTTTCTTTTCTTATACATTTATAATCATAATTCATTTTTCTTATCCGTTTACATTAAACCAAACAATTGGTAGACATATGCTAACACGTAGCCACCACCATTATTATTAGTATGACATTTCACTATTAATGCATATACAAATTATATATTACATTGATAATCTTACTTCTTTTTATTACATTACAAACATATTATTTAAAATAAGTTTTATACATTGTTAAAAATCTTTAGATACATAATACACCTATCATCAGACAACTTCTATTTGTTTACAATTTAGCTGTCCAAGTAGGTTTTCAATACTTTATTCTACCCAACAAGATATTAAGTACGAGCTAGACCTTCCTTATATTACAAGTGATTGTCTATAATATTTCTTTACTATATTACCATTAATTGTTCCAAAACATCACTACATTATACTACTTTTGGCTATCTCAAATCAGCCTTACATTATACTATTAATTTTTGTTATCCTAAATCAATCTTACATTTGATCTTTTTCCCCTACAAATTGATGTTTATGTAATAATATCACCTTTATTACCATGGACATAATCCCTCTTTTTTTTTATCACAATTTGGATTTGATTGATCATCTATCTTTCCAATTATTCTTATTAAGTGATACAATTTTTATATCCATCCTTCATAAGGATTAAACATTGATTAAATTCAATGTCATTAATCCAACGACCATTACCATGAATTTAATTATAAATCCTTTATTTCATATCAACAATTTGATTTAACCCAAAAACATTTTCAAAAATAATCCATTAAGACGATCATACAAAAATTATTAGCTTCGTACAAGGCAATTAATCAAATCATATATTCCAATCATCAATGCTACTAATGCCACTAGCTCCACTCCTGGAAGTTAGTTAAATCATATGTTTCAATAATCAATACAACTAATGTCAAAAACTCCACTCAAAGTAGCTAGTCAAATTATACATTCTAAAATATTTTTTTTTTTATTTGCCAATACACATTTAAGAATTATTATTTTTTATCAAGAGTCAACACCTTTTCATAATGCACAATCTTATTTCATGATAGAAACCATCACATTTAACCTCAAATATATCATCATCAGCCCGATAGTTAGTTACACTGACTCTATTAGCCTTATTCAAGACAACTAGTCAATGAAGTTCTTAATGGTTACTCACAATCATACATTTATATGCAAACACATTTAAAGAATTTTATAGTTAACAAAATTTCTACAAATAGAGATGAGTGCAAGGCATCTACCTGGTACCTAAGATCGTGATGTAATTTCTAGCGATTTACTAGATCCTGCAGTATTTTTTGTATTAGTAGGAACACAACATCATACTTAATTTAATCATCATTGAAATTGCATTCCAATTTTCTTATGCATGCACATTTCCTATAACCGTATTCATAAAAACATTGCTTAGTACAACACACATAACACCACATAACCCTTTTAACTTAATCATTATAATAATTAAATCCATAACATTTAATTACTCTTTTATTTACTTTAGACTCAACCTATATTAAGAGGAACATACATTTTCCTCCAAGATTTCATATATCAAATCTCATACTCACTTTTTAAAACATATTATATTATAAAATCAAACATAAATACCATAATAACTTTAAGACAACTAAATCTTTTTTTAATTTCATATTGGCTGAAACAATCGCCTTAAAGAACCTTTTTTTTTTCTTTCCTTTTTTCATGTAACTAACTTCACTCCCATTTATTAACTTTATAATTTAACATGTTTAAATCTAAGTTTCATGGAAATTTAAACCAACCATTCCAAGCTCATTTTCTTGGTCTTGGTCATACCTTCTACAAAATAAAGGTATAGATTTTCTTTATTTTTTTAATGCAATTTAACATAAATCCATTTCATACCTCCTATGAAATAAAGTAATAGATTTTCTTTAATTTTTTAATGTAATTTAACACTTATCCATTCATCTCACACTTCAATTAACACAATTGAACACCATTTTCAAGTCAATTAAATTGACAATTAAAACCCTTTTCTTTCTTTTTTCATGTTTGAAAAACTCATATGATAGTTGTGTAAGTAATAAAATAATATAACTAACTTATCTTTATAGGAAATTGTATTTTTTTTATAGCTACACATCATTTTAATCAAGGTTAATAAACATGCAATTGTTTAGTATAACATGAACATATAGGATGAATATGTGCATGTTTTTCTTTGAATTCATGCTTCTCTACTTATAATATAAATTTAAACTATTATCCAATTAGTCAATATTAAAATAAAAATATTGTTCAAATAATGCAAAGAAAAAATTAAAGTTGTTTTAGTAAATAATTATTATGTAGTTGGAAAAAAGCTATTAATCCTAGCAAAACATTCTTAAGACAAACGAACACTATTATGGTCATTTATAGCTTCTTCTTTTTTTTTCGCTCAATGGTTTCTACCATTTGAGAATAGATGAGATAATATTTGCTGATTTTTATAAAGATTTTTTTTTTTGTATATGGTTCCTCACTTTGATGTTTTTTAGGGTTATATCGACTTTAACCTTAACAAGCTTTTTGTTGGCTTCTATTAGTTCTTCCCTCATTCTAGCTATTTAACCTCTCAAGACTTGACTAATAAAGAGACATCTTCAATAGACTAGTTAGCCTTCTAGACAAGTTAATATCTAACTTTTAAAAAAAATTTTTGGTTTTTTAAAGATTCTTAAACAATTTTATATTCTCACAACATCTTTATTATTTTTTCTTATCACTATACTAAGGTCCCTTTTGCACCATGATCCAATGAATATTTAAAAACTCTTTAAAATCTCCTTTAAATGATTAGTAAAGGCTTTAATACCTAAAAAACTATACTTAAAGTTAATACTGGTTATAATCTTCTTGATGTTAGTCGTTAAAGGCTCTCTTATTTGGTTGTTCTTATTGAACTCAATATCAAATGATGAAATTTCTGCTAGTAAATAAGTACAAAATTAAAAAAGTGATTAGTACTTAAAAGTGCATTGTTATTAAGGTTTTATATCAGAATTTTGCACTTGAAGTATCAATAACTCCTTAAATAAAACATATTTTATAATAACAAGTCTAATATTATAAGATAACTTTAATTTATAGTATATGTTCATCTTAAATATATGCCTATCATATAAATTAATTGATTGATTGATGAGTTTAACTACTAAAATTAAAAAGATAAAGAAAGAATAAGTTTAAAAAAGAGATGTTGGTTTAGTACAAACTAAAATATTGTTAAGTCATTGAGTTATATTTGAAGTTATAGATCTTGAATTTCAATTGGGTCATTCCTAAAGTTTTAGCAAAAATAGATATCATTGGAAAAACAATTGGTGATGAACTACAGGCTTCCACAATGTCTGATCGAATGAATACAATATTTAAACACGTTGATGTTTTCATTGACTTACTAAGTGATTTGGATACATTGGAATAAATCTTTCATATTTTCTCTTAGGTCCAACTTCAAATTCACCATAAACCTATAGGTTTGCTCAATATCTTAGTCTTTTTAGCCATATAAACCAAATTGAAATTCAAGTTCTACAGCTTCAGATATGATCCAATGACTAAACAATGTTCTAGTTTGAACTGAACTAGCATATTTTTTCGATGCTTCATCTATATTTGTCTTTTTAATTTTAGTAGTTGAACTCATCAATCAATATTTTAATTTATGTGATAGACTTATATTTAATATGAACATTTATTATATGTTAAAGATATCTTATAGTATCACACTTATTATTATAAAATATATTTTAATTGAGTTATTAATATTTCAAGTGTAAAATTTTAATATAAAATCTTGATAAAAATACACTTTTAATTACTAATTAAGTGGTCCCAATGTTCATTAAACATGAACCGGTAATCTCTAGCAAGGAAACCTAAAATTTGATTAATTAACTATGCCCTTTAATATATATATATATATATATATTTGTGTGAGATAGTGTAAGAGAAGAAGCAACAATGATATTAAATGTTAATGGAAAAAATAAAATAAATAATTATATTTTTAATTTTATTCTCAGGATTGACAAAAGTGCAGATGAAAAAAATAAAAAAAAAATGTTCTTTTTCTGTGATATTTTGGGCTATATCAAGAAACTCCATAAACTTCACGAATGAAATTGAAATTCATACGTATTTTGTATTATTATCAATGACAGACAAGACATTGGAATACGAATGACAGACATGGGGTCGGATTGAACGAAACCAAAACTTTTAGGTGAAAATAAGACATCCATAAACAACAAGGGACAAATTAAAATTTATAAAAAAAATAAAGGGTCCCGAGATTTTATAGTATTGTTGTTGTTATTATTATTATTATTGGTATATAGAGATAGATGGATACCTCAACCTCATTCATGTGGAAGCATCTTCATGGTACGAACACGGCCAGACAAGGGAGGGTCAGGCAGCACGAAAGAGAAGAGCAACAGAGAGATTTTTATACAAACTAGAGTGTTCTCAGGGCAGAGAGGAGGAAAGTTCTTTCCCTCATGGCATGCAGCAGTAGCAGTTGAAGAAATCATCCTCTATCATTATTTTCTTTTTATTTGTTGGATTACTTCATCTTGCTGTCTGTCAATCAATCAGTCAGTGCTGTAGATGGCAGTTGTTGTTGAGTTGCTTCCATCCTTCCGCTCACTTGGCTTCCCATCTTATCTGCTAACCTCCTTTGCCTCCTCCAACCCCATCTCTCTCCAACCACTCCTCTCTCATAAGCACATTAGTTTTTCAGATATAAGAATTTATCCTCCCTTATATTCCTCTGCTACCACTGCTTCTCGCTTTTCTTTTTCTCGCAGGAAACAATTGCTCTCTTTAAAGGTACAAAATTTTATCCCAGTTCTCTATTCTTCTTCTAGTGTTTTCAGTATAATTTAAGTCAATTTACGAGGAACTTTTTATTAAAAAAAATTCTATATTAAAAATATTTAACTGTATTAAAGAGAGAATCTATGCAAATTAAACTGTATTTATTAGGTGTTTCTATTTGAAGTTCTTAATGGTGGGTTTGTGGGGAATTTGTGTTTTAATTGACTTTGCCCGTGATAGATTTAATCCCGGGATTGCCATATCACCTGCCTTCTGGGTCCTCAGAGTACATCATGGTGTGGGGTTTTTCTTCCAAAAGAAGTTCATCAAGAATTGTCTGCGACCGAAACTATTTTTCTTTTTTATTTCATTCGAATCTGTTTGATTTCCCCATCAGGCAATTCAATTATTCATTTTGTTTCAATAATTTGTTTCAGATACATGCAACAGTTGCTGAAACTGACCAACCGCAATGGAGGGAGAAGAATGCTGGACCAAATATGATTGACATTCATTCCACAGAAGAATTTTTGCGTGCCTTAAGTGAAGCTGGAGATAAATTAGTAATTGTTGAATTTTATGGAACTTGGTGTGCTTCTTGTCGAGCGTTATTTCCCAAGGTAATTCTTCTCTTTATTTGCAATTGATTCCTAAACTTGCTTGTCGTTAAGAGTACCCTAGATACCAACCTCTTGAAGTTTTGAGGATTCAGTGCTGTCCTGTTGAGCAAACTTCAAAGTGTAGAGTTTCATGATGATATCCCAATAAAAAATGTCATTTCGGTTTCTAAAAATAAATAAATAATTTAAAAAAAAAATTGTGCTTATATAGCCCATTAAATAAAATATCCAACAATAACAATCCAATAAGACTAGGGTTGGGCTATTCTCTATGATCTTACATGTTTTGGTTATCTCCATCAAATTATGAAGCTGCAAAAGTTAATGTTAGAGTTTGATAGTTCATATATTAATTTTAAAACAGAATCATAGTAGTACTCAATACCATCGACTCTTCTTTAACATATATGTATTGCTAAGGTTGGTACTGTATGTAAATTATTGATTTATATGGAAAGATCATTACTTTTTTTTTTTAATGAACATGGATGCATGAAACATCGTTTCACAAAGCCTATTCATCAAGAAAAATGGAGGAATTGGTTTCTGAACTGTTTGTAGAATTTTTTTTGGTGTAGCTTAATGATTTTTTTCTTGTGATGGATCCACAGATCTGCAGGGCAGCAGAAGAACATCCTGAAATTTTTTTTCCTGAAAGTCAATTTTAATGAAAACAAGCCCATGTGCAGAAGTTTGAATGTTAAGGTGCTTCCTTAGTTCCACTTCTACCGAGGAGCTCATGGACAACTTGAATCCTTTTCATGTTCACTAGCTAAGGTTAGTGCTTCATCTCTTTCCTTTTTATTTTTACTTTATATTTTGGATTTTTTGAGCACTGGATGTATGTCTTTATTCACCAACACTAATGCTCAACTGTTGAAGCAACAGTTCCCAATGAGTTGACTTGTATGTGATAAAATATGAAGCTAGTGACAAGGTTTTTCTTATTAATGTTGTGGGAGGTGAAGAAAAGAAAACTAATAGAGAAACTATGAAGTTCGCCCTTTTATCCTGTCTAGGCACATGATAAGAGTGTGCATTTTGAAGAGCTGGGTGCAATATAAAATCTGATTCATTTATTGTATCGAACAACTTTACAGAGAGCAAAAGCTCGAAGCTGGTGTGGAAGAGCGTAGTATAACCTCATATGGAAGGACTAATCAATAAGGAATTCTCTGACTGCTTGAGATTCAGTTCATCTGTTACATTGCGGATCATTTAGTAGATAACCACCCATCCTAAATAACTTGAGTTGAAATGCAGTTAGTGTAAATGATTAACTTTCTTGTTCTATTGATATTGATTATTTGTTACACGTTGTTCTCAAAACCATCTGCAGTTTCAAAAAATAAAAGATGCTATTGAAATGCACAACACAGCCCGTTGCAGCATAGGTCCACCAAAGGCAGTTGGAGAGCTTACTCTCGAATCTATATCAGCTCCACAGGACAAGACAGCAGGATCCACACAAACATAAAACTCTTAAGCCAAGGATCTGTCTGTATATTTGCAAAGGTGCTTCATGGTGAGCAATCCGCTATCATTGTGTATATTCAGACTGTTCTTTGAAAGAGAATAGCAGGCGGAAGTTGCCGTCGTTCTTGCATTCCATTCTTGTGAATGTCATATTTTGTTTATGAATATTCGTGCATGTTTGCTTTAGGTAAACTTGTGAATGTCAGCAAACTCTTGTGCAAATTTCAATCCGGATACCAGAAATATTATTGATGATGATCTAACCTTACAGCGTGAACTACGAAACGAACTCATGAGAGCTCAAGTGATTTTCAAGGTGCGACTGGAATTGTGTTGCAGGTGTTTTCAAAAGTTTTTCTTTTTAAATATGATAAAATATATATTTTTATTATTAATATATTAAAATTATTGAAAAATACTAAAAATAAATATAGTAGTATTATAGATATGATTGAAGAATAAAACCCATGCAAGATATGTTGGTTTGGTTTGTGATAAAGGTAATGGCCCTACTAGTAGTGTTATCGACCATGTACATTCAAATTTTCAATGTGATTTGGATTTTAAAAGGTCTTTCGACAAGTTGTGTTTTTATGTTTTTTCAGGTGTGTCATTAGCTTAGCTGGAAAACAATTTTACAATAAAGGCTAAGTATACCACATTAAATAAGACAAGAAATCTTTACAACTAAAAGGTTTAGTTAGTAATTGTGGTTTGTCACTAGTGTTGATCATTGCGTACTGTAATCCATATTAGTATTTATTTGGCTAAAAATAGGATCTTTTATGAAAGGACCAGCATTGGTGTTAGAAGTCATTGCATTCTTAGATATCATTTCTGATAGTGACATATTAATGAAGAAGATTGCTATCACTGAGAATCTTGTAATAAGTATATTATTAAAGTCCATTTCTATAGTCAAGTTTAAACATTGTTTTGACTTGTATAATATATGAGAAGATTTATAGCAGTTAATGAGAAGGAGGAGCTAATTGGTAGGAGGTTCAAGTTTTGAAAAGTCGGCTCATTTTAAATCAAGATGGGTTTTTGTTGGGTTCTAACTAAATTATAGTGGAAAAGCCAAACCCTTTTGGTTGCAGTGGAAAAACCATATAATAAACAAACAAATCCTTACTAAAGCATATTTAAATAAGTTAGTGGAACAGCCAAAAGTCTTATACCATATCAAAACAAAAGGGTTTTCATAGTACATATAAGATTAAAAAAAAATGAATGCTTATTCTCTATTTTTTTGTGCAAAGAGAGAAGACAGTTTTAGAGTAATTCCTCTTGCATGGATGACATAGCTTTCTACAAGGAAAATAATATTATTTATATTTTTATATTTTATATCAAGCTATAGCATAAATAGTAAAAGAAAGTGAGATTGGGTTATTTGGAACTTTAGGTTGAGGAAAGAGTTTTGTGTAACTTTTTTATAATAATCAGCCTTTTTATAGTGAATTTTGTTTATTATCTCTCTTGAGAAGTAGCTCTAAATTTCTAAATGTTATTGATTTTTATTTTGGTTTTATATTTGTCTATTTGCTTTCTTAGATTATGGAATTATTTATTAACAATCCTTATTGTTAAAAAAATCAATATTCTACCACTAATTTGTATGTGTGTTTCTTTTTATATGGGTTTAAATTACACTAAATAGGAGCCTTTTTATTGAAGCTTGGCTATTATTGTTGTAGTATTATTTTTTATATCTTGTCTTTAGTTTAATTAGAATGATAAAGTCTATCTTATTTTATTTTAAAAGCAATAATACCATTATGAACCATGCTCCTTTTAAAAATCAAGGTCAAGGATTTTTTTTTTTCCTTCTCATTACAATAATACATGATGTAAACCTGGAGACTAAGAACCCTTAAACTCGTAAACAAGATAGAATACAACAAAAGAACACTAAAATTAGATTAAGAGAAAACTCATTTCATTAATTATCTAAACTAAAAAATCAAAGTTATTGGATGAAAGACTTTAACCATTGGATTATAATGAATCAATAATTAAAAGTATAAGAAAAAATACCACAAAGAAAAGTAATTGTTGTTAAGTCTTAAAGAGTTCAATTAAAAACTAAAAGGATGGGTAACTAAATAGTATTTAATAGTACATTCTTATTAAGGCTTTATTCCCTAATTTAAGCATGTCTTATAATAATAAGTATGATAATATAAAATAACTTTAATTTATAGTAAATTCTCATTATAAATGCAAGCATATCTCACAATTTAAAGGAATAATTGATGTGATTAACTATTGAAAGTGAAACGATAAAGAAAATGCTATGTTTAGAAAAGAGATGCTGATTAAATTTAAAATGAAATACTATTCAGTTATTAGGTTATATCTAGAGCTGTAAATCTTGGATTTCAATCTGGTTTATATGGCTAGAAAGTTAAGATATAGGCCTAAAACATACATAAGAGTTCAAAACTCAATTTTGCTATTTGAAAGTCCAAATCTTAACATCAAATGAGAAGTTTGATGTCATGTGATCTAGATATTGTTTAGTATTCAACCAATATCTTGAGTTATAGAAATCCAAATGAGCTCATTCGTTTTTAGTTAGAAAGCTAAGACAAATTTTCAAAACTTTCATAAAGACTATCTGTTCAAATTCTGATGTTAGCAATGATGTTTTGTACAGATAAGAAGATAAGGATTGTTACCAAACCACGAGATGACCACCTACTTAATAAGAGATGACAATTTACTTAATAATTAGTCATTAAATCAATAGTTTTAAATTTCAACCTATAAAAGGAGACATTAGCCATACATTTAGACATTTTGATTTTCAGATCAAGATTATTTCTTTATTTATTTTTTCTTCTTTATAGTTTTAATATTCTAGTTTTATTTCATGTTATAGTTTTATTAATATTTTAATTATGTCTTTCATTTCCTTTACTATACTTATATCATTATGTTCTTATTTGTTTATTTATGTTTCTTTTTGTTCATAATATTTAGCTAAGTTTAATTTGTTAATATGAAAAGGTTTCACTAATAGTGTTAGGATAAGTATAATATAAACTCATTATGGACTTCAGTGCTTACATCCAAGAAAGTTTGTTATTAACATGTCTTATTATTTTTATCTTAGATATGATTTTTGTTGAGTTAGGTTGGAATTTGTTTTTAAATGAGTTCGTGTCATGATTTTGACTCTAAAAATTCATTAAATGGTTAATATAGATTTGTGTTGTATAACACTTGGTACTATAAATGCTTGATTCTTTATAGCTAACTATATGGTATAACGACACTTGTGCTGTAAAAGGAATTTGATTTGTTGTTAACATAAGTTAGCATCATAAATTCCTGACAATATTTAAAAATATTGGTGTTATTTAAATAAGATAACTAATATGATCATGTTAATAATTTATAATAAGTTATCAATGACAAATCATCTAATTGAAAACTTCTTTGTATGTGGTTTTTAATTTAGTAATAAAAAGAGTTTATATTATACTTATTTGAAATATCCTTAGTAGATCCTCTAATCTTGATATTTTTTTTATTATTATTTAATCCTCACATTAATCTCACATCTCAAAATTTTCTTTGACTCATTATTATTATTATAGTGATAGTTAACCTCTCTATTGTTTGATCCTAGTTTTGCCGGGTTATTTATTACTTTAACATTTTTGTATTTGAAAAAAGACATCAATTTTTTGGTCGTATCATAACCTCGACACATATAAAATATTGTTTTTTTAATAATAAGCAATTTGAAAAAACCTAAATATAAGTTAAATAACCCTATTTATATTAGGTAAAATGTCCTAAATAAGGTTGAAAAATAATA
The DNA here is from genome assembly GCA_015708895.1 of Populus ilicifolia. NCBI lineage: Eukaryota > Viridiplantae > Streptophyta > Magnoliopsida > Malpighiales > Salicaceae > Populus > Populus ilicifolia. The sequence goes on along the minus strand of SRLM01001168.1, from coordinate 78,854 downwards.
AAAAAGCATTAATCTAAATAGACAAAAAATCCTAAACAAATTAGGAAAATAATACAATTGTCGCATAATAACTTCTTAGATTTTTTGAAAGGTCTTTCTGAACTTTAATTGCCACAAACCATTTTCTGTAGAAAATAAGACCTTTATAATCTTTTAAAAAATATCCAGCCTAATTTAATGGTTAGATAAAAAATTATGCTTGTTAGAGTATAATTATGTTTTAGAAAAAATAAACCAAAAATTTTCTCTAATGTTCTTGAATAATAAGGATTATGAAATCCTTGCAAAATAAGGATTGTTGTCTAATTGATCTTTTTGGAAAGTGAAATAATCCTTGTGAAGTAAGAATTCAACATGTAAATAAGTCTTTACTTTGTAAGAATCCATAAATCATATGAAAAACAATTATTTTTCTTACTTATCTAGATGAGTTATTATGGATGTCACGGGGCCGAGTCGCAATGGCGAAGGCTTTATATTATGCCTCCTTATGAGGTTTGGTGTGCTGGGAAGGGTTTTTTACTAGAGTCTAGATAAGAGACTGGTTGTGCAAAAGAAAGACGCATTTTTACTACTAAAAGAAAGACGCATTATTACTTAGTATAATTAATGTTTAGAAGTCACCACTTAGTAGTAAGATCACTAGGAACCTATGGTCTGCTAGAGTCTAGGTAAGGGACTAGTTGTACAAAAGAAAGACGTATTATTACTAATGCACCTTACCTAAGATAAACTACATTGTTATTTAATCTCCCCCCCCAAGTTAGGTTTTGATTTATTGGTCTTTTCTAAGACTCAAAGTAGATCTCTCTTAATGAAAAAGTCTCTAACTTATCGGATTAAATCCTAACCTCTCTAAAGTCTAAATTTAGCATCGTATTTTTATACCTTATATCTTTAATACATGAGAGTGTATTTTATTATGTAATTTTAAACCTTATAGATATTAAAGTCTACATTTGGACTATAGAAAAAAGATTAGAATAAGGTTTTTGATATTTTGACCAAACCCTAATGAATAATCATAAACTAGTTATCATATCTATATTTTTTATAAAAAAAAAACATGAAAAAGATGTAATTTTTTAATGAAAATATGCTTGAAAAGTTTTTATAATTTAGTTATATGTATGAAAACAAAATATTTTTTAAGGGGCAATTTATTTAAAAATTTTTGAATTGTTTTTGCAATTTTTTTGAAAACATTTAAAAAAAACCACGTATTTTATTATTGGATTTATATCTTACAATATAAATATATAGCCCAATATTACACAAAATTGGTAGAAAAATATTTGAGAAAATCATAAATATTTTAAAATGTCCCTTGAAATTTTTTGGATTTTCTTTGTTTTGTTGTTGTTGTTGTTGTTGTTCTTCTTCTTCTTCTTCTTCTTATTATTATTATTATTATTATTATTATTATTATTATTATTATTTATCCATCTAATATATCCCATGTATCACCATACACCATATTCATATGCTTTAAAAATTGTTGTATCGCTTGTATAAAAAAAAAATGTTCTTCTCCTTCTTAGGTGATGACCCACTATTGGAAGACATTGTCAAATAAAAATTTTTACACTAGTAAAAAAAATATCTTCATGCAATCTCTCACATGTTTATATTTAATGAAATGTCACTTAACTCATGTTTTAGTCATATTTTAGCCTTTTATTTCCATGATAATATGTTCACCTTTTTTACTTCTACCTCTCGCACTCTCATCTTTAATTCTTTAAGGAACTAATCAAAACAATCATAAATTTTAGTTTGTAATGTCCAATTAATAAATTAAAAAAAAAAGATAACCAAGAACAATGAAAACAAAACAAAGATGAATATGAAAACATGGAAATGACACAAAAATGAATATAAAAACAAGATGAAAAAGACTATAAAATTCAAGAATGACTTTATGAAACCTAAAACCAACACATACTCAAACATATACTCAATATCCCAAAATCAAATTTCAAAACATAACCTACAAATGAAATCAACAAATTTAACAGAATTTATATTCCAAATATAATATCTAGGGTCATATTTTTCAAAAATATATAAAATGGGGTAATTGATGATTATAATATGTCTAGATAGATATGAATAAAAGATGAGAAGGTTAAAGGTTCTTTAATATAAATTTATAAAATGATTTCAAGTGATAAAAATTATGGTGCGATAAAATGAATATAGTAAATTAGGGAAGAAAAGTTAAAAAGATAAATGAATAAAGGTTCAGGATTGAATATGTGCATTGGTCCAAAACTAGAAATGATCTTTCTATTTTAAGAAATGGTTAGATAGATTTAATAAAATGATCATATTATTTCTCAAAACTATTAGACTATTTTGGCTATGATTTCTTTTAAAGCTAACGACGTAACCAAAAAAGGAAAAAAAAATGTTTTCTCCTTTTTTTTTTTGTCACCAATGGAGAGTTAGAGAAGTGATATATAGGAGTGGAAAAAGATGGTTCTAAGAGAGAAAAACACATCCACACTAGAAAATTAAGATAAATCAGAGAAAAAAAAGATTGAGTTAGAGATAGAAAGTGAATAAAGAGAAGGAAAAAGGGGAGGGATGTGGAAAATTTTGATTGGTTGGAACTTAAAGTTGAGAATATTATTTGTTAAGTAGTTGTAAACGTAACCTAGTAAGCTTATATGAAATAGAAGGAAATTGAGGTGAATTCATGAATTTTGTATTAGGTTTTACAATAGAAATTTAGGGGAAATTCAAATTAACTATAGATAGAGTCATTTGAGTTAGATTAGTTTGTGATAGGTGCTAAATTAAGAAGAAACAATGAAGAAAACTAGGTGTCCTTTAAGATTCAATTGCCAAACAATAAGGGATCGAATTGCATGTGATGAATTTGTATTCAAGCTTAATGATGAGTATTAGTGTCTGTGTGAGGAGAATAAATACATAATGTGTCATATATGAGTTAAATTGAAGAGAATTCACATCTTTCTTCTTTCTTCTTTTTTTTGTATGTTTCAACAAAATAGGAGTAAGGATAGAAATTGGGATTTGTGAATGTAAAATGATTTAAAATTTATATAAATTAATGATGAATGTGTTAAGGAATGAACAAATTCTTTGTGTCTTTGTGGAAGGAAATGAAAGTCAATGTAAGTTGAATTGTAAATGATGGTCAAGTTGAAAGAAAGCAACTTACTATATTATTATATGAAATGTAAATGGAATGAAAAGTAATGTGGTATACCTATGGATCAATGGGAGGTTACGATAGTTGTGCAATACTAAGGAGGTATTACAAAACTTTGACAGCAAGTGGATTTCGAAACCTTAGCACTTTTGTTTGCCATGGTTAGTATACTAGATATTGTAATTGTAGAAAAGTATTGTGATTTCAATTGTAGATTAAAGATGTGAGGAACTACATTTCTTTGTAATGAGATTAGTGCTTGATAATGACCAAAGAAACTAGTTTTTCTAGTAATAGGACTAGTGCTCAGTAGTGAACAGAAAAACTAGTTTCCCGACAATAAGACTAGTGTCTGGTAATTGATCAAAGAGATTAGATATCTAATGAAAAATTTATTGCCTTAAAATGAGCAAAGACAATAATCTTTTAGTAATAAAATATTTATGAATAAGGATAATGTGAGTAAATGCTAGAAAAGGTAAGATTTTGCATGAAAAGGGGGTTAGTAGTAATGGGTTAAGTTAACCTAGGATTTAAGTTGAATTAGATGGAAATTAATTGATTTATAAAAGGGCACTAATTGAAATAGATAAAATAAAATATAATAAAATTGAATAATTAATGTTGTATTCTTATATGATTAATTTATGTAAAAACTTGATTTTATTATATGATAATCAATTTCAGGCACCTCTCATCAATAAGTAGAATGATAAGGTTTTTTTTTAGGAATACATTTTCTAAGATTTAATGAACATCTAATCAGTAACCTTTTGCATTGTACTTTGGGTATGTAATTAATATTCATCTTATTGGAGGACATATTACTGTATTTAAACATCTTTGTAGATTTATAATATTTTATCAGTTTTTTTGTTGATTTAAAATTATGAATACATGTGATTATATTAGGCCACTTTCTTGTGAATTGATTACATGTGCATATATGTGTATATCATTTGTAATATATATATATATATATATATATAATAGTAAACTATGATAAATGAAAAATTAGAAGTTGAGGTTGGAAGGTATTCTAATCAAATGACAAGATGAGTCCAAGATTGTTAGACAAACTTTGAGATGTTTATTAATGAGAATTGATATGAAACAAGTATTAATCAATTAACTTAAAATCTCCTGGTACAGGGGAGACTCTACCAAAATTTTGGTAGAAATGTCGTTAATTTCATGAAAACTATATGTAATATTCAAAACTAGAAAATAATAAACAAAATGATAATGTAAAGTTTGCTTAATCCAATTAATTGTTTGAAGAAAACAAAATCCTAAATACATTGGATTAACATGAAAAAATTATGCAGCGAATGTATATAAATATTAGGGATGTTACAACAATATTCTCAAATACATAATTCAAGAATTGTAAGTTTTAATTTTGTTGCAATAACAAAAAACTTGTGATTTCAACTTTTTTTTTTTAATATAGTAATTTGATAATAGGCAAAATTTAAAGAAACTTTTGTTTTTTTATACTAGCTACTGTAATTCAATAATTGAGAAATAAAGAACAAATTCAATAATTGAGAAATAAAGAACAAATAATAGGGAAGTTTAGAGATATATAGATATGCAGAACCTAATTCTAAAGTTTTTCTATGATACCAACTAATGCAAACATAGATAGTAAAAATGCTTAAATTCACAAACAAGATAAAATACAACTAAAGAAAGTTAGAATCAAATTGATGAAGTTCTTGTATGAAAGACTCAAATCATTTGATTATAATGAATCAAGGATTTGAAGTATAAGAAAGAATTCCATTAAGATAATTAATTTTTATTGAGTCTTGATGAAAAACAATGAGTATGAGCAACCTTGCCACATATAAAATATTATTTATTAATACAAGATAAATAACCTTATTTATGCCAGATAAAACACTCCAAACAAGACTAGAAAATAATAAAAGAGTACTAATCCAAATAGGAAAAAAAACCCAAATCAACTAGAAAAATAATCTAATTATTGTATAATAGCTTATGAGCTTTATCATAAAGCCTTATTGAATTTAGATTGTTATGAAATTATAACCCCAAATAAAACAAGACCTTTAAAATCTTCTAAAAATATTTTAGCTTGATATAATGATTGGATAAAAAGTTATGATTATTATCATAAAATTATGCATTAAAAAAAAGCCCAAAACTACTTATAATTTCTTTAAATAATACGGATTGTTGCTACATAAAGAATCCATGCAAAGTAAGGATCGATATCTAATTAATTGGAAAGTAAGGAATCCATGCAAAGTAAGGATCAATATCTAATTGATTGGAAAGTAAGGAATCCATACAAAGTAAGGACTCCATATGTGTTTAAATTCTTGTCTTATAAGAATCCACAAATTATATGAAAAACAATATTTTTTTGACTTTTCTTGTTTGTTGGCAAGTTTAAAGCTTGAATTTAAACACATCACTATCTCTTATCTATATGAGTTACTGAGCTTACCATATATGAATGGAAAGCTTGAGGTATCTAGTTTTCATCCCAACTAGAATGATAGAAAAATTCTATTTGTAGATTCATATATGGCTTACAAAGTACAAGAAGGTCTTGTATGACATATTTCTAACCTTTTAACCCGAACATCTAGACTTATTATATTAAATTCCTTGTTAATCTTTTTAATTTTAGACTTTGTAATAGACCTAATTGGTACCTCTAGTAGACTTTTTGGTAATACTCGCTAATTCTCATCAATAAATTTATGTATTATAAAAATATATACTTTTAGTTAAGCTATTTATTATGTTTTAAGCAAGGAGAGTTTTGAAGTTATGTTATAGACTTTCTACTTATAATACTATGTTTTATTATATTCTAATATTTTGTTTTATCAATAACTATTAAAGACTCAATTTTAAATTATATCCTTGTTAGGCGAACATGATCTTAGTAATTCCCATCAATTCCTAATCCTAGATATCTTAGTAATTCCCATCAATTCCTAATCCTAGATATCAATAAAATAATTGAAACCTATGAGTTTTAAGATCATAGAATTAGAATGATAGAAAAGTATATTTGATTTAGATTTAGGTTATGTTTGATATAACTTTGAATTTTTATTTAAATTTATTTGTAACTTTTGATTCAACAAAAAGTTACTAATATGTTTAGTTAAAAACAAATTTTCACTAAATCAAAGTTTTATTACAAATTTAAGTTCAAATTTTGATTTAACTAAAGTTAAACTTTTAACTTATCGATTATAACTTATACTACTTAAAACAAAACCCATTATTTTAGCTATCTTTTTACTAAACATACTTTTAACTTAACTCATTTTGCTGTGAGTTAAACACACACACAAAAAATTGAATTACTCTTTTCTAACGAACTTGTTTAGAAATAGAATTAATCAATTCAAATTGTGATGAAATTGATGTATAAATATGAGTAATAAATAAATGGTTTGGATTAAAAGAAATTGAAAGGAATTATACCTCACCCTTAATGATCTAAATGATAAAATCGACCAAGATAGAAAAAAAATGAAAATTTAATTTTTTGAGAAAGTTACATATAAATGATATGAAATTGTGTTGAATTAACCTTTGAAAAGGTAAGAAAAAGGTTAGTTTAATGGAATTATTAAAAAACATGTTTTTTTTATCCTATCATTACTTTTAGTCAAGACTTAAAAATGGTGTAATTGCCTTAATTATTATGGTTATGGAAGAAAGTATACAATGCGTGTTGATTATTACTTAAAAATGCATTTTTATCAAGGTTTTATATTATTATTTTGTACTTAAAGTATCAATAACTCATTAAGTAAAACATGTTTTATAATAATATATCTAATAATATAAGATACATTTAATTTATGGTAAATTTTCATTTGAAATTTAGGCCTATCACATAAATAAAAGGATTAATTGATGAGTTTAAGTACTGAGATTAAAAGGACAAAGAGATAGCCAAATTTATAAAAGAGATGTTGGTGCAGTCCAAACTGGAACACTTTTTGGTAATTGGGTCATATCTGAAGTTGTAAATCTTGAATTTAGATCTACTTTATATGGATGGAAAGGTAAGACATAGACTTACAACTTTCGTGTGGAGGTCTGATTTTAAAAAGGTCGTTTTCAAGTCCATATCATAACAACAACAAAGAAGTCCAAATTCATCCTACAGCCTAGACACTGTTCAATGTTCAATCTATATCTTGAGTTTGAGAAGTTCAAATGATCTTAATTTTTTTCTATAAAGTTAAGATAATTTTCTAGAACTTTTATGTGGAGGTCTAGTTCAAATTATAGCGTTATGAATGATGTTTTATTGAGACAAGAGAAGATAAAGATTGTCATCAAGTTAAGAGTTGGTCACCCACTCATCAATTAGTCATCAAATCAATAGTTTTCAATTTTGGCCTATAAAAGGAGGAATTTTCCATACATTTAGGCATCTTGGTTTTCAATCAAGATCATGCTTTTGCTTTCTCTCTTAGTATTAGTAATGCTTAAGTTTTACTTTTATTAATATCTTTTTTATGCTTTTTAGTTCCTTTTCTTTACTTAGTTAATTTTTATCTTATTTATGTTCTTATCTTGTTTATTTTTTTTCTCTTTTTTATTATATTTAGCTAAGTTTATTATGTCAAGATGAAAATGTTACATTAATGATATAAAAATAAGTATAGTGTAAACTTAACATGGGCTTTAATGTGTGATACTAACATGTTTTGTATTTATTATCTTATTCACTCTTTAATACTTTACTTGTTAAATGACTAATTTAGATTTATGTTGTATAACACTTGGTACAATAAATGCTTGACACTTTCATTGCACAAACTGTATGGTATAACCGACACTTGTACTATGAAAGGAACTTGATTTGTTGTTAACATAAGTTATAAATATGAATGCATGACAACATTTACAAGTATTAGCGTTATTTGAATAAGATAACTAATATACTCATGTTGAGAATTTATAATCTAATTGGAACCTCATTTATATGTAGTTTCCATTTGAATAATAAGAGTTTATATTATGCTTGTTTGAAATACCATTAATGAATCCTCTAATCTTGACATTTGTTTTTATCATTATTTGATCCTCACATTGATCTTCCATCTGAAAGTTCTCATGAACTTCTTCTTCTTTTTATTTATTATTATTATTATTATCACTTTTATTTTACTATTACTACTACTATTATTGTTGTTGTTATTTATACTTTATGTAATTAACTTCCCTAAGGTTCGACTCCAGTCTTGCTAGATTATTTATTACTTCCACTCTTCTGCACTTGGAAGAAGACATCAATCTTTTGGTCTTGTCAAGTGTGATTAGATATTTATTTAATAATGATTGAACTTTCATTTAAGAACGATGGATTTGAATAAGAACGATATGATGTTTAATATCATGAGAGCTTTGTTCAAATATATATATATAGAATGAAAAATGAATCTAAATGAAAAGAAATCTAATCTGAGAACATAATTGATGACGATAACGATGTAGGAGAGGTTGCAAGGGCTACATAGACGATAGGGACTATTGCTTTCTAGTTGGTCCTAGGTAGGTGTCCTACACCTTGACCTTGTTATGTAATTGTCAGTTCATTATTACCTGCAATTTCTTTAAATGAATGATTGCATGATGATATTTGAGAGGATAAGTATTTTGTATGTTACAGAAATAAATGAAAGACTTATTAACTTTTGAATGGGAATGCCAAATTGATTGGTATCTAGTTAAAGTTGTCAAAATATTAACTTTTAAATGGGAATGTCAGATTTATTGGCTTTCATATAGAAATGCTGGATTAATTAACATCTAAATAAATTGTCAGATTGATTAGTATCTAGTTAGGATTACTAAATTATTGGTTTTCAAATGAAAATATTGAATTGATTGGTATCTAGTTAGGAATACCATATTTTGGCTTTTATATGAAAATGTTGGAATCAGATTAGGAGTCTGAAAAGAAACAAAGTTTTGAAATGATAAACTAAAATAAGGATTTAAAAAGAATGAAAACAATCTTGTATAAGAAATACTAAACTAATAGATGGCTGAACTAAAGCTTCATGAATAAATTATGATAAAATATTATAATCATTTACATGTATTTATTATATTAATTAGGTTAGCATACAGAATATTATATATGTGAAAGTTTATTTTTTATCCTTATATCATGCATATATGAAATTCTTTTATTTAATTGCATATGTTGACAGGAGAATAATTAAAGATTGATGATTTGAGGAATTGAGTTGAGTGGATTGCATAGTGAGATTATTTTTTAATTATGTTGGGTTGTAATAAAAATAGGAGAAACTCTACTAGAAATTTGGTAAAAATATTGTCAATTCATGAGAAAAAAATGTTGTCCTAAAAGTTAATACATACAACATTTAATAGTTTTACTGATAGACATTATCCATAAGTATAAGATTATCATTTTGTTTATCGACTAAATCTCCAACAAAATACATATGTCATAATAAAATTCATCAATAATTTCATGTTTTGTCGCTAATTCTGTTGGTAAAAAATAAAAATAAAAATAAAAACTGATGGTTTTACAGTTGAAAATACACAGAAAAAATTATCGCAAGTAAGATACCGTTGGAATTATTCCATCTGTATTTGCATCGTTAAATCATTGATGGAACAACGACATCAGTGATATGTAGTAAATATTTTTCAACTCTTTAAAAAATACCAATGTATTCATTTCATCTGCAGAGATGTTGATGATTGTGGTATATTTAATAAATATTTTTCAACTTTCTGAAAAATACCAATGGACTAATTCCGTCTATATGGAGGTTGGTGATGGTGGCATATGCAATAAATATTTTACAACTCTCTATAAAATACCAACGGACTTAATTCGTTTGTAGATCTGTTAGTGATATGCACAGTGTATGACAAATTATGTTTGTATTGCTATTTATTATCTCTGCAAACACTTGAATTCTAAATTGTTGACACAACACAATAACAATAATGAACAATTATAAAATAAGTATTTCATAGTACAAAATTTCATCCATAATATTATATTATAAAAAAATATTTATACTTTCATGTTCTCATAGTTGGTTAGAATTTTTTTTCTTATTCATCATTTGAATCATCATCAGCTTCATCACAATCTTCAATGGGGATATCATCATTATCATCGACATGTTCTTGTTTGCTAGAGCTCAAAACAACATTCAACTCTTATACTAAAATTTAATATATAAATGAACAAAAGAAAAAATAATTAAAATGTGTGATTATGCCCCCTCAACCAGTCAATTAATTGTATTTATGATTAGTACTTAAAAGTGTATGTTTATCAAGGTTTTATATCATCATTTTGCACTTGAAGTATCAATAACTCCTTAACTAAAGCATGTTTTATAATAACATATCTAATAATATAAGATACCTTTAATTTATAGTAAATATTTATTTTAAATGTAGGCCTATCATATAAATAAAAGAATTGATTGATAAGTTTAAGAACTGAAATTGAAAGGACAAAGAGATGACCAAATTTAGAAAAAATATGGTAGTGTTGTCTAAACCGAAACACTGTTCGATAATTGGGTTATATCTGGATTTAGGTAAATTTTATATGGATGAAAAATAAGACATAGACCTACAACTTTCATATGGAGCCCAAGATTTAAAAATGTCATTTTCAAGTCCAAATTATAGTGACAACGAAGAAATCTGAATCTATCTTATAGCCCGAACACTGTTTAATTTTTGGCCCATATCTAGAGTTATAGAAGTCCAAATGACTTTAATGTTTTTTTCTAGAAAGCTGAGACAATTTCCTACAACTTTCATATATTTCAAGTGGTTCTAATTCTATGTTACCAACAACATTTTAGGTAGACAAAAGAAGATAAGGATTGTCACGAAGTCAAGAGTTGACCACCCACTCATCAATTAATCATCAAATCAATAGTTCATAATTTTAGCTTATAAAAAGAGGCATTTGCCATACATTTAGGCATCTTCATTTCCAGATCAAGATTATGCTCTTTCTTTAACTCTTTGTATTTTTATAATGTTTAAGTTTTGTTTTTATTAATATCTTGTTTATGCCTTTCAATTCCTTTTGTTTACTTAGTTAGCTTCTATCTTATTTATGTTCTTATCTTGTTTATTTATCTTTTTTTCTTTCATTATGTATAATTAAGTTTATTATGTCAATATGAAAATGTTACACTAATAGTATAAGAATAAATATAATGTAAACTTAACATGGACTTTAATGTTTGATACTAACATGTTTTATATTTGTTATCTTGTTCACTTTTTAATACTTTGCTTGTTAAATGATTAATTTAGATTTATATTGTATAACATTTAGTACAACAAATGCTTAGCACTTTTATAGTATAAACCGTATGTATAACTAACATCTGTGCTATGAAAGGAACTTGATTTGTTATTAACATAAGTTATAATTATGAATGTTTGACAATATTTAGAAATATTAGCATTAATAGAATAAAATAACTAATATAATAATGTTAACAATTTATAATTTGATTGGAACCTCTTTTGTGTGTAGTTTTCAATTGAATAATAAGAGTTTATACTATACTTGTTTAACATACCATTAGTAGATCCTCTAACCTTAACATTTGTTGTTATTATTGTTTAATTCTTACATTAATCTTCAATTTCAAAGTTCTCATTAACTTCTTTTTTTTTATTATTATCACTATTATTATTATTACTACTATTGTTATTATTGTTGTTGTTGTTGTTGTTGTATTATTATTATTTATAATTTATATAATTAACCTCCATGTGGTTCGACCCAAGTCTTGTCGGGTTATTTATTACTTCAACACTCCTGAACTTAAAAGAAGACATAAATTTTTTGGTCGTGTCAATAATAACCCTATTGGAATCATTGGGAGGTACTATATAAGGTCATTAAAGATGTGCTCAAATATAGCTTTATATTGTAGTGGTGAATTAGATGATAAAAACTCATACTACGGGGCACATTTAACACTAGATGATCTACCAGAATCTAAGAAGGTGGTGGATTTCTAGATCTTATACCCTGGAAGTTAGCCTTTCTCCATTGTTGATATTGATTATTCATCTAGTGCAACAAGGATGAGTTGACTTGTGGTTTTTTTTGGAGGCATGTTTAATGCATTCTAGAACATGTATTTAATCTTTTCCCATCATGTATGCTAATTTATTGATCACTTAGATATTCTTCTCATCAATTTGCTACCAAGTAAACAGGAACTTAACTTGAGAGGAGACAGGTGATAACTATGTAAAATCAAGCCAGGTTTGAAGAACTCAAACCTTTAGAAAATATGATCTGCTCTTGAGCAGCACATGCAAAGAAAGAATAGGGTTGTGAAGACAAGGAGAAAGAAATTGTAAAGCAAGAAAAATAAATGAAAGCTTGTAAATAAAGCAAAAGAAAAAAGACCACATAGGAGAAATAATAAATAAGATTGTATTGAGATTGCATGTGTGGCTAACCATCACTCATGTTGACTGTGATTGTATAGACTTTAAATCCTACATGAGTAGTTCTAATACAAACCAAACTACTTCTTTATCGGATAAATCCAAAGCTGATCTCTTTATCTTTTGATCAATTATTGAGGGCTCTAGTTCTGGATTTAACTAGGTTTTCTAGTTCCATGCACGTATTGAAGTGGAATTCAATGTTTTGGTCATCGATGATAAAGAAAACTAGGGGGACCTTACTTTGATTTGTCTCTGCTTTTCACTTCAATAATGAACTTGTGCCTTTCGCTTCAGTGGAAAATGAGTGTGCCAGGGCCAACCAGGGCCGCTTAATCTTTTCCACAAGCCTACCAGCACGAGAAAACAGCCTTCTGTACAATGAATCTGCCATCTGTTTTCCCGAATACACGTCAGAAAAAAGCACTTTTTATCGATCTGTTTTTGTCACCTACTGGTATTTTAAGACATAAACCTTCCTCCTTTTACTCCGATTGGAATCCACTACTCATAATTATTGGAAGTCAGACGCAGAAAGCAACCATTCTTTCCTTTTCGATACCCAATTAACAACATGTCAAATGTAACTCATGTGCTTCTGTGAGGCTCTTTCTTCCATGATTTAAAATTACCATGATTCTGGATTTAATTTTTCTTTTTAAAAAGCATTCTACATTTATTCGTTTTAAAAAAATTCAGCCACTCCAAGTTATTGGAGCAATCTTCTTCTAGAGGGCAGCTCTAACCGCTGCCCTTCTTCTAGATTATAATTATGATTTTTTTAAAATATTTTTATATTAAAATAATATATATTTTTTACTTTTAAAATAAATACATCAAAATAATTCAAAATATACAAATAAATTAATTTTTTTTAAAATATGGATTGATCTGCATTTTCAAACACAACCAAAATCGAATTATTTTAGTTAGTAAAAAAAAATCTAAGATACTTTTATTATTTTTATTATATCTATCACTTTTATTAAAATAAATCTTATTAAATAACTAATAAAATTCACTAGTTATTCCAAAGAGATAAAAGTGATATTATAGAAGTGAAGGCAAGTACAAGTAAATTATTCCAGCTAAAAAAAGAAAACAACCAGCTATTTGACTTACAGTCTGCACGTGTAGGATTTCTTTTAAAAAACAAAAATACATGTAACATGATAGCTTTTTCAATGTATTTTAATAGTAAGTGTGAATCATATAACTTATCCATATATTTAACTAAATAAATTAAGAACTATTTATATTATTAAATAAAAAAATTATTAATGATAATTAAGTATGTATTTAAAAAAACAAGAAGATAATGTAAATCAAGATATTTAGTTTCGCAACATAAATCATTTATTTAATTATATTCGCTAACTCTATTATTAAAATTAATTTTTATTTAATCAAATGATAGTAAAAATAGACATAAATAAATTAATTGAATAAAGTCAAAGAAAAAACATATCTTCCATAGATGCAATTATTAGAAATACTATCCATATATAAGTATTTTTTTAAATAAATTTTAATTATATAAAGTAAAAAAAATTATAAATAAATTAAAATAATCTCTTAAAAAAATAAATGCATTCAAGATAATTTAAAAAAAAACTACTATTTAAAAAAGGTCAAATACAAAAATTAAAACATCAAGGTGAAATGGTATTAATTTAAATATTAAAAAAATATTAAAAAAACATGTTTTTTTAAAAGGAAAAATAACCAAAACCAATAAAGAGACCACATGTTATTAAAAAAAAAATTGGGATGGATAACATATTGTTCACCTTATTATTTTTTTTAAAAAAAATATTTTTCTTTTGGTTCTCCCTATGTAACAAGGTTTTTCTTAACACAAAAAATTATTTTTTAAACTATTTTTTATGTCAAAAACATTTAGAAAAGAGTTTAAACACCTTACAAACTCATAAATAACAATAAAAAACTAAAATCAATATACACATAAATCTAGAAATAAAAATCTTTTCAAACTTAGATCTATTTTTTATATATAATTTCATGATAAAAACATCCAAGTAAAACTCTTCTCACTAAATAAAATTTGAAGACATAAAAAATAACTATTTTGATACCAATGTTAATTTTCTTTGTTTGTTGTCAAAATGGTATAATCTGTAAAATTTAAGCACTAAAATAAAATTTATATGAGAACTTTGAAATCATAATTTATTTTGTGACATCTTACCTACATTGATCCTTTATTTTTTAATTTTATTTTTTAGTTAATAAATTTGATTCATTTATTTTTTAATTTAGAAAAAAAAATGTAATCATGAAAAAAAAAACACTAAACAAATCCACAATAAAATCTGCAATGATGAACAGTGTGTTCAATGTTTTACCCGCAGCATTTAGAGCTAGAGCTTTGTATAATTAGATATTCATTCTATTTATCTAATCAAGAGTATCAAATATGATATTCATTTGAATTGCAACAGGAATCAAGTTTAATGATGTTCATATTTCATCCATTATATATTAAGCAAGATTATTATATATATAAAAAAACTAATCATTCGGACTAGTTCGGGTTAAATTTAATGCTTGAATTTTCTTTCAAAAGAATTTTTTTTCCCCTCCAATCAAAAGGTCACATACATCAAGAGTACTGGATGCCCATCCATGTCTCCCATAAAATAAAAAACAAATTTCCCTCACACTAGAATTAGGGGATTCATGAGAGTTTTGCACGTCAAAACTTAATCTGATACTTGAATATTGATAGCCAAAGAGGGATTGAAGCACCATGTCTGAACCAACAAGAAGAGAAAGAAATTTGTATTGCCAGTCACCAAGAAGAAAGAATTGACTGCTAAATATGCAAATTTTTCTTATTCAATTGAAGAAAACGTCAAGCATCATCAGATTTTGTCAGCGAAAAATCTAAAGCATGCTAGCAAGAGAAAGAAAACATTATTAATTCTATGGATTGATTAATTCAATCCAAATCATCTGCATCTCTTATTGACCAATAAATCAGGCAGCTTTATGTAGCAGCAATGTTCAATTAAAATTGTTGAAACTGGGACGGGAACCGGAATTGGAAACACAATGGAACACCATAAACTCACACTTTGGCGATATTTCCTTCAAAAGCAATCTCGCCGTCTGCTCCTGTCTCGCCTGAGCCCCTTGCTTCTCCACCAACGCAGCAGCAACAATCCTGTCTAAGCCACCACCCTTCCCTCCCATCACATATGCCACCAAAGCCGCCTGCACCGGGCCCATGCTGGGATTATAGGCGGCAGACTCCATATATGATCCTCTGAACACCTTCCCTTCACAATCCATCAAGGCCAACCCTGATGGGCAATTAGTATAGGGTGCATGAGACTTTTTGGCAGCTTCTAAAGCCTCATTTTTCAGATCTTCAAAGGTAGCACTAACACCATTTGGTAACTTGTCATCACCTAGAAACGACAAGTTATTATGATGGGGCTCCAAAAGCAAGGGAACATCCTTACCCAAAAGATCATCAGGTCCGAACCTGTGCGGTAAAAGGCAAGACATGGGCTCAAATTGTTCTTCATTTGCTAAATCATTCTTGTAATTGTGGTTACTATTACTATCACCCGTGATGAGGATATGTATATCAGGGGCGTGGCGGATTTCCTGAAAGAATTGACGGCAGTGGCCGCAAGGGGCGGCGGATACAGCAACGTATTCTAGGGAGGGCTCCGCATTGAGAGTGAGATTGGTAATGAGGAATTGTTCGGCGTGGACAGAATGATGGAGAGGGAGGCCAGGGAATTCGATGTTGCCACCCAAGAAGATGCGGCCGGAGGATCCGAGACCGACGGCGCCCACGTGGTAATTGGAGATTGACGGGCGAGCCAAGGCCTGTGCTGATTTGACTAGGGTAGGGAGGAGCTGGAGGACCGTGAGGCCTGATTGTTTCGCCATCGATTCGGCTTCGGATGCTTCAATCACGAAGATGGGTCCATCCATTTTGTTTGGTTTTATTTTGTCTTGTTTTGTTTTCTCGGTGACAGCGGTGGTGGTGTGTGGCATCAGAGATTTGAGAAATTACGGGTGTGAGAGGCGAGGCAGGGCAGGGGAATCATGGGGACGTTTATAAATTATTATAACTATTGCCTTAGGAAACCAATAGCGCCAATTAACAAACTAATAATAATAATTAAATAAATAAATAAACATTGTTAATGCTCATGTAGAGGCAGATGAGTTTGATGACGATACAGTGCCACGCCAAGAAAAATTAAGGATGCTTTAATTGCACATTCCAGAACTTGGCCTAGTGATGGAAGAAGCTTGTTTCCTTTCACTGCACCTGGGTTCGAGCCTTGGCGTGCACGTCTGTCACCCCCGCGGTGCCTTACATGCCTACTGGGTTTGCAGGGTATTCAGTGGGCCGTGGGGATTAGTCGTGGTGCGCGTAAGCTGGTCCGAACACCCCACATAAATAAAAAAAATACTTTAATTGCACTGTTAAATTACTATAATATAATGATTTTTTACTCTTCGTAATGATAGTCAAGGAAGAGCAAATTTAATAATAAAATGAGGTTCAACTAGTATTTTTAAAATAATTAAAGGTAAATTAGTTTTTTTATATTTTTATTACATAATAAAACTAATAATTTACCCTTATAATAATAATAATACAATTTCTACCAATCATCTAGGTGGTGGCTAAGTGGCAAGGACTTGGGATCAAGGGGTTTGCTCCCTTTGTGGTTTCAGGTTCGAGTCCTTGGTTGCTCATATGATGGCCACTGGAGGCTTACATGGTCGTTAACTTCAGGGCCCGTGGGATTAGTCGTGGTGCGTGAAAGCTGGCCCGGACACCCACGTTAATCTAAAAAAAAAAAATACAATTTCTACCTAGCAGGCTCCATTGTCTTTTGTTTTTTTTTTCTCAAAACAGTTAAAAGAATAAAATATCACTAAAAAAACACAAAACATGCTATTAAAGGTTTTTTGTTTTTTTTCATACTTTTTTATTCTCAGTTTTTATTAGAAGTAAATTAATCTTTTAATAAATAATATATGTTATAAAAACTTAAAAAATAATAACACGAGTTGTTGAGCAGACACTACCCTTGCCCTTTAAGCAATTCGTCGAATGACATCTAATGATAAAAAATGATCAACCGTCATGTCTCTTGAAGATTCATGTGGCAGCATGACTGATGGGGGCATAACATGCAATTAAGTTTATAGAGGTGTGGAAATGGCAAGCTATTTTTGTCTTTTATCTTTTTTTTCTTTCCTACCATATTGATTCATGCCTAATATTTTAAAATCCAATTGTATTCTTTAATTTGTATTTATTTTATATTTGACTCTCATTATTATTATTTTAATTGCTTTTGTGTTGATTTTTATGTTTTTTAAATTATTTCTTTTTAATTTTATCCTTTAATATTTTATTTTATTTTATTTTATTTTACATTTTGATCATCATGCTTTTTATTGTTGTTTTTTATCCTTTTTCTAGTTTATTTTTTATCCAAAATTCAACTATTTCCTTCTATTTGTATTTATTTTAATTTTGTCTCTCAAAATTTTATTTCATTTAATTTTTATATTCAATTTTGGTGCATATTCTTTTGATTGTTCAATTTTATTCCTAATTATTTTTTTATTTAATTTTGTGCTAAATTTAACCCTTATTATTTTGATTATTATTTATTCTATTTTTAATTCCTTATGGTTAGAAATTTTATTTTATTATTTTCTCGTGTTTATCTGCTCTTAATTAATCGTTGTATGATGATCCAAGTTACTGGTTTTAAATATTAACCCAATTTAAATTCAATTTTTTTAGATCTTTTTTATAATTTTTTTTTAATATTATCATTTGATATTGGATTATTGGTCCTTAAGTTTTGTGAGTTATTCAACTTTCTATTATAAGGTTATGCTATCTTATATTCTTGGTAGCGAGTTAATCATGTTAACTTGTATTGACTCGCGGTTTTCTTTTCTCGGCCCTTTTTAAAATTTTATCATATCACATTAAATTATTGAATCTTGAGCATTGTGATTTTTTTTGTTTTCTTTACGTAGGGTTATCCCAAATTCGAGTTAGTCAAGTTAACCTGCATAAACTTATTTTTTCAGTGTTTTTTTATTGATTTAACTTTAGTTTTTATATATATATATATATAATTTTAGTGTTTTTCAATCTCATTTCACCTGTAGCGGGTTAGTGAAATGAACTTAAGTTGACTCAGGTTTTTTTCTATGACATTTAAAAAATAATTATTTTTTATTTTATCATTTGACTTTAGATCATTAGATTTTGAGCTTTATGATATATTGTTTTGCTTCTTTTTTTTTCCTGCAAGTTATTTCGATCTCATATAAGGAGCTATAGGTTAATCAAATTATCTCAAGTTGATAGGTTATCATTGGAAAATTATGAGTCTAGATATGTCTTTTTAATGAAAATTTTTTGCTCACCTTGTTGTTACCCATTTTTTATATCCTACATAAAAATAAAAAATATACAAAATACAAAAAAAAAGTTGGAAAAAGTGATGTTTCTACTACCCTGCCAAGTGATGTATCATTTATTTGCCCTATTATTTAAGAGAAAATTACCCCTAACACCATATAATTTACTTCAAATTATATTTTGCCTCTATGATTTCCTAAATTACAAAAAAACATCTTGAACTTTGTATCTTCATAATACTTTAAATGACATTGACTAAAACATTCTAATAATTTATAGGTTTGTTATAAATTTTCAATTAAAAATCAAAGAACTACTAATGTATATATAAAAAAGAAGCTACTATTAATTTTTTTTTTGAAAAAATTATTGTTGATGCCCAACTTTATATATACCCTTAAATAAAGCATTAACTCACATTTAAGCTCATTGAAACATAGAAATTCCTCCATATCAAAACATAAATTTTAGTTTATAGAAACTTGTAAATTTCTTCATATCAAAACAATACCTTTTTTTTTTATCAAAACACACAAATATTCTCATCAAAATAACATCTTTTCTTTTCATCAACCCATTTTTCTCACTATCAAGAAACTTTATAAACATAACTGACTCAAACTCCCAATATAACTTCCCAAACTCTTAAAATTTGTTCTTAACATTGGTTGCTAAAATTTCACCATCTAAATTTTTAACAAAACAAGCACACAAGTTCATAATATGAATTCATATACATCAAACAATAATGTCATACAAAATCATAATAGTTATGATGAATTAAAGTTTAAGAATTGAAAATGGATGAAATGTGGGGAAAAAAGTAGCTAATTGTATTTTAGAATCTAAAGCTAGAACGAACAAGTTATTATATAAATGTGATTATAAGTCATATGACAACTCCTTTATTGATTGGTGCAAACTTACAAATGAAATCGAATTGACTATGAGAGATTTACATGCATTAATGATATTGAGTTTATACTAGATAAAGTGAAGAGAATGAAAGACAAGTTATGTCAAGTTTAGATTAAGAATCATAATATAAAGGCTAATATTGAAAGTATGTAGTTGATGGTGGGAACTAATTTAGTATATGCATTGTAACTATTAGTATGTTCATGTTGAACAAATGATATTAATGCATTAAATAAATTCAGATAACAATATTGTATTAACACCAATACAACATTAACATCAAGTTAGCACGAACATTAATATATAAACAATGCAATACATTTCAAAAGTTGTATACATTAAGGTAATATTAACATCAAGGCAATATTAACATTAATACATAAACAATACAGTATGTTTTAAAAGTTGCATTCATTAAGGTGACATTAATGTTCTAAATGTTTATAGATCATATCATAAACATACATAACAGTTTAGTACTAATAATAAAAGATCTCCATGTTCTTCACTTAATGCATCTTTTTTATGTTAAATACTAAAAGAATGTAAATTAAATAGTCTATAATTTAAAAGAAAAATATTGATTGGCTATATGTAAACTATTCAAGTAATAAAGTAACATGAATAATATGCTGGAGAATTACATGTATACCTTTTAAGGTTGGTGATGATAATGTACTAATACCATTTCTTTTAACTCTACTTGATTTGCCAATTCTATATATATTGGTTGATTTTATGGATCTCCTGGTGGCACTAATAGATCCCCTCATATCATCATTGGCTCCTTTCATAACAACTTTAGATTTCCTGAATCCTCTAAATACAACTTTAGATACTCTACCACTATTAAGTTAGGAAAAATCATCTTTTTGGCATATCTTGGAATTATAGCCATATTTTTTCAATTATTACACCTTAATATGGGTGCCTTTTTTTCTAACATTATTATATACTCCTTCTTCTTCTCCTCCTATTCTTCTGTTCTTTTATGGTTAACCTATACTCCTATTTAGGTTTGAGGATAATATAATTATATTTTTATCTTTAGGATATGATACAACCTCTCGTAATAAATGAACAACCTTAAAGTATGTCTTAACTGATTTCAGTGTAATATATATGATAAAAATCTTTGATTTCAATTCTTTTATGCTTCGTACAAAGTGTCATATCCCTTCATAGTATTCTAGTTATCATCCATTCACCATAATAATATTTGATACAAGCTTGTTTGATCATCAAATACTTGATGCTCAATAATACTAGTTGAAATCATTCTCATATTCCCTTCTTCTCAACAACACTAACTAGAATCATCCTTGTATTTTCCCCCTTCTTAACATACTTGTCCAATAACTTCCTCATGTATGATGTAGTTTTCTGATATCCTAAGTTAAGGGGTTTCATTATAGATTGAATAATATAAAAGTTCTCTTTCAACCTATTTCCATCTAGTAAAATTCTTCTTACCTATTCGATGATTTTTTTATAACTAACCTCATTTAGCCCATGATCTAACTTAATAGTGAACACACATTCAACGATTGATAACTTACTATAATTTGTGCACTCATCCGATAATGGTTTGTCAAAGTTTTTTAAACGATAAAAAAATCTAGTCGTGTTTGTATTTGGTTCTTTATCTATGATTGAACATTCACTTATATAACCCCTATTCATTCTTATTACATCTGTAACCATACTCCAATAAAGATTACTATTATCATTTACAACCTGATACACATTTCTAGAACTTGAGCTTGACCCAATCATCTTTTTT
Source organism: Populus ilicifolia (assembly GCA_015708895.1). Taxonomy (NCBI): domain Eukaryota; kingdom Viridiplantae; phylum Streptophyta; class Magnoliopsida; order Malpighiales; family Salicaceae; genus Populus; species Populus ilicifolia. The sequence continues at coordinate 57,017 of SRLM01001168.1, read as the reverse complement.
ACCACAGTCTCATAAAAAACATATGGTTTTCCATATGCAAATTAACACAAGTATTTCTTCATAATCTTTTTTTGTAAAAAATGTATTGTAATAACATTTGGATCGAGAAACTTTTATATTTTTTTTTTATTTTTATACCTCTTTTATAAATATCTAATATTGCATCTACTAATATTTCTCGGATTAGATAAAATGTAATTAATAAAAACTTTAACCACACTACAATAATCCATCTTGCATAACCCTTCAAGTGAAACTCGATACGCTCAAGAACGATCATACATTACTTTTATCAAACATATGTAAAATATTGATAACAACATATATCAATTAATTATGTGAACTAAACAAATTATTAGATTAACTCAAACTTATTCAATCTATTTTAATAGCACCCTTAAATTATTATCAATTTTTATAAAAATTCAAATTTCTTCACACTTATTAAAATTTTCAACTTAACAATAAAACTAATAAAATATGAAACGTACCTATTAAATAAATCATTATTTATTTCATTACAAAACATATAAGTCACAAAATTGAAATCAATTTCACAAAATAAAAAAAAATTAACTTTTTAAAATGTAAAACAAACTCTAACATGTACAAATCATACCTTCATACAACAAATTTCAATAAGAGAAACTATAACACAAGTAAACACACAAACAAACTACATATATTACATTAAAATGCTATAAAAATCAACTTTTAAAAAATGAGTGGTTTTGTTTACTTGATGTAAGGAATCCTAAAAAAATAAACCATAATAGGAATGTTGACAGACTAAAAATGTTGGAGTGGCTGGATTTATAATAATAAGAGTTTGATTTTTGATAAGATAGTAGGGTTTGTTGTTATTTTCAGAGAAAAAAAAGAAAAAAAATGAAATGGAAAGGGTGGTCGCTCATTAGGTTATAACTTAAATTTTACTAACAAATATTAACAACAAATTTATTTCATCAGTGATACTAAATGTCAAATGACAAGTTGTTTCTTTTACATTTTCATTCCTTCATTTTTTCAATGTAATTTCCTTAATATACACTAACAAACAATCTTCATTGGTATATACTAAGAGACAAAGCGATGATATATTTTATTAGTAAATATCATTATAATTTATCAATGAAATATTTATTAACAAAATTATTTTAGTTGGTATTTTCATTTGTACTTGCTAATTTTGTGACAATAGAGAGGCAATCTAGTGTGTATTTAAATTAAATTTATTTTTTTAATTACCTTGAAAACATGCTATTCACGTTGACATGATAGCCAAGATTACAAGTAAAAAACCACCCTGTTAAGGTAAGGAGTGCGTTCAAAGTCAAAATCATTTTTGTTGAGAGATAAAAAGCCTTCTGATACTCTTGTTTAGAAATAACAAGTAATCTAGCCCCTCACCACAGTATATTATAATTACTGTGGTTTAAGTCGCATATCTTTTAATATGACTGGGATAAAATAGATTTAAAAGATTATTTGAAAATGAGGTTTAATTCAAGTTTTTAAAAGTTTTTTAATTTTTTTATTTAAAATTAATATTTTTAAATAAGTTTAATTTACTGATATTAAAAATAATTTTTTTTAAAAAATTAATATATTTTTAAATAAAAAATAGTTTAGAAAACTGTCATAATAACACTAATGTGTCACCTCCAAGATAAAAAGCTCCCTCTGTAAGATGCGAATCCTCCAATGATCTCTCGTCAAGAAGAGAGATGAAGATGAAGTGCAAAGAAAAGACAATGGATCTCTTGGACACATGTGTGATGTTCAAGGATGATGTAGGCATTCGACTGTGCACATGTGAGGGATCTAGGACCCGCGTCGACCTCGACAACCAAGTGGTGATCTGACCGATGACTTGAGCATGTGGATTCATTTAATGTAAATACTATTTGCCATGGGCTGGTGGGAGTTAGTGGGCTGTATGCTGGAGAACCTACAAGGATGCCTCCTTTCGGCTGGGCAGAGCCACCACGCACGAAGCGATTCCCTTCATCTTATCTTATCCCGATCGGGTCTAATCGGATGACGAGGGAGAGTATATGCCCTACCTGTCCACGTTCTCGCTACGAGTCCTGTCTGACAGAATCAATTATTATTATTTTTATATGATGATATAAAAAGAAAATAACTTTATTTTATACTATTCAATTGTTTCATTACAAATAAAGGCAAATTAGTAATGGTCCCTTTCTAGTATTCTAAGTACATTGTAATCGCCATTTTCCAGACGAGCTGATGCTATTTCTCAATGAATAAGAGTATCCTTTCACTCAACAAATCCTTTTGTCTATATATATGTATATAGGACAAATCAGTATTGAGCAGAAACAAATATCAATAGAAAACTTTAAGTGGCCAAGAAAAGAGTCTTCTAACTAACTACCCATCAAAGATTATTTAGGTGATGAATCGATGTGAATTTGGCCTTCGTTTGTAATCTCCTTATCTTCTAACTACCCATCAGATTTATACTCTACCATTCAAGGTGGCTTCGAATACTTACTAGGTTATTTGGCACCATGAAAGACACTGTAACTTGAATCTGTGAACTCCTTTTAAACTCTCACTATTTATTATAATATATAAATCTGCATTAATAAATAGTGCTTTATTGTTTTAAATACCCCATCTATCACTTCTTAGAATATAAAATATATGAACTATAAAAACTAATAAGAATATTTACACTTAGAATTTATCTCTTGTAATTGCATCTTCTTCTTTTTTATTTTTATTTTTTTAAGTGGATCTTCGAAAGTAATGTTACTAATTACTACTTGCGTATTATAAATTTACTTCGAGTTTCATGGCCATTAAAACTTTAGACATGGGTTTCTTATGAGACTTTCCTTGAACTTTTTAATAAAGATCATGTGATCAAGACTAGGAAGTTAGTCGATTGATAATACGATAAAAAAATTAATATTTTTTTTTAAATATAGGAATATTAAAGTAATAAATAATCCGGTAAGATGAGTTGAATCATAAGAAAGTTAACTATATAAACTACAAATAAAAAAAATAGATAATAACAGAAAAGGAGTTGAAGAAATCTTTGAGATGTGATATTGATATAAGGATTAAATAAGGATAAAATAATTGTCAAGATTAAATGATTCATTAATAGTATTTTAAACAAGTATAATATAAACTCTTTTTATTACTCAACTGGAAACCATACATAAAAAAGATTTCAATAGGATTATAAATTGTTAACATGATTACATTAGTTATTTTATTCTAATAATGCTAATACTTGTAAAAGTAGTCAAGTATTCATGATTATAACTAATGTTAATAACAAATTAAGTTCTTTTCATAGCATAGGTATTAGTTATACCATACGGTTGGGTTATGAAGGTGTTAAGTATTTCTTATACCAAGTGTTATACAACATAAATCTAAATTAAACATTTAACAAGCAAAGTATTAAAAGTGAACAAGATAACAAATACAAAATATGTTAATATCAAACATTAAAGTTCTTGTTAAATTTATACTATACCTATTCTTATACTATTAGTGTAACCTTTTGACATTAACATAATAAACTTAACTAAACATAATAAAAGAGAGAAACACAAATAAACAAGATAAGAACATAAATAAGATATAAGTTAACTAAGTAAATGAAAGGAAATGAAAGTTATAAACAATAGATTAATAAAAGCAAAAGTTAAACATTACAAAAAAATATAAAGAAAGAAAGTAAGAACATGATCTTGATCTAAAAATCAAGTTTTCTAAATGCATGGAAAATGCCTCTTTTATAGGCTAAAATTGAAAACTATTTGATTTGATGACTAATTATTGAGTGGGTGACCACCTCTTGATTTTGTAACAATCCTTATCCTTTTATCTGAATAAAACATCATTGATAATATTAGAATTTGAATAGATAGTCTTCATAAAAGTTATGCAAAATTATTTCAACTTTTCAAAAAAAGAATCGATGCATTTGGACTTTTAAAACTCGGGATATGAGATGAACACTGAACAGTGTCTTGGCTGCATGATAGATTTGAACTTCTCTTTTGATGTTAAGATTTGGATTTCTAAACGGAAGAATTGAGTCTTCGACTTTTCATAAATATTTTAGGCCTATGTCTTAGCTTTCTAGCAATCTAAATCAAATTGAAATCCAAAATCTACATATAACCCAATGACTGAATAGTGATCCAATTTAAATTGAATCAACATCTCTTTTTTAAGCTGAGTCCTATCTTTGTCTTTTTAATTTTAATAGTTAAACTTATCAATCAATCATTTGATTTATGTGATAGACTTGCATTTAAGATGAACATTTACCATGCATTCAAGATATCTTATATTATCAAACTTGTTATTATAAAATATGTTTTAATTAAAGAGTTATTGATACTTCAAATGCAAAATGATAATATAAAACCTTGATAAAAATAAACTTTTAAGTAGTAATCAACTGGTTTGCGAAAAAAGTCAGAATTGATTGACTAGTTCTATAAAAATAGCAAACATGCTAAAAGGAACATGAAGAAAAATGAATCAAAGGTATCTCATAACTTTACCTGGCACCACATGGACTTGAAAGTAGTTGAAATCTGATACTTTAGTTTTAGCTCAACCAACTTGGATTGAATAAGCTCAAAGATCTCAGCACTAATAATATGGCGAGGTCGCTAAGTTTGTTGAAAAACCCAATTACTCCTTTCATACTAGATGAAGTATATTATGGTTAATAGCACTAATTGAGCTAGTAGATGCATAAACTCCTTATGGATATAATGCGTGTATGTCCACTAATGCAAAGGTTGTCATGGCATAAAAGGCTAATTTATAAGGGTTTTGCTCAGGATAACTCCCTACACTAAACTAAAGAAAGGAAAGTGATACAGAAGGACATGTGTCTTAATATATAACCTACAATACATACTAAATAGATGGTGACCTTATAAATATGGAGTATGTTCATAGTGTGTAGGCAACCCATATAAGTAAGTCATAATATAAAACCCTGGGTAATATTATTGATATTAATAAAAGTCAAGATTACACAAAATAAGAGAAAATGATAAATTAAATTATAAAAATGATTATATATTCAAGAATATGAATTGAAATGTTTTGTTCAGGTGTTAAAATATATAAACAAAAAACAAACATGGCAATGCAAATAAAATTTTATGGAAGTGAATTTCATGGAAACTGAAAGTACCAATGAGTAATTTAGTGAAATTCGATATAACTCGGGTATGATTTGGTATAAATAAATAGGCATTAACATTCATGAATTTTTATCCAAAATTTACTATTGAGGGACATATAAGGCATTTTTAAAAGTTAAGTAATTATACATATGCAAGTGTGTTTGTGCGAAAAGAAAAAAATTAGGGACATGGAAGGTATTTTTTAAAAGTAAATTATGTATATAAATATATATGAGTGCAAGTGAGTGAGTGCTATAAGGAAACAAAAAAAAAACTTGCTTTTCAAAAAGAAGGAAGCATTTGGCCAAGAGAGTAAAAACAAATTCAAGTAATGAAAATTTCTTAATTTAGAAGTGTTAATGCTTTAGCTATTGCTTAGTAAGGTATCCTCTCACTTTTAAATAAGATTCTTGAAAAAATTATACTTTAAATTGATTTAATTTTGTGAAATGAGGAATTAGGATCATGATAAATTTTAGAAAAAATTACAATTGACTGTGAAATTATGTTAAGATTATTGAAGTAAGTAGAGAAAGTAAGACATTATGGTAATTGAAGCAAAATTTTAGGTATTTTTTGACACGACCAAAAAATTAATGTCTTCTTCTTAATGCAGGAGTATTGAAGTAATAAATAACCCATTAAGACCGCAATTGAACCACATGGAGGTTAATTGTATAAATTATAAACAACAACAACAACAATAATAATAATAAAGAAAAAGAAGAAGAAGAAGATGATGATGATGATGAGAGCTTTAAAATGGAAGTTTAATGTAAGGATTAAAAAATGATAACAACAAATGTCAAGGTTAGAGGATCCATTAATGGTATGTTAAACAAGTATAATATAAACTCTTATTATTCAATTGGAAACCACACATAAAAGAGGTTTCAATCATATTATAAATTGTTCATATAATTACATTAGTTATTTTATTCAAATAATACTAATACATGCAAATGTTGTCAGACATTCATGATTATAACTTATATTAACAACAAATCAAGTTCCTTTCATAGCTTAGGTGTTGGTTATACCATACAGTATGGGCTATAAAAGTGCCAAGCTTTTTTTGTACCAAGTGTTATACAACATAGATCTAAATTAGTCATTTAACAAGCAAAGTATTAAAGAGTGGACAAGATAACAAATACAAAACATGTTAGTATCAAACATTAAAGTCCATATTAAGTTTACACTATACTTATTCTTACACCATTAGTGTAACCTTTTCACCTTAATATAATAAACTTAGCTCAACATAATGAAAGAAAGAAAAATAAATAAACAAAACAAAAACATAAATAAGATAAAAGTTAATTAAGTAAAGGAAAGAAAATGAAAGGTATAAACTTGATATTAATGAAAACAAAATCTAAACATTACAAAAATACAAAGAGAGAAAAAAAGAGCATGATCTTGATCTAGAGACCAATATACCTAAATGTATGAAAAATACCTCCCTTTATTGGCTAAAATTAGGAACTATAGATTTGATGACTAATTGATGAGTGAGTGACCAACTTTTGACTTGATAACAATCCGTATCTTCTTTGTTTTGCCCAAAACATCATTGATAACATCATAATTTGAACCACTTAAAAACATAAAAGTTATAGGAAATTGTCTTAGCTTTACAGGAAAAAAAAATAGAGGTCATTTGGACTCCTAGAACTCCATATATGGGTCAAGCACTGAACAATGTTCGGGCAGTAGGATAGATTCAGACTTATTTGTTATTGCTATAATTTGGATTTGAAAATAGCCTTTTTAAATTTAGACTCCATATGAAAGTTGTGGGCCTATGTCTTACCTTTCGATCCATATAAAGTAGACCTAAACTCGAGATCTATAACTCCATATATGACCTAATTACTAAATACTGTTCCGATTTGAACTACACCAACATCTCTTTTCTAATTTTAGTCATCTCTTTGTCCTTCCAATTTTAATTCTTAAACCCATCAATCAATCCTTTTATTTATATGATATGCCTACATTTAAAATGAACATTTACCACAAATTAAAGGTATCTTATATTATTAGTTATGTTATTATAAAACATGCTTTAATTAAGGAGTTATTGATACTTCAAGTGTAAAATATTGATATAAACCTTGAAAAAAATGACCTTTTAAGTTCTCATCAACTAATGTAAGATAATAATGATATAAAACCTTAAAAGTGCATTTTTATCAAGGTTTTATGTCATCATTTTGCACTTGAAGTATCAATAACTCCTTAACTAAAACATGTTTTCAAATAATATATCTAATATATAAGATACCTTTAATTTGTGGTAAATGTTCATTTTAAATGTAGACTTATCACATAAATAAAATGATTGATTGATGAATTTAAGAACTGAAATTGAAAGGATAAAGATATGGCCAAACTTAGAAAAGAGATGCCGGTGCAGTCTAAACTGGAACACTATTTAGGGATTGGGTCATGTCTGGAGTTGTAGATCTTAGATTTAAGTCTACTTATATAGATGAAAAGGTAAGACATAGGCCTACAACTTTTATATGGAGCTCAGGATTTAAAAAGATCATCTTCAAGTCCAAATATGTCCTCTAACTTGCGTACTGTTCAATATTTGGCCTATATCCTAGAATTCTAAAAATTAAAATGATCTCAATTGTTTACACAAAAAAGCTAAGATAATTTTGTACAACTTTCATGTTTTTAAGTGGTTTTAATTTTGACGTTATCAATGATGTTTAGGGCAGACAAGAAAAGATAAGGAATGTCATTAAGTCAAGAGTTGGTCACCCCCGCATCAATTAGTTGTTAAATCAATAGTTTTCAATTTTAGCCTATAAAAGGAGGTCTTTGCCATGCATTTAAGTATCTTAATTTCCAGATCAAGATCATGCTCTTGTTTTCTCTTTTTGTATTTTTTGTAATGTTTATGCTTTGCTTTCATTAATATCAAGTTTATGTCTTTCATTTCCTTTCATTTACTTAGTTAACTTTTATCTTATTTATGTTCTTATTTTGTTTATTTATTTTATTTTCTTTCATCATGTTTAGTTAAGTTTATTATGTCAAGGTGAAAATGTTACACTAATGGTATAAAAATAAGTATATTGTAAACTTAATATGGACTTTAATGTTTAATACTAACATGTTTTATATTTGTTATCTTGTTCACTTTTTAATACTTTGCTTGTTAAATGACTAATCTTGATTTATGTTCTATAACAATTGGTACAACAAATTCTTGGCACTTTTATAGCTTATACTGTATGGTATAACCGACACCTGAGCTATGAAAGGAACTTGATTTGTTGTTAATATAAGTTATAATCATGAATGCTTGATGAAATTTACAAGTATTAGCATTAATTGAATAAGATGACTAATGTAATCATGTTAACAATTTATAATCTGATTGAAACCTTCTTTGTGTGTGGTTTTCAATTGAACCACTTAAAAACATGAAAGTTGTAGGAAATTGTCTTAGCTATACAGAAAAAAAAATAGAGGTCATTTGGACTCCTAGAACTCCATATATGGGTCAAGCATTGAACAGTGTTCGGGCAGTAGGATAGATTCAGACTTCTTTGTTATTGCTATAATTTAGATTTGAAAATAGCCTTTTTAAATTTAGACTCCATATGAAAGTTGTGGGCCTATGTCTTACCTTTCGATCCATATAAAGTAGACCTAAATTCGAGATCTATAGCTCTACATATGACCTAATTACTAAATACTGTTCTGATTTGGACTACACCAGTGGCACGACGAAAAGATTGATGTCTTCTCCCAAGTGTAGGAGTGTCGAAGTAATAAATAACCTGGCAAGACCGGGGTCGAACCACATGGAGGTTATTGTACAAATTATAAATAACAACAATACAACAACAATAATAATAACAATAACAACAATAACAACAATAATAGTAATAACAACAACAACAATAATAATAATAGTACTAATAATACTAGTAGTAATAATACTAATAATAATACTAATAATAATAATAATAATAATAACAATAATAAAGAAGAAGAAGAAGATGAGAACTTTGAGATGAAATATTAAAGTAAGGATTAAACAATGATAATAACAAATGTCAAAGTTAGAGGTTCCACTAATGGTATGTCAAACAAGTATAGTATAAACTCTTATTGTTCAATTGAAAACCACATATAAAGGAGGTTCCAATTAGATTATAGATTGTTAACATGATTACATTAGTCATCTTATTCAATTAATGCTAATACTTGTAAATTTCATCAAGCATTTATGATTATAACTTATGTTAACAACAAATCAAGTTCCTTTCATAGCTCGGGTGTCGGTTATACCATACAGTATAAGCTATGAAAGTGCCAAAAATTTGTTGTACCAATTGTTATAGAACATAAATTAAGATTAGTCATTTAACAAGTAAAGTATTAAAGAGTGAACAAGATAACAAATATAAAACATGTTAGTATTAAACATTAAAGTCCATATTAAGTTTATACCATACTTATTCTTACACCATTAGTGTAACCTTTTCACCTTGACATAATTAACTTAGCTAGACATAATGAAAGAAAGAAAAATAGATAAACAACATAAGAACATAAATAAGATAAGAGTTAACAAAGCAAAGAAAAGGAAATGAAAGGCATAAACTTGATATTAATGAAAACAAAACATAAACATTACAAAGAATACAAAGAGAAAAAACAAGAGCATGATCTTGATCTAGACACCAAGATGCCTAAATGCATGGCAAATGCCTCCTTTTATAGGCCAAAATGGGGAACTATTGTTTTGATGACTAATTGATGAGTAGGTGGCCAACCCTTAACTTGGTGACAATCCTTACCTTCTCTTGTCTGCCCAAAACATCATTGATAATGTCAAAATTAGAGCCACTTGAAAATATGAAAGTTCTAGGAAATTGTCTCAGCTTTCTTGTATAAACAATTCAGCTTATTTCGACTTCTAGAACTCTAGATATGGCCAAAATACTTAACAGTGCTCGGGCTAGAGGACAAATTCGGGCTTCTTTGTTGTTGCAATAATTTGGACTTGAAAATGACCTTTTTAGATCTTGGGCTCCATATGAAAGTTGTAGGCCTATGTCTTACCTTTCTATTCATATAAAGTAGACCTAAATCTGAGATCTATAACTCCAGATATGACCCAATTACCGAACAATATTCCAGTTTAGATTGCACCGACATCTCTTTTCTAAGTTTGATCATGTCTTTGCCTTTGCAATTGAAGTTCTTAAAGTCATCAATCAATCCTTTCATTTATGTGATATGCCTGCATTTAAAATGAACATTTATCATAAATTAAAGGTATCTTATATTATTAGATAGATTATTATAAAACGTACTTTAGTTAAGGAGTTATTGATACTTCAAGTGCAAAATGATGATATAAAACCATGATAAAAATACACTTTTCAGTACTAATCAACTAGCATCTCTTTTCTAAGTTTAGTCATCTCTTTGTCCTTCCAATTTTAGTTCTTAAACCCATCAATCAATCCTTTTATTTATATGATATGCCTACATTTAAAATGAACATTTACCACAAATTAAAGGTATCTTATATTATTAGTTATGTTATTATAAAACATGCTTTAGTTAAGGAGTTATTGATACTTCAAGTACAAAATATTGATATAAACCTTGAAAAAAATGACCTTTTAAGTTCTCATCAACTAATGTAAGATAATAATGATATAAAACCTTAAAAGTGCATTTTTATCAAGGTTTTATGTCATCATTTTGCACTTGAAGTATCAATAACTCCTTAACTAAAGCATATTTTATAATAATATATCTAATATATAAGATACCTTTAATTTGTGGTAAATGTTCATTTTAAATGTAGACTTATCACATAAATAAAATGATTGATTGATGAATTTAAGAACTGAAATTGAAAGGATAAAGATATGGCCAAACTTAGAAAAGAGATGCCGGTGCAGTCCAAACTGGAACATTATTTAGGGATTGGGTCATGTCTGGAGCTATAGATCTTAGATTTAAGTCAACTTATATGGATGAAAAGGTAAGACATAGGCCTACAACTTTTATATGGAGCTCAGGATTTAAAAAGGTCATCTTCAAGTCCAAATATGTCCTCTAGCTTGTGTACTGTTCAGTGTTTGGCCTATATCCTAGAATTCTAAAAATTCAAATGATCTCAATTGTTTACACAAAAAAGCTAAGATAAGTTTGTACAATTTTCATGTTTTTAAGTGGTTCTAATTTTGACGTTATCAATGATGTTTTGGGCAGACAAGAAAAGATAAGGAATGTCGAGAGTTGGTCACCCACTCATCAATTAGTTATCAAATCAATAATTTCTAATTTTAGCCTATAAAAGAAGGTATTTGCCATGCATTTAAGCATGATTTCCAGATCAAGATCATGCTCTTGTTTTCTCTTTTTGTATATTTTGTAATGTTTATGCTTTGCTTTCATTAATATCAAGTTTATCAAGTTTATGTCTTTCATTTCCTTTCATTTACTTAGTTAACTTTTATCTTATTTATGTTCTTATTTTGTTTATTTATTTTATTTTCTTTCATCATGTTTAGTTAAGTTTATTATGTCAAGGTGAAAATGTTACACTAATGGTATAAAAATAAGTATATTGTAAACTTAATATGGACTTTAATGTTTAATACTAACATGTTTTATATTTGTTATCTTGTTCACTCTTTAATACTTGTTAAATGACTAATCTTGATTTATGTTGTGTAACACTTGGTACAACAAATACTTGACACTCTTATAGCCCATACTGTATGGTCTAACTGACACCTGAACTATGAAAGGAACTTGATTTGTTGTTAACATAAGTTATAATCATGAATGCTTGATGAATTTACAAGTATTAGCATTAATAAAATAAAATGACTAATGTAATCATGTTATCAATCTATAATCTGATTGAAACCTTCTTTATGTGTGGTTTTCAATTGAATAATAAGAGTTTATATTATATTTGTTTGATATACTATTAATGGATCCTCTAATCTTGACATTTATTGTTACTATTGTTTAATCCTTACGTTAATCTTTCATCTCAAAGTTCTCATTAACTTTTCTTCTTTTTTCTTTTTTTTACTACTACTACTACTACTGTTACTACTACTTCTACTACTATTATTAGTTTTATTATTGATATTATTATTATTGCTGTTGTTGTTGTTACTATTATTGTTATTTATAATTGTTGTTTGTAACCTGGTCTTGTCAAGTTATTTATTACTTCGATACTCCTGCACTTAGGAGAAGACATTAATTTTTTAGTCGTGTCATGAAGCAATAGAGTATTTAGACTTGTTAGTTAAAAATGCTCAAAAGTGGGACATCGCAGGTACTTATGAGGCATTGAGTAAAACTCAACCTCATATATCTAGTGGAGGTATATACAACTTTAGAAAAGATCATGACCTCCAAGCCAAGTTTGTATCTTTAGCTAGAAAAGTTGATGCACTAAAAGTAAAAAAGAGTGGTCAATTAAAATCTGTTCAAGACATTGCATGTTAAATCTGTGAAATAAATAAACACTCAACCAATGATCGTCCAACTTTGCCTTCTTCCAAGGAATTTCTCCATTTACAAGCCCATACTTTGAACAATTTTCAAAGGCCCAATTATAACCCATACTCACAAACATGCAACCCTAGTTGGAGAAATCACCCAAATTTTAGTTGGAAGAGTGATAACAATAATGCACAAACTTCACATCCACAATTTCAAGAACATCATAATTTTCAAAATTCTCATGGATATGCACCTCCTAGAAGAAATCTTGAGGAAATATTGCATGCATTTTGAAACGAATAAAAGATTAATGTCTTCTTCCAAGTGTAGGAGTGTCGAAGTAATAAATAACCTGGCAGGATTGGGGTCGAACCATAAGGAGGTTAATTGTACAAATTATAGATGACAATAATAACAATAACAATAACAACAACAACAACAACAACAACAACAACAATAATAATAGTAGTAGTAGTAGTAGTAATACTACTACTAATAATAATAATAAGAATAACAATAACAATAATAAAGAAAAAGAAGGAGAAGAAGAAGAAGAAGAAGATGATGAGAACTTAGAGATGAAATATTAATGTAAGAATTAAACAATGATAATAACAAATGTCAAGGTTAGAGGATCCACTAATGGTATGTCAAACAAGTATAGTATAAACTTTTATTATTCAATTGGAAACCACACACAAAAGAGGTTCCAATCAGATTATAGATTGTTAACATGATTATATTAGTTATCTTATTCAATTAATGCTAATACTTGTAAATTTCATCAAGCATTCATGATTATAACTTATGTTAACAACAAATCAAGTTCATTTTATAGCTCAGGTGTCGGTTATACCATACAATATGGGCTATGAAAGGGCCAAACATTTGTTGTACCAATTGTTATACAACATAAATCAAGATTAATCATTTAACAAGCAAAGTATTAAAGAGTGAACAAGATAACAAATATAAAACATCTTAGTATCAAACATTAAAGTCCATATTAAGTTTATATTATACTTATTCTTACACCATTAGTGTATTCTTTTCACCTTGATATAATAAACTTAGCTAGACATAATGAAAGAAAGAAAAATAAATAAATAAAATAACAACATAAATAAGATAAAAGTTAACTAAGTATAGATAAAAAAATGAAAGGAACAAACTTGATATTAATGAAAGTAAAGCATAAGTAATATAAAAAATACAAAGAGAGAAAGCAAGAGTATGATCTTGATCTGGATACTAAGATGCCTAAATGTATGGCAAATGCCTTCTTTTAGAGGCCAAAATTGAGAACTATTGATTTGATGACTGATTGGTGAGTAGGTGGCCAACTCTTAACTTGGTGAGAATCCTTATCTTCTCTTGTTTGCCCAAAACGTCATTGATAACATCAAAATTAGAACCACTCGAAACATGAAAGTTGTAGGAAATTGTCTCAGCTTTCTTGTGTAAACAATTCAGATCATTTCAACTTCTAGAACTCCAGATATGACCAAAATACTGAATAGTGCTTGGGTTGGAGGACAGATTCAGACTTTTTTGTTGTTACTCCAATTTGAACTTGAAAATGGCCTTTTTAAATCTTGGGCTCTATATGAAAGTTGTAGGCCTATGTCTTACCTTTCCATCCATATAAAGTAGACCTAGATCCGAGATCTATAGCTCTAGATATGATCCAATTATTGAACAGTGTTCCAGTTTGGACTACACCGACATCTCTTTTCTAAGTTTGGCCATCTCTTTGTCCTTTCAATTTCAGTTCTTAAATTCATCAATCAATCCTTTCATTTATGTGATAGGCCTGCATTTAAAATGAACATTTACCATAAATTAAAGGTATTTTATATTATTAGATATATTATTATAAAACATGTTTTAGTTAAGGAGTTATTGATACTTCAAGTGCAAAATGATGATATAAAACCTTGATAAAAATACACTTTTAAGTATCAATAACATTTATTGAAAAGTAAAAGACAATCAATACTCAAGTTGCTCAAAGCATGAAAGATTTTAAAGATACTCTTGCAAAATTGGCATTTTCTCTTAGTTTTTAAGAGAAAGGTAAGTTTCTATCTCAACCACAACAAAATCCTAAAAAGCAATACAATCCAAATGTAACTAGTTCTAAAAGCCAACATATGAATCAAGTCAAATCGGTCACTACTCTTCACAATGATAAGGTCATAAAAAAAACTACTTTTGAACTTTGTGAGAAAGATAATGAGTCAATTTTTTAGGGTAAGGTAGAGGTTGAATCTAAAAATTGCAAAGAAAAGATTGATTCCCTGCCAGCACTTTTATTTTCTGATGCCATGACCAAACAAAGAAAATTCAATCACAACTCTAAAATCTTTGAACTTTCAAACAGGTAAGAATTAATAATGCTTTGAAATATAAAGACCTTGGTTGTCCTATAATTATTTGCTTTATTAGAGCTTATAAAATTAAAAGAGCCTTACTTGATCTTGGAGCTAGTGTGAATTTACTTCCATATTCAGTTTTTTAAAGTCTCAATCTAGGTAAGTTAAAACCAACTTCTGTAACTCTCTTACTTGTTGATAGATCTGTAAAAGTGCTTAGAGGAATAGTTGAAGATGTGTTAGTATAAATCGATAAATTCATTTATCCTATGGATTTTATTGTCTTGGTCACACAACTTGTTAAAGCATATAATTCATTCCTGTTATTTTAGGACGTCTATTTCTTGTAACTTCCAATGCATTGATTAATTGTAGGAATTGACTAATGAAACTATCATTTGAAAACATGAAATTGAAGATGAATATTTTCGACATGACATTTGTTGTACCAAGTGTTGTACAAAATAAATCTAGATTAAACATTTAACAAACAAATTATTAAAGAGATGTCGGTGTAATCCAAACTGGAATACTATTTGGTAATTGGATCATATCTGGAGCTATTTATTTTAGATTTAGGTCTAGTTTATATGGATGGAAAGGTAAGACATAGGCCTACAACTTTCATATGGAGCCTAAGATCTAAAAAGGCCATTTTCAAGTCCAAATTATAGCAACAACAAAAAAGCCCGAATCTGTCCTCTAGCCCGAGCACTGTTCAATATTTTGGCCATATATGGAGTTCTAGAAGTTGAAATAAGTTGAATGTTTGATACAACAAAGATGAGATAATTGCCTACAACTTTGATGTTTTCAAGTGGTTCTAATTTTAACGTTATCAATGACATTTTGGGTAGATAAGAGAAGATCAGGATTGTCACCAAGTCAAGAGTTGGTCACCCACTCAAATTAATAGTTTCTAATTTTGGCTTATAAAAGGAGGCATTTGCCATGCATTTAGGCATCTTGGTTTTCAGATCAAGATCATGCTCTTACTTTCTCTCTTTGTATTTTTTGTAATGTTTATGTTTTGCTTTCATTAATATCAAGTTTATGACTTTTAATTCCTTTTCTTTGCTTTGGTAACTCTTATCTTATTTATGTTCTTATTTTGTTTATATATTTTTCTTTCTTTCATTATGTCTAGATAAATTTATTATGTTAAGGTGAAAAAGTTATACTAATGGTGTAAGAATAAGTATAGTAACAACTTTAATGCTTGACACTTTCATAGCCCATACTATATGGTATAACCGACACCTGCATTATGAAAGGAACTTGATTTGTTATTAACATAAGTTATAATCATGAATGCTTGATGAAATTTACAAGTATTAACATTAATTGAATAAGATGACTAATGTAATTATGTTAACAACCTATAATTTGATTGAAACCTCCTTTGTATGTGGTTTCCAATTGAATAATAAGAGTTTATACTTGACAGTTATTGTTATTGTTGTTAAATCTTTAAGTTAATATTTCTTCCCAAAGTTCTCATCATCTTCTTCTTTTTCTTCTTTATTATTATTATTATTATTATCATTGTTATTGTTATTACTGTTATTACTATTATTATTGTTATTGTTGGTATTGTTATTGTTGTTGTTGTTGTTGTTGTTGTATTATTGTTATTTATAATTTGTACAATTAACTTCCTTCTGTTTTGACCCCGGTCTTGCCAGGTAATTTATTACTTTGACACTCCTGCACTTGGGAGAAGACATCAATCTTTTCGTTGTGTCAAGTTTTTGGCGCCGTTGCTGAGGAGGTAAGTTTTTGTATAAATTATAATATTTATTTTATTTTCTCTTTTTGCTTTTCTTGTATATAACTTTGTTTCTTTTCTCTTGTTTCTTCTTCCTTTTATTCTATTCCTACACGTGCATGAAAATGTGGTCACGTATATCAAGTGGTAGACTTAGTAGGGTATCGTCATCATTTTCAGAAAATACGATTGAAGAAGATAATCAATCATTTCATAATAAGAATAATGAGAATAACTGTGCTAGAACACTTAGAGACCACATGAATCCCACAAGAACAAGTGCACTATCATGCATAGTTTTTCCTCCCGATGCATCTCATTTTAATTTTAAACTAGGCATTATTCAACTTTTACTTTCTTTTCATGGCTTAGAATTGGAAAATCCATACTTGCATTTAAGGGAATTTGAGGAGGTCTGCAACATATATAATAATTTAAATTGTAGCATGAACACCATCAGATTAAAGCTTTTTCCTTTTTCATTAAAAGATAAAGCTAAAACATGGCTACAAAATTTAAGACCAGGATCCATTCGTATTTGAGATGAAATGCAACAACAGTTTTTAAAGAAGTTTTTCCCATCTTAGAGAACAAACTCTTTCAAAAGACAAATCACCACTTTCACTCAAAAACCAGGAGAAACATTTTACTAATGTTGGGATAGGTATCGAGACTTGCTTAGTACTTGCCCTCATCATGCTTTTGAAACATGGAGATTGGTTTCACATTTCTATGAAGGGTTAACACCTAGAGATAGGCAAATGGTTGAATTGATGTGTAATGGAACTTTTGAAGACAAAGATCTGGATGAAGCAATGAAGTACTTAGACTTGTTAGTTGAAAATGCTTAAAATTAGGACACCACGGGTACTTATAAGGCATCGAGTAAAACTCAACCTCATACATCTAGTGGAGGTATGTACAACATTAGGGAAGATCATAACCTTCAAGTCAAGTTCTCATCTTTAACTAGAAAAGTCGAGGTACTAGAATTGAAAAGAATGGTCAATTAAAATCTGTTAAAAACATTACATGTCAAATATGTGAAACAAATGAACACTCAACCAATAATTGTCCAAACTTGCCTTCTTTTAAGAAATGTCTCCAGGAACAAGCCTATACTTTAAACAGTTTCCAAAGGGCCAACCACAACCCATACTCATAAACGTATAACCTACGTTGGAGAAATCATCGAAATTTTAGTTGGAAGAGTGAGAACAACAATGCACAAACTTCACAACCACCATTTCAAGCACACCATAATTTCCAAAACTCTTATGGTTATGCACCTCCTTATGCTCCACCTCCTAGAAGAAATCTTGAGGAAACATTGCATGCATTCATTAAAAAGCAAGAGACAATCAATACTCAACTTACTCAAAACATGATAGATTTTAAAGATACTCTTGCAAAATTGACATTTTCTCTTAGTTTCCAAGAGAAAGGTAAGTTTCCATCTCAACCACAACAAAATCCGAAGGGGCAATACAATGCAAATGCAAGTAGTTCCGGAAGCCAACACATGGATCAAGTCAAATCAGTAACTACTCTTCGTAGTGGTAAGGTTATTGAAAAACCCTCTCTTGAACCTTATGAGAAAGATGATGAGTCAATCTCTAAGGGTAAGGAAGAGGTTGAGCCTGAAAAATGCAAAGAAAAGACTGCTTCTCCACCAGCACTTCCATTTCCTCAAGCCATGACCAAACACAGGAAAGTCAATCACAACTCTGAAATTTTTGAAACTTTCAAACAGGTAAGAATCAATGTACCTTTGCTGGATGCTATTAAACAGATTCCTTCCTATGCTAAATTTTTGAAAGATCTATGCACTGTGAAGAGGAAACTGAATGTGAAAAAGAAAGCCTTTCTAGCCGAACAAGTAAGTGCTATTCTTCAGAACAATAATGCTTTGAAATATAAAGACCCTCGTTGTCCTATAATTTCTTGCTTTATTGGAGAGCATAAAATTGAAAGAGCCTTACTTGATCTTGGTGCTAGTGTGAATTTACTTCCATATTCAGTTTTTTAGAGTCTCAATCCAGGTGAGTTAAAACCAACTTCTATATCTCTTTTACTTGCTGATAGATATGTAAAAGTGCCTAGAGGAATAATTGAAGATGTGTTAGTACAACTCGATAAATTCATTTATTCTATGGATTTTGTTATCTTGGACACACAACCTGTCAAAGCATGTAATTCATTTCCTGTTATTTTAGGACGTTCATCTCTTGCAACCTCTAACGCATTGATTAATTATAGGAATGGACCGATGAAGTTACATTTGGAAACATGACATTGGAGATGAATATTTTCAACATTTGCTAGCAACCTGGAGATGATAACGATTTACAAAAAGTAGATCATATTGACAAATTAGTTTATGATCAACTTGAATCTACCTTAAGTAAAAATGAGTTGGATAAATCTGAAGATTTGCAAGTGATTTATTCTAAGGAAGAAATCACGAATGAAAAACGCATCGAAAGTGTTGATGTGGATCTTTTGTCAACAGTGACAACAGATTCGACGTCTGACATCACACCAATTGATGATTACTTTCCTAACGAATCCTTACTTTCTCTTAGTCCAATGCCTTGGTATGATAAAAATATCAATTTTCTTGCTTTAGGAGATTTGCCAGCTGATTGGAGTACCCAAGACAAAGAAAAGTTTTTGAACAAAGTAAATAACTTTTATTGGGATGACCCTAACTTATTTAAATATTGTCCTGATCAAATATTTCAAAGATTCATTCCAGACAATAAAGTAAGTAGTGTCATTAAACTTTGTCATTTTGATGCATGTGAAAGTTATTTTTTTGTCAAAAAAGACATCTGTAAAAATCTTTCAAAATGGATTTTATTGGCTCACCATGTTCAAGGACACGCATGTATTTTGCAAAACTTGTGAAAATTGTCAAAAAGTTGATACGGGTCAAAAAGTTTTGTTTTATAATTCTCAACTCTATACATTCCCAAGAGAGCCCAGATCAAGATGGAGCAATCCTTATGGGCCCTGTGATATTGAGAATTCAATGAATGACAATGTTTTTAAGGAAAATGGACATTGTTTGAAAGCTTACTTTGATAGTTTTTCTAGTGAAAATGAATCAACTGATTTGAATGATCTTGTAGATAAAAGTTGATTATTTTTTTTTCTCACGTTGTTTTTGTTTTTCTTTTTGAGTGATTTTTGCTAGGTTCTCTCACCCCAGTCAAATGGTGGATAATGATACTTCATGACTTAAGTCGGTTCTTTCAGTTTCCTACAATAACTAATATCTGTGTATATATTTGTGCAATTGTTTGAATCTCTCTTCCAATTCTCATTTGAAAATGGACACTAATCTTGAAAAATTGAAAAAGTATTTTCCCGCTTGTCTCAGAATGCGATTATAAAAATTTATCGTGCTAGATGTGCAAGATTGAGATTGTTAATGAATCATGGAATTCCTGAAGATATTTGCTGGTTGATTGAAGCAAAGGTCTGATTATTAGGTGAGTCCTCTTACTCCATTTCACACATGCCTGGAACAGGTAAAAGCAATTTTGCAAAGAAGCATCGTGCAAAATGACTGAAAGTCTGTCATCGATGTGCTAGATGGACTTGTAATACATAATGTCATTCTTTAGGAATTGTATCTATAAACTGTGAAGATAAAATACAATTCATTAAGTATGGTCTAAGTAAGGAGTCTTTAGATAATCTTCTATTGACTTTTGAGATGCATCCTAGTGGAGATATGCATCGTGTAATTCATGATTTATGACCACTATTTCATAAAGAACATGATCGACTTAGTCTTGGGAATCTGACTAAAAAAGACCTTGTTTGCCAGTTTGTAAGAAAACTAGATGGGAAGCTTATCCCCGACCCATAAAAGACATTTAAGCCGTTCTTGGATGTAAAACCAAGGGAAGATATGAGCCACAATCACAACTATCTGTACATACACATGCTTTTTCAAAAGTAAATAAATAAATAAATAAAGAGAGAGAGAGAAAGTGTGTGTATGTGTGTGAGACTCTAGCTGGCCTACATATAGGTGGTATGATTGCCTTTCTAATTTCTCATCTATAAAACCCTCTCTTCCTTCTTTTCATTTCTACTCAACCCATACATTTAACAAAAATAGAAGTGTGTAGAAATGGCAAGTTCCTCAGGTCATCATATAAGAAATATTTGTGTTTTTGGTGGATCTAGTCCTGGGAAAGAAAATGAGTTTTTAGAATCAGCAAATCATCTTGGTCAAGTGCTAGCTAAGAGAAAGATTCATTTAGTGTATGGGGGAGGCAGTCTTGGGTTAATAGAAGGTGCGTCAATAGCTATATTTTTAGAAGGTAGTTTCCCTAAAGCTTTGGCACAAGGGGACATCATTGGAAAAACAATTGGATAGGAACTTTAGGTCTCCACAATGTCAGCTCGAATGAATGTAATGTTTAACCATGTTGATGCCTTCATTGCTTTACTAGGTGATGTAGGCACATTGAAAAAGATCTTTCATATCTCCTCTTGAGCCCAACTACACATTCACCATAAATCTATAGGTTTGTTAAATGTTAATGGTTATTATGATAAGTTGTTGTCTTTTCTTGATCATGCTATGGAACAGGAATTTCTAACGTCTTCTGCATGACAAATGCATAATTTGTGGTATATTAAATTATTAGATATATTAAATTCATCAATCAATAACTCTTTATTTATATGTAGGGGGTGTTATTAGATATATTAAATTCATCAATCAAATGCATTTTAAATGTGCCTACATATAAATAAAAGGATTGATTACTAGGGACTAGTAATAAGCTGGTAGGGGGGTGTGATTAAAAGTGCATTTTTATCAAGGTTTTATATCATCATTTTGCACTTGAAGTATCAATAACTCTTTAACTAAAACATGTTTTATAATAATATATCTAATAATATAAGATACCTTTAATTTGTGGTAAATGTTCATTTTAAATGCAGGCCTATCATATAAATAAAAGGATTGATTGATGAATTTAAGAACTGAAATTGAAAGGATAAAGAGATGGTCAAACTTAGAAAAGAGATGTCGGTGGAATCCAAACCGAAACATTGTTCGGTAATTAGGTCATATCTAAAGCTGTAGATTTTAGATTTAGGTCTACTTTATATGGATAGAAAGGTAAGACATAGGTCTACAACTTTCATATGGAGCCCAAGATTTCAAAATATCATTTTCAAGTTCAAATTGTAGCAACAACAAAAAAGCCCAAATCTGTCCTCCAGCCCGTGCACTGTTCAGTATTTTAGCCATATCTAGAGTTCTAGAAGTCGAAATGAGTTGAATTTTTTACACAAAAAATCTGAGACAATTTACTACAACTTTCATGTTTTCAAATGGCTTCAATTTTGACATTATCAATGATGTTTTGGGCAGACAAGAGAAGATAAGAATTGTCACCAAGTCAAGAGTTGGTCATCCACTCATCAATTAGTCATCAACTCAATAATTTCTAATTTTAGCCTATAAAAGGAGGCATTTGCCATGCATTTAGGCATCTTGGTTTTCAGATCAAGATCATGCTCTTACTTTCTCTCTTTGTATTTTTTGTAATGTTTATGTTTTGCTTTCATTAATATCAAGTTTATGCCTTTCAATTCCTTTCCTTTGTTTTGGTAACTCTTATCTTATTTATGTTCTTATTTTATTTATATATTTTTCTTTCTTTCATTATGTCTAGCTAAGTTTATTATGTCAAGGTGAAAAGGTTATACTAATGGTGTAAGAATAAGTATAGTAAAAACTTAATATGGACTTTAATGTTTGATACTAACATGTTTTATATTTGTTATCTTGTTCACTCTTTAATACTTTGCTTGCCAAATGACTAATCTTGATTTATATTGTATAACACTTGGTACGACAAATGCTTAGCACTTTCATAGCCCATATTGTATGTTATAACCGACACCTGAACTATGAAAGCAACTTGATTTGTTGTTAACATAAGTTATAATCATGAATGCTTGATGAAATTTACAAGTATTAGCATTAATTGAATAAGATGACTAATGTAATCATGTTAGCAATCTATAATCTGATTGGAATCTCCTTTGCGTATGGTTTCCAATTGAATAATAAGAGTTTATACTATACTTGTTTGACGTACCATTAGTGGATCCTTTAACCTTGACATTTATTGTTATCATGATTAAATGTTTACATTAATATTTCATCTCAATGTTCTCATCATCATCTTCTTTATTATTATTATTATTATTATTAGTATTACTACTACTACTGCTATTATTATTATTATTATTATTATTATTATTACTACTACTGCTACTACTACTACTACTACTACTACTATTACTATTACTAGTACTATTGTTATTATTGTTATTGTTGTTGTTGTTGTTTATAATTTGTACAATTAATCTCTCTATGGTTCGACCCCGGTCTTGGTAGGTTATTTATTACTTCGACACTCCTCCACTTGGGAGAAAACATTAATCTTTTTGTTGTGTCAATATCCATGGGAATTTTAGAAATTGTGGTGTGCTTGAAATGATGGTTGTGAAGTTTGTACATTGTTATTATCACTTTTCCATCTAAAATTTGGGTGATTTTTCCAACCAGTTTCAACCAGGGTTGTATGTTTCTGAGTATGGGTTATGGTTGACCCTTTAAAAACTGTTTAAAGCATGGCTTGTTCATGAAGACATTCCTTAAAAGAAGGTAAGGTTGGAAAATTATTGGTTAAGTGTTCATTTGTTTCACATATTTAACACATAATGTTTTTAACATATTTTAATTGACAACTCTTTTTTAATTCTAGTGTCTCGACTTTTCTAGCTAAAGGTGCAAACTTGGCTTGGAGGTCATGATCTTCCCTAAGGTTGTATATACCTCCACTAGATGTATGAGGTTGAGTTTTATTCGGTGCTTCATAAGTACCTACAGTGTTTGAATTTTATGCACTTTCAGCTAACAAGTCTAAGTACTCCATTGCTTCATCAGGGTCTTTATCTTTAAAAGTTTCATTACACATCAATTTAACTACTTGCCTATCTCTAGATGTTAACCCTTTATAAAAATGTGAAACCACTCTTCATGTTTCAAAACCATGATAAGGGCAAGTATTAAACAAGTCTTGATACTCATCCTAACATTAGTAAAATGTTTCTTCTGGTGTTTTAGTGAAAGTGGTGATTTATTTTTTGAAAGAATTTGTTCTATGAGATGGAAAAAACTTCTTTAAAAACTGTTGTTGCATTTTATCCCAAGCACGAATGGATCCTGGTCTCAAATTTTGTAACCATGTTTTAGTTTTATCTTTTAATGAAAAAGCAAAAAGCTTTAATTTGATAGTTGATGCTATAATTTGAATTATTATATATGTTGTAGACCTCTTTAAATTGTCTTAAATACAAGTATGAATTTTTTAATTCTAAGTCATAAAAATAAGGTAAAAGTTAAATAATGTCTAGTTTAAAATTAAAATGAGATGCATTAGGAGGAAAAACTATGCATGATGGTGTACTTGTTCTTATGGGATTCATGTGGTCTCTAAGTGTTCTAGCACGATTATTCTCATTATGAAGTGATTGGTTATCTTCTGTGGCCATATTTTCTGAAATTGATGAAGATACCCTGAATAAAATGTACGTAATCACACTCTCATGCACGTGTAGGAATAGAATAAAAGGAAGAAGAAAACAAAAGAAGACGAAACAAGAGAAAAAAACAAAGTTATATACAAGAAAAGTGAAAAGAGAAAATAAAATAAGTACTATAATTTGTACAAGAACTTACCTCCTCGGCAACAGCGCCAAAAACTTGACACGATGAAAAAATTAATGTCTTCTCTCAAGTGCAGGAGTGTCGAAGTAATAAATAACCCGATAAGACTTGGTCAAACCATAGGAAGGTTAATTGTATAAATTACAGATAACAATAACAACAACAACAACAACAATAATAAAGAAAAATAAGGAGAAGTAGTTAATGAGAACTTTGACATATCAGTATCTGCGACCCGAGTTACTAAGCTCGTAGGGGTGTCTTAACACCTAATGCCCTAAGATCAACTGGTCTGGGAGTCATTAGCTGAAAGCTCGTTACATGGGTTAAAGATGCATGGTGTTTTAAATTATATGTATTAAAAAAAAAGAGACAAAAATAATAATCCCAACCCAAGGAAGTTAACCTTAAACATTAGAACAAAAATTTTGTTTTCTTCCAAGAAAAGCCCCATAATTATGTGTTGATACATTGAGCACAAAAGAAAGGTTTATGAATATCTTATTAAAGTACGTTTTATAATAATCTATCTAATAATATAAGATACCTTTAATTTATGGTAAATGTCCATTTTAAATGCAGGCCTATCACATAAATAAAAGGATTGATTGATGACTTTAAGAACTTCAATTGCAAAGGCAAAGAGATGATCAAACTTAGAAAAGAGATGTCGGTGCAATCCAAACCAGGACACTGTTCGGTAATTGGGTCATATCTGGAGCTATAGATCTCAGATTTAGGTCTACTTTATATGGATGGAAAGGTAAGACATAGGCCTACAACTTTCATATGGAGCCCAAGATCTGAAAAGGCTATTTTCAAGTCCAAATTGTTGTAACAACACAGAAGCCCGAATCTATCCTCCAGCCCGAGCACTGTTCGGTATTTTGGCCATATCTGGAGTTCTAGAGATCCAAATGAGCTGACTTTTTTACACAAGAAAGCTGAGACAATTTCCTAGAACTTTCATGTTTTCAAGTGGCTTTAAGTTTGACGTCATCAATGACGTTTTGGGCAGAAAAGAGAAGATAAGGATTGTCACCAAGTCAAGGGTTGGCCACCTACTCATCAATTAGTCATCAAATCAATAGTTCCCAATTTTGGCCTATAAAAGGAGGCATTTGCCATGCATTGAGGCATCTTGGTGTCCAGATCAAGATCATGCTCATGTTTTCTCTCTTTGTATTCTTTATGCTTTGTTTTCATTAATATCAAGTTTATGTCTTTCATTTCCTTTCCTTTACTTAGTTAACTTTTATGTTCTTATTTTGTTTATCTATTTTTCTTTCTTTCATTATGTCTAGCTAAGTTAATTATGTCAAGGTGAAAAGGTTACACTAATGGTGTAAGAATAAGTATGGTATAAACTTAATATGAACTTTAATGTTTAATACTAACATGTTTTATATTTGTTATCTTGTTCACTCTTTAATACTTTGCTGGTTAAATGACTAATCTTGATTTATGTTCTATAACAATTGGTACAACAAATGCTTGGCACTTTCATAGCCCATACTGTATTGTATAACCGACACTTGAGCTATGAAAGGAACTTGATTTGTTGTTAACATAAGTTATAATCATGAATGCTTGACGAAATTTACAAGTATTAGCATTAATTGAATAAGATGACTAATGTAATCATGTTAACAATCTATAATCTGATTGGAACCTCCTTTATGTGTGGTTTCCAATTGAACAATAAGAGTTTATACCTGTCTCTTATACACATCTAGATGTGTATAAGAGACAGGTATTATTATTATTATTATTATTATTATTGCTATTATTACTATTATTGTTGTTATTGTTATTATTGTTGTTGTTGTATTGTTGTTATTTATAATTTGTACAATAACCTCTCTATGGTTCGACCCCAGTCTTGCCGGGTTATTTAATACCTCGACACTCCTGCACTTGGGAGAAGACATCAATCTTTTCGTCGTGTCAAGTTTTTGGTGTCGTTGCCGGGGAAGTAAGTTTTGTATAAATTATAATATTTATTTTATTTTCTCTTTTCACTTTTCTTGTATATAACTTTGTTTCTTTTCTCTTGTTTCTTCTTCTTTTGTTTTCCTTTTCCTTTTATTCTATTCCTACACGTGCATGAGAGTGTGGTCACGTACATCAAGTGGTAGACTTTGTAGGGTATCCTCATCATTTTCAGAAAATATGGCTGAAGAAGATAATCAATCACTTCATAATGAGAATAATGAGAATAACCGTGCTAGAACACTTAGAGACCACATGAATCCAACAAGAACAAGTGCACCATCATGCATAGTTTTTCCTCCCGATGCATCTCATTTTAATTTTAAGCCAGGCATTATCCAACTTTTACCTTCTTTTCATGGTTTAGAATTGGAAAATCCATACTTGCATTTAAGGGAATTTGAGGAGGTCTGTAACACATATAATAATCTAAATTGTAGCATGAACACCATCAGATTAAAGCTTTTTCCTTTTTCATTAAAAGATAAAGCTAAAACATGGCTACAAAATTTGAGACCAGGATCCATTCGTGCTTGGGATGAAATGCAACAACAGTTTTTAAAGAAGTTTTTTCCATCTCATAGAACAAACTCTTTCAAAAGACAAATCACCACTTTCACTGAAAAACCGGGAGAAACATTTTACTAATGTTGGGATAGGTATCGAGACTTGTTTAGTACTTGCCCTCATCATGGTTTTGAAACATGGAGATTGGTTTCACATTTTTATGAAGGGTTAACACCTAAAGATAGGCAAATGGTTGAATTGATGTACAATGGAACTTTTGAAGACAAAGACCTTGATGAAGCAATGGAATACTTAGACTTGTTAACTGAAAATGCTCAAAATTGGGACACCGCGGGTACTTATGAGGCACCGAGTAAAACTCAACCTCATACATCTAGTGGAGGTATGTACAACCTTAGAAAAGATCATGACCTTCAAGCCATGTTTGCATATTTAGCTAGAAAAGTCGAGGCACTAGAATTGAAAAAGAGTGGTCAATTAAAATCTGTTGAAAACATTGCATGTCAAATATGTGAAACAAATGAACACTCAACCGATAACTGTCCAACCTTGCCTTCTTTTAAGGAATGTCTCCATGAACAAGCCCATGCTTTAAACAGTTTTCAAAGGGCCAACCATAACCCATACTCACAAACATAGAACCCTGGTTGGAGAAATCATCTAAATTTTAGCTGGAAGAGTGATGCACAAACTTCACAACCACCATTTCAAGCACACCATTATTTTCAAAATTTTCATGGATATGCACCTCCTTATGCTCCACCTCCTATAAGAAATCTTGAGGAAACATTGCATGCATTCATTGAAAAGCAAGAGACAATCAATACTCAACTTGCTCAAAACATGATAGATTTTAAAGATACTCTTGCAAAATTGACATTTACTCTTAGTTTCCAAGAGAAAGGTAAGTTTTCATCTCAACCACAACAAAATTCCAAGGGGCAATACAATGCAAATGCAAGTAGTTCCGGAAGCCAACACATGGATCAAGTCAAATCAGTCACTACTCTTCGCAGTGGTAAGGTTATTAAAAAACCCTCTCTTGAACCTTATGAGAAAGATGATGAGTCAATCTCTGAGGGTAAGGAAGAGGTTGAGCCTGAAAAATGCAAAGAAAAGACTGATTCTCCACCAGCACTTCCATTTCCTCAAGCCATGACCAAACACAGGAAAGTCAATCACAACTCTGAAATTTTTGAAACTTTCAAACAGGTAAGAATCAATATACCTTTGCTGCATGCTATTAAACAGATTCCTTCCTACGCTAAATTCTTGAAAGATCTATGCACTGTGAAGAGGAAACTGAATGTGAAAAAGAAAGCCTTTCTAGCCGAACAAGTAAGTGCTATTCTTCAGAACAATAATGCTTTGAAATATAAAGACGCTGGTTGTCCTACAATTTCTTGCTTTATTGGAGAGCATAAAATTGAAAGAGCCCTACTTGATCTTGGTGCTAGTGTGAATTTACATCCATGTTAAGTTTTTTCAGAGTCTCGATCTAGGTGAGTTAAAACCAACTTCTATAACTCTTTTACTTGCTGATAGATCTGTAAAAGTGCCTAGAGGAATAATTGAAGATGTGTTAGTACAAGTCGATAAATTCATTTATCCTGTGGATTTTGTTGTCTTGGACACACAACCTGTTGAGGCATGTAATTCATTTCCTGTTATTTTAGGACGTCCGTTTCTTGCAACTTCTAACGCATTGATTAATTGTAGGAATGGACTGATGAAGCTATCATTTGGAAACATGACATTGGAGATGAATATTTTCAACATTTACAAGCAACCTGGAGATGATAATGATTTACAAGAAGTAGATCATATTCATGAATTAGTTTATGATCATTTTGAATCTACTTTAAGTAAAAATGAGTTGGAGGAATATGAAGATTTGCAAATGATCTATTCTGAGAAAGAAATCACGGATGAAAAAAGCACAAAAAATGTTGATGTGAATCTTTTGTCAACAGTGACAACAGATTTGACATTTGACATCACACTAATCGATGATTACTTTCCTAACGAATCCTTACTTTCTCTTAATCTAATGCCTTGGCATGATAAAAATATCAATTTTCTTGCTTTAGAAGATTTGTCAGCTGATTAGAGTACAAAAGACAAAGAAAAGTTTTTGAACGAAGTGAAGAACTTTTATGGTAATGACCCTAACTTATTCAAATATTGTCCTGATCAAATATTTCAAAGATTCATTCCCGATAATGAGGTAAGTAGTGTCATTAAACTTTGTCATTTTGAAGCATGTGGAAGTAATTTCTCGTCAAATAAAACTACTGCAAAAATCTTGCAAAATGGATTTTATTAGCCCACCATGTTCAAAGACACGCATGCATTTTGCAAAACTTGTGAAAATTGTCAAAAAGTTGATACTGGTCAAAAAGTTTTGTTTTATAATTCTCAACTCTATGCATTCCTTAGAGAGCTAAGACCAAGATGGAGGAATTCTTATGGGGCCTGTGATATTGAGAATTCAATGAATGACAATGATTTTAAGGAAAATGGACATCGTTTGAAAGCTTACTTTGATAATTTTCCTAGTGAAAATGAATCAATTGGTTGGAATAATCTTGTAGATAAAGGTTGATTATTTTATTTTTCTCACATTGTTTTTGTGTTTTTTTTGAGTGATTTTTGCTAGTTTCTCTTACCCCGGTCAAATGGCGGATAACGGTACTCTGTGACTTAAGTCGGTTCTTTCAATTTCCCTACAATAACTGATATTTGTATATACATTTCTGCAATTTTTTGAATCTCTTTTCCAATTGTCATTTGAAAATGGACACTAATCTTGAAAAATTGAAAAAGTATTTTCCCGCTCTGCCTTAGAATGCAATTACAAAAGTTTACCGTGCTAGATGTACAAGACTGAGATTGTTAATGAATCATGGAATTCCTGAAGATATTCGCTGGTTGATTGAAGCAAAAGTTCGATTATTAGGTGAGTCCTCTAACTCCTTCATTTTACACATGCCTGGAATAGGTAAAAGCACTTTTGCAAAGAAACGTCGTGCAAAACGACTGAAAGTTTGTCATCGATGTGCTAGATGGACTTGTAATACACAATGTCGTTCTTTAGGAATGGTATCTATAAACCATGAAGATAAAATACAATTCATTAAGGATGGCCTAAGTAAGGAGTCTTTAGATAACCTTCTATTGACTCTTGAGACACATCCTAGTGGAGATGTGCATCTTGCAATTCATGATTTATGGCCACTATTTCATAAAGAACATGATCGACTTAGTCTTGGGAATCTGACTAAAAAAGACCCTGTTTGCCAGTTTTTAAGAAAACTGGATGGGAAGCCTATCCTCGACCCATAGAGGACGTTTAAGCCGTTCTTGGACGTAAAACCAAGGGAAGATGTGAGCCACAATCATAACTACCTGTACATACATATGCTCTTTGTGTCTTCTGGTATTATTATTGTGTTTTGTTGTTTCTTATATTTTTTTTCAGTATGTTTCAAGTTTGTCAATGTTTATTATTTCAGGTGATATCTTCTATACTCTATCTTTCTACTTTTAAACATTGAGGACAATGTCTTGTTTTAGTTGGGGGGGGAGAGAGTAGTAGCTAAAAAAATAAAAAAAACTATGTTTTCTATTTCATAAAGCATGTGCAAAATAGTTGTTACTATGATGGCAGAGTAAGGAGAATCTTTTATGACTCTTGAGACACATCTTAGTAATAATTTGTAATAAGGTCTATCATAATACTTCTTGAAATATTCAGATTTACAAACTCTTGCATTGTTATCACTTAAATCTGCTCATATACTTATTTAACATGTATTCTTAAACCTTAATTTACACACACACACTTCAACATATGATTGTGGGTTGCATATTAGATTATTACATTATTTATGTTCTTTTGTTAAAGGTAACAACTAAGGGAAAGGGATAGTATATAATTAAAAAAAGAAAAGAAAAAAAAGAGAAAGAAAAAGAAAAGAAAAAAAATGATAATAAAAAAGTAGATAAGTTTGGTTTCGTAGCCTCCCTAACCTAAGCAATTAAACCCGAAGGGGTGTTTTAACACCTAATACCCTAAAGTCAACTGACTTGGGAGCTATTGGCCCAACGCTTGTTACATGGGTTGAGGAGAAAAACCTAAGGGAATCAAACATTGCACTATCTACATATCAGTATCTGCGACCCGAGTTACTAAGCTCGTAGGGGTGTCTTAACACCCAATGCCCGAAGACCAACTAGTCTGGGAGTCATTAGCTGAAAGCTCGTTACATGGGTTAAAGATGCATGGTGTTTTAAATTATATGTATTAAAAAAAAAGAGACAAAAATAATAATCCCAACCCAAGGAAGTTAACCTTAAACATTAGAACAAAAATTTTATTTTCTTCCAAGAAAAGCCCCATAATTATGTGTTGATATATTGAGCACAAAAGAAAGGTTTATGAATATCTTGTTAAAAGGTATTGAGCAGGTATATAAATCTAATAAGAGTTTGTTTATCTGGATAGAGTAATGGAAGTTAAATGATGAATACCTTGCTTTGTGGAATTTGCAAATTGTTTTTCTATTTTAACGCTTTGATTACTAGGGACTAGTAATAAGCTAGTTGGGGGGTGTGATTAGTACTCAAAAGTGCATTTTTATCATGGTTTTATATCATCATTTTGCACTTGAAGTATCAATAACTCCTTAACTAAAGTACGTTTTATAATAATCTATCTAATAATATAAGATACCTTTAATTTGTGGTAAATGTCCATTTTAAATGCAGGCCTATCACATAAATGAAAGGATTGATTGATGACTTTAAGAACTTCAATTGCAAAGGCAAAGAGATGATCAAACTTAGAAAAGAGATGTTGGTGCAATCCAAACTAGAACACTGTTCGGTAATTGGGTCATATCTGGAGCTATAGATCTCAGATTTAGGTCTACTTTATATGGATGGAAAGGTAAGACATAGGCCTACAACTTTCATATGGAGCCCATGATCTGAAAAGGCTATTTTCAAGTCCAAATTGTTGTAACAACAAAGAAGCCCGAATCTGTCCTCCAACCCGAGCACTGTTCAGTATTTTGGCCATATCTGGAGTTTTAGAGATCAAAATGAGCTGAAGTTTTTACACAAGAAAGCTGAGATAATTTCCTAGAACTTTCATGTTTTCAAGTGGCTCTAATTTTGACATCATCAATGACGTTTTGTGTAGACAAGAGAAGATAAGGATTGTCACCAAGTCAAGGGTTGGCCACCTACTCATCAATTAGTCATCAAATCAATAGTTCCCAATTTTGGCCTATAAAAGGAGGCATTTGCCATGCATTGAGGCATCTTGGTGTCCAGATCAAGATCATGCTCATGTTTTCTCTCTTTGTATTCTTTATGCTTTGTTTTCATTAATATCAAGTTTATGCCTTTCATTTCCTTTCCTTTACTTAGTTAACTTTTATGTTCTTATTTTGTTTATCTATTTTTCTTTCTTTCATTATGTCTAGCTAAGTTAATTATGTCAAGGTGAAAAGGTTACACTAATGGTGTAGGAATAAGTATGGTATAAACTTAATATGGACTTTAATGTTTAATACTAACATGTTTTATATTTGTTATCTTGTTCACTATTTAATACTTTGCTGGTTAAATAACTAATCTTGATTTATGTTCTATAACAATTGGTACAACAAATGCTTGGCACTTTCATAGCCCATACTGTATGGTATAACCGACACCTGAGCTATGAAAGGAACTTGATTTGTTGTTAACATAAGTTATAATCATAAATGCTTGACGAAATTTACAAGTATTAGCATTAATTGAATAAGATGACTAATGTAATCATGTTAACAATCTATAATCTGATTGGAACCTCGTTTATATGTGGTTTCCAATTATACAATAAGAGTTTATACTATACTTGTTTGACATACCATTAGTGGAACCTCTAACCTTGACATTTGATATTATCACTATTTAATCCTTACATTAACATTCTATCTCCAAGTTATCATCATCATCACCATCTTCTTCTTCTTCTCTTTCTTTATTATTATTATTATTACTACTATTATTATTATTATTATTATTATTATTATTATTGCTATTATTACTATTATTGTTGTTATTGTTATTATTGTTGTTGTTGTATTGTTGTTATTTATAATTTGTACAATAACCTCCCTGTGGTTCAACCCCGGTCTTGCCGGGTTATTTATTACTTCGACACTCCTGCAATTGGGAGAAGACATCAATCTTTTCGTCGTGTCAGTTAGAGGATCCGCTAATGGTATGTCAAACAAGTATAGTATAAACTCTTATTATTCAATTGAAAACCACACACAAAGTATGTTCCAATTTGATTATAGATTGTTAACATGATTACATTAGTCATCTTATTCGATTAATGCTGATACTTGTAAATCTCGTCAGGCATTCATGATTATAACTTATGTTAACAACAAATCAAGTTCCTTTCATGGCTCCGGTGTTAGTTATACCATACAATATGAATTATGAAAGTGCCAAGTATTTATTGTGCCAAGTGTATACAACATAAATCTAGATTAGTCATTTTACAAGCAAAGTATTAAAGAGTGAACAAGATAACAAATACAAAACATGTTAGTATCAAACACTAAAGTCCATATTGAGTTTATACTATACTTATTCTTACACCATTAATGTAACCTTTTCACCTTAACATAATAAACTTAGCTGAGCATATTAAAAAAAAGAAAAATAAATAAAAAAATAAGAACATAAATAAGATAAAAGTTAACTAAGTAAAAGAAAAGAAATGAAAGGCATAAACTAGATATTAATGAAAGCAAAGCATAAACATTATAAAAAATACAAAGAGAGAAAGCAATAACATGACCTTGATCTGGAAACCAAGATGCCTAAATGCATGGCAAATGCTTCCTTTTAACACTGAAAAGTTATAGGAAATTATCTCAAGTTTCTTGTGTAAAAAATTCAGGTCATTTGGACTTCTAGAACTCCAAATATGAGCCAAACACTGAAACGTATTCGGGTTGGAAGATAGATTCAGACTTGTTTGTTGTTGCTACAATGTGGACTTGAAAATGACCTTTTTAAGTCTTGGGCTTTATATGAAAGTTGTAAGCCTCTATCTTACCTTTCCATCCATATAAAGTAATCCTAAATTTGAGATCTATAGCTTCAGATATGACCCAATTACATAACAGTGTTCTGGATTAGATTGCATAGACATCTCTTTTCTAAGTTTAGCCATCTCTTTGTCCTTTCAATTTCAGTTCTTAAATTCATCAATCAATCCTTTCATTTATCTGATAGGCCTGCATTTAAAATGAACATTTACCATAAATTAAAGGTATCTTATATTATTAGATACATTATTATAAAACATGCTTTAGTTAAGGAGTTATTAATAATTCAAGTGCAAAATGATGATATAAAACCTTGATAAAATATACACTTTTAGGTACTAATCAACATGCTTACTTATAAAAAAAAAGAAGAGAAACTTTAGAAAAGAAAGCTTACGTTGTGATTGATGATAGTAACAAAGTAAATATACTTCAAGATGAAAACAAATCTTTAAAAGAAAAGGTAAACAAGTTAAACATAACTTTAGCTAAATTCACACAAGGCTAAAAAATCCTAAAAAGTATGCTTTCTAGCCAAAGATGTGTGTTTAAAAAAAAAGGTTTAGGTTACTAACCTAAACCGAACCAAAAGTATTTAAAGAGTTATTTTGTTAAAGCTAAACAATCATATGACCGTAACCATAATTGAAATTATTATAGATCTATAAGTCATTTTTTTATACATGTCCTATTAAGAAGGATACAGATTATCAAATGACTTAGGTTCTAAAAGGAACCGCCTCTAACAACGAAGGACCCAAAAAGGTGGGTACCAGAAATATCATCTTGATTTTTGTGTGTAGGAATCAAAAGAGTATGGAGAATGGTTTTTTGGATAGTGCTTGCTCAAGATATATGATCAAAGACACTCATTATTATCAAGCATTACCAAAATCAACAGGGAAAATGTCACACTTGGAGACAACTCAAAAGGTAAAATAATTAGAGTTAGCAATATTGGAGGTAAATCTTCTCTTTTCATTGAAAAGATTTCACTTGTTAATAGCTTAAATATAATTAGCTTAACATTGGTCAACAATGTGATAAAGGCTATAAAATTGTTTTCAATCATGAATTTTGTTTAATTCTTGAAGATGATAAAGTAATCTATATAGAAAATAGAAAAGGAAATGTCTACAAGATTAAAATTGATGTATGCATAAGAATATAAATTTGTCTTGTTACTAGCATTAATGATAGTTTTCATTGGAATATGAGACAAAGTCCTGTTAGTATGGATATCATTTCAAAGCTAGTTAAAAATGAACTAGTTAAAAATCTCTTACGTTTGGCATTTAAAAAGGAAAAATGGTGTGATGCTTGCCAAATAGGTAAACAAGTGAAAACTTCTTTTAAGAGCAAAAATTACATTTCAATCAATAAACATTTAGGCCTCATATGTTTACTAGAAAATAGTTTTCTTTTGAAAAATAGTTTCTTGGAAAATGGATTCCTAAAAAGTAAATTATTTTTCAATATTTGATAGTATCTTTGAAAATAAGTTAGAAAACACTTTTTAATATTTGGCTATGTTATGGAAAATGAGTTGAAAAACAACTTATCATATTTTTTTCAAGTTTATTAAAATAATAATAAAATAATACAAATTAAAAAGTTAAATGAGAATAAAATTGAAAAAAATTAATTTCATAAATTATCTCAAATAAAAATAAATAAAAATAAAAATAAAAAAGATCAAATCTAATATATAAAAAAGTTGAAAGGTGATGAAATAACAAAAATTACAATTTTATAAATTATTTCAAATAAAATAAATAGCAATCAAAAGAATAAGGACCAAATCTGATGGATAAAAAATTTCAATTAAGAAAATGATAAAATAAAAGCAAATAACAATTATAAAAATAAAGAGCAAAGTTAATATAAAAATCAAATTAAATCAAATTCTAAGGGATGAAATTAAAAAGAAAAAAAGATTCAAAATAAAATATATAATAATCAAAAGTTTGATAATCAAATTTGATATAATCAGCAAATAATATAATATTTCTAAATTTTTCATAAATTCTGAATAGTGTTTTCCACCCAAAATAAAAGGAAAATACTTTCCAAAAAATCAAACCTAATTTTTCTTTAACTAGAAAGTGTTTTTTGTTGATCAATTTTTATAATGGCAAACAAACACAAGAAAGTTTGGAAAGTGGTTTTTAAAAAATTATTTTTCATAAAACAAATGGGCCTTAGAATTACAACATATAGATATTTTTAAACCTATTACAAATAGAAAATATATGTGGTAATAGATATGTATTTATAGTTATTGATGAGTTTATAAGATATACTTGGGTTTTGTTTTTGAAATCTAAAGATGAAACAATTTATAAAATTGTAAAGTTTTTAATGAAAGTTTTTCCATAATAAACATAAGAAGTGATTATGGTGATGAATTTATAAACGATTTGTTTAAAATGTTTTGTGAAGAAAAAAGAAAATACCATAACTTTTAAACTCATAGAACTCTCTAACAAAATAGGGTTATGGAAAGGAAAAAATCGGTCTCTTTGAGAAATGGTGGATCTATGTTAAATGAATTTTACATACCTAAATATTTTTGGATAGAAGTTGGAAACACTTCTTATGAGCTTTGAAGAAGAAGGAAACACAACATCTCTTACTTTAAAGTTCTTAGTTCAAAATGCTTGATTCTTAATACTAAAATAATTTAGATAAATTTGATTCAAAATCCAATATTAAAATTTTTCTTAGCTATTGGTCCTTTAGCAAAGTATATAGAGTTTATGATGATAGAATTCTTTATCTTAAGGAATCTATGCATGTCATCTTTAAGAAAACTCAAAATAACATTCGAGTATGATAAGACTCCTATGGAGGCAAATAATGAAGGCATGGACAAAGAACAACCAAACTCAAACATTCAATATGAGATTACAAGTAACTCCTTTATACCCAAAAAGAAGCTAAGATATATAAGCTATTATCTTTCTAAATTAATTACGAGTAATTGTTATAAAAGGACTAAGACCAGAGCTTCATTTAGAAACATTAATGGTCACTTTGCATTTGTTTCTCAAATAGAACCTAAATCATTTCTATAAGTAAAAAAAGATGAAAAATGAATTTTGGCTATACAAGATGAGCTAAATCAATTTGAAATGAATAGTGTTTAGGAACTAATCACTATGCCTAATAATCAATCTATAATTGGAACAAAATAAGTGTTTAGGAACAAGGTTGATGAATATGGAACAATAGTTAAAAACAAATCTAAACTAATTGATAAAGGTTATAATCAAGAAGAATGTATAGATCATGAAGAAACCTTTACACTGATAGCAAGACTAGAATAAATAAGAATGATATTAGACTATGCTTGTCTAATAACTTTACATTTTTCTAAATAGATGTTAAAAGTGCATTTTTAAATAGATTTATCATGGAAGAAGTGTATGTTTATAACAACGAGGTTTTGAACATTTTTGTTCATCCGACAATGTTTTTAAACTTAAAAAGGCCTTATGTGGTTTAAAACAAAAATTTAGGGCATAGTATGATAAACTCAAGTCTTTTCTTACTAATAATAATTTTAACATTGGCAAAATTGACACAATTCTTTTTACAAAAATAAAATGTAAAGATATCTTGATTATGCAAATTTATGTTGATGATATTATATCTAATGCTACTAATGAATCTATTTGTAAAGATTTTACAAAGTGCATCTATGATGAATTTGAAATGAACACAACGAGAGAGTTGAACTTCTTCTTTGGATTGCAAATCAAACAAATAAAGAATTACATCTTCATCAATCAAAGTAAGTATACAAAGGATCTTTACAAAATATTTGGGATGGAAATGTCATAGTAACCAACACACCTATAAGAACATTAACAAAGTTTTATATTAATGAAATCAGTAAGAATAGATACATCACCAAATATCAAGGCATGTTTGATTTACTTTTATACTTAACTACAAGTAAACCTGATATTATGTTTTAGGTATAGATGTACACATTTTTAAGTTTGCGCTAGAGAATTGTATTTTAATGTTGTAAAATGTATGTTTTGTTATTTGTATGGTATTATATATTTAGATTTATGGTATCCGAAAGGAAGTGAGTTAAGCTTGCTATTTAGATGCGTACTTTGCCAAATATAAAGTTAGAAAAAGTATTGGCGGAACATGTCATTTCCTAGAATCCTTACTAGTATCTTGGCTTGTTAAGAAACAAAACTTTGTAGTCTTATCAATAACTAAAGCAAAATATATAGTGACAGGTAGTTGTTGTCTCAAATCTTATAGATAAAGCAAACCTTAAAAAACTACGGACTTGAATTTGATCATATACTCATTAAGTATGATAGTGCGATTAGTCTTTTTAAGAACCTTATCCAACACTCATTTACAAAACACATAGAAGTGAAACATCACTTTTTAAATGACAACATTGTGAAATGAGACATTGTACTTGAGTTTGTGGGCATGAAACACAAACTAGCAAATGTTTTTACAAAGCCTTCAAATAAAGATTGCTTTTACAAAACAAGAACTTAAGCTTTTTTCATGCTACATTTGTTTAAGGTGTTATTTTTGTTTGTATACATTAATGGAAATAACTTAGACATATTCACATTATAAAATGTATACTCTTTAAGCATGAAAACCATTAAAAATTTATTATGCTATAAGTTTTGTTATATGTTTAGGTCTGAGACGAACTGGTTGACCAATTTATAATAGTCAGTTCAACCGACTAATTGGTAGATACTAAAACACAAAGAATAGCTATTTTATGAATAATAATGTTTTGATATTTTAGTTAGAGACCATTTTTTAGTAGAAAATTTTGGCAAACATATATATGTATGTATATGATTAGTACTAAAAAGTGTATTTTATCAAGATTTTATATCATCATTTTGCACTTAAAGTATCAATAACTTCTTAACTAGAGCATGTATTATAATTATATATCTAATAATATAAGATACCTTTAATTTATGGTAAATGTTTATTTTAAATGCAGGCCTATCACATAAATAAAAGGATTGATTGATGAATTTAAGAACTGAAATTGAAAGGACAAAGAGATGGCGAAACTTAGAAAAGAAATGTTGGTACAATACAAACCAGAACATAAATGAAAGGATTGGTTGATGAGTTTAACTACTGAAATTGAGAAGATAAATAGAGGGCTAAGCTTTGAAAAGAAATGCTGGTTTAGTTCAAACTAAAATATAGTTTAGTCATTGGGTCATATCTAGAGCTGTAGAACTTGGATTTAGGCTTACTCTATATAGATCGAAAGCTAAGACATAGGGCTAAAACATTCATGAGAGTTCAATTCAAAAAGGTCATTTTCAAGTTTAAATTGTAGTAACAATGGAGAATTCTGAATTTGTTCTACAACCCAAACACTATTCCATATTCAGTCTATATCTCGAGTTTTAGAAGTCTAAATACATCAATTGTTTTTTTGTTGGAAACCCACGATAATTTTCTAAAAATTTCATCAATTTGTTCAAATTCTGATATAAGAAATGAGATTTTATTTAGATAAGACGATAAGGATTGTTACCAAGTTAAGATGTGGTCACCCACTCAGTAATTAGTCAACAAATCAATAGTTCAAAATTTAGGCCTATATAAAGAGGCATTTGCCATGCATTTAGGCATCTTGGTTTTCAGATTAAGATAATTTCCTTCTTGTTTTCTTTCTTTATAGTTTAATGTTCAAGTTTTGTTTCATGTTATAGTTTCATTAATCTCTTGTTTATATCTTTCATTTCCTTTATTGTACTTATATAATCATGTTCTTTTTTTGTTTATTTATGTTTCTCTTCTTCATTAAGTTTAGCCAAGTTTATCATATAGGTGACAAGGTTTCATTAATGATGTTAGGATAAGTATAATATAAATTCAGTATAGACTTCCATGCTTATACCCTAAACAATTTACTATTAGCATGTCTTATCATTTTTATCTTA
The DNA here is from genome assembly GCA_015708895.1 of Populus ilicifolia. Lineage (NCBI taxonomy): Eukaryota > Viridiplantae > Streptophyta > Magnoliopsida > Malpighiales > Salicaceae > Populus > Populus ilicifolia. The sequence continues at coordinate 16,759 of SRLM01001168.1, read as the reverse complement.
TTAATTTTTAATATCTTGCTTCTTAAATAGTTAATCTAGATTTGTATTGTATAATACTTGGTACAACAAATTCTTGGTACTTTCATAGTTAACCATATGGTATGAGGTATACCTGTGCTGTGAAAGAACCTTGATTTGTTGTTAATATAAGTTAGCATCGTGAATTCTTGATAATATTTAACGGTTTGTTATTACTTAAATAAAATAATTAATATGATCATGTTAACAATTTATAATAAGCTATCAATGACAAATCATTTGATTGAAACCTTCTTTGTATGTGGTTTCCAGTTGAGTAATAATAATAATTTTTATTCTTTTTATTTTTAATATCATTAGTGGATCCTCTAACTTTAATTTTTGTTTTTATTATTATTTAATCCTCATATTAATCTTACATGTCAATATCCTCTTTAAATTATTATTATTATTATTATTTATACTTTATATAGTTAACCTTCATGTAGTTTGGCTCCGGTATTGTCGAGTTATTTATTACTTCAATACTATTGCACTTAGGAGAAGATATCAATTTTTTGGTTGTATCAGTATATATGTATGTATGTATACATGTATTTTAACTTATGAAACCTATTTTGAAGAAAAGGTTTAAAAAATTATATTTTTTATGTGAACCAGTAGACAGATTCATACAACGAAATCAACTAGTCGACCGATTAAGTTAAAGCATTTGCATCAAGGCTATGGCCTAAATTTTAAATTTTAATCCCATTAATTCCTTTACTTTTTGGACATAATTTATGTATGGAAAGGCTCCATTTTAAGTGCAATGAAAGAATATGAAGAGAATTTTTGGAAACTCACGTTTAGCTTTCAACCGGCTAACTAAATGAACTTAATTCATAGCAACCGATTGACCAATTGCTTGATAGTATATATATAATTATCCCTATATCAATAAAAGCCAAAAACCTAAAAGAAAGTTGACCCTATTCTCTCTCAAAACCCACTCAAGGTATATTATATCAATCATTTTTTTTAGTTGATTCTTAAAGATTCAAGTGATATGACATGTTGAAATTGCCAAAGAGATGTCGAATCATGTTGCAAAAAAGGAAATGATCCAACTTCATACCAAGGTAATTACATTCAAAGATTTCTAAGCTCTTTTACAAATAAGTCAATTTCCATACAAAAAGGTTTAGGTGATGATTTATATTACCTTGGTATTGATACTATTTTTTAATAAACGGGTTAGAGTACATTATTGTATATGAAGAAACCCATATATCCTAAGCTTATTAAGATGTTTTTTTGTTTTTTTGTTTTTGCTAATACAAGGATTAGTAATGAACTTAGGATAACTAGTAGCTTACAAGATAAACATATCAAATTCAATTGCCAAACACTTGTTGATATTTTAGGAATTAGTAATGATGTCTTAAAGTGTTTGAAATGAAGATAAGCCCTATTACTGAAGGATTTGTGTATAATAAAGAAGTAGCATTGCATACCAGTAGTTATAACTATACATCAAGTGCTAAAATCAAAAGCCAAGATTTCCTTTTACAACCTAAGATCCTTCATAGAATCATTGCACATAATATTTTGTCAAAGAAATGACATTATAATAAAGTTACATTTAAGCATATATGCTTAATTTATTGCATAAATAAAGATTATCAAATTAATGTTTTTATCATCATGAAGAACATGATCATGGCACATGATAAAAAAAGGAAGAAGACTTTTTCATATGGTCAAGTTTTGACCTCTATATTTGAAAGCTTAAACATTAATGAGTAATACAGATATAAGCTAGTTCTTCTAACAACACTTTGGATGACCATGAGTCGCTAAGTGCCAATTATGACTAGGCACAAACACCCTATCTTGACGTAGGCTTGTAGAGTGCTATGTTACCTTTTAGAAAGGGTGTGCCTTTTGAGTATGATGTATACATTAGAAAGTACATTATTTAGTAAAAGCCTATCATAGCTTATACGTCACATAATTAAAAGATTGATGTCTTCTTCCAAGTGCAGGAGTGTCGAAGTAATAAATAACCCAGTAAGACCAAGGTCGAACCATAAGAAGGATAATTGTACAAATTATAACTTACAATTACAATAATAATAACAACAATAGTAATACTAATACTAGTAGTAGTAGTAGTAGTAGTAGTAGTAGTAGTAGTAGAATAAGAATAAGAAGATGTAGAAAAAGAAAAAGTTGATAAGAACTTTGAGTTGGAAGATTAACGTAAAGATCAAACAATAATAATAACAAAAGTCAAGGTTAGAGGATCCACTGACGGTATGTCAAACAAGTATAGTATAAACTCTTATTATTTAATCAGAAACCACACATGAAGGAGGTTCCAATCAGATTATAAATCGTTAACATGATTACATTAGTTATTTTATTTAATTAATGCTAATACTTATAAATCTCGTCAGGCTTTTATGATTATAACTTATATTAACAACAAATCAAGTTCCTTTCATATCTCAGGTGTCAGTTATATCATACAGTAGGGCTATGAAAATACTAAGCATTTGTTGTACCAAGTGTTATACAATATAAATCAAGATTAGTCATTTAACAAGCAAAGTATTAAAGAGTGGACAAGATAACAAATACAAGATATGTTAGTATCAAACATTAAAGTTCATATTAAGTTTATACTTATTTTTACACCATTAGTGTAACCTTTTTACCTTGACATAATAAACTTAGCTAAACATAATGAAAGAAAGAAAAATAATTAAATAAAATAAAAACATAAATAAAATAAAACTTGATATTAATGAAAACAAAACCTAAACATTACAAAAATGCAAAGAGAGAAAGCAAGAGCATGATCTTGATCTAGAGACTAAGATGTCTAAATGGATGGCAAATGCCTCTTTTTATAAGTCAAAATTAGAAACTATGGATTTGATGGCTAATTGATAAGTGGGTGGCTAACTATTGACTTGGTGACAATCCTATCTTTTTTTTTTGGTCCAAAACATCATTGATAACATTAGAATTTAAACCACTTAAAAACATGAAAGTTGTAGAAAATTGTCTCAGCTTTCTAGAAAAAAAATGGAGGTCATTTGAACTCCTAGAACTTTATATATGGGGCAAACACTCAACAATGTTCGAGTTGTAGGATAGATTCAGACTTCTTTGTTATTGCTATAATTTGAACTTGAAAATAACCTTTTTAAATTTAGGCTATATAAAAGTTGCAGGCCTATGTCTTACCTTTTCATCTATATAAAGTAGAACTAAATACAAGATCTACAGCTCTAGGTATGACCTAATTACCAAATAGTGTTTCGTTTTGGACTCCATCAACATCTCTTTTCTAAGTTTGGTCATATCTTTGTCCTTTCAATTTCAGTTCTTAAACCCATCAATCAATCCTTTTAGTTCTTATATTATTAGTTATGTTATTATAAAACATGCTTTAGTTAAGGAGTTATTGATACTTCAAGTGCAAAATAATGATATAAACCTTGAAAAAAAGGACCTTTTAAGTTCTCATCAACTAATGTAAGATAATAATGATATAAAACCTTAACAGTGCATTTTTATCAAGGTTTTATGTCATCATTTTGCACTTGAAGTATCAATAACTCCTTAACTAAAACATGTTTTATAATAATATATCTAATATATAAGATACCTTTAATTTGTGGTAAATGTTTATTTTAAATGTAGACTTATCACACAAATAAAATGATTGATTGATGAATTTAAGAACTGAAATTGAAAGGACAAAGATATGGGCAAACTTAGAAAAAAGATGCCGGTGCAGTCCAAACTGGAACACTATTTAGGGATTGGGTCATACCTGGAGCTGTAGATCTTAGATTTAAGTCTACTTATATAGATGAAAAGGTAAGACATAGGCCTACAACTTTTATATGGAGCCCAGGATTTAAAAAGGTCATCTTCAAATCCAAATTGTAGCAACAACAAAGAAGTCCAAATATGTCCTCTAGCTTGTGTACTGTTCAGTGTTTGGCCTATATCCTGGAATTCTAAAAGTTCAAATGACCTTAATTGTTTATATAAAAAAGCTGAGATAATTTTGTACAACTTTCATGTTTTTAAGTAGTTCTAATTTTGACGTTATTAATGATGTTTTGGGCAGCCAAGAAAAGATAAGGAATGTCACTAAGTCAAAAGTTGGTCACCCACTCATCAATTAGTTATCAAATCAATAGTTTCCAATTTTAGCCTATAAAAGGAGGTATTTGTCATGCATTTAAACATCTTGATTTCCAGATCAAGATCATGCTTTTGTTTTCTCTCTTTGTATTTTTTGTAATGTTTATGCTTTGCTTTCATTAATATCAAGTTTATGTCTTTCATTTCCTTTCATTTACTTAGTTAACTTTTATCTTATTTATGTTCTTATTTTGTTTATTTATTTTATTTCTTTCATCATGTTTAGTTAAGTTTATTATGTCAAGGTGAAAATGTTACACTAATGATATAAAAATAAGTATACTGTAAACTTAATATGGACTTTAATGTTTAATACTAACATGTTTTGTATTTGTTATTTTGTTTACTTTTTAATACTTTGCTTGTTAAATGACTAATCTTGATTTATGTTGTATAACACTTGATGGTTAAGTGATAACAATGCAAGAGTTTATAAACCTGAATATTTCAAAAAGTATTATGATAGACCTTATTAAAAATGGTTACTAAAATGCGTCTCAAGAGTTATAAAAAGATGTCATTTACTCTACCATCATAGTAACAATAATTTTACAGATGCTTTATGAAATAGAAAACATACTTAGTTAATTTTGTTTTTAGCTACTACTCTCTTCCACAACCAAAACGAGACATTGTCCTCAATGTTCTAAGGTAGAAAGATAGAGTATAGAAGATATCAGTTGGAATAACGAACACTAACAAACTTGAAACACATTGAAACAAAAATAAAAAATAACATAAAAAAATTACAAATAAAGATTCAATTCTAATTTAAGCTTTTTACAGGTTTCTTTAGATAACCAATTTATGCGACTCATGGAGGGATCAATTACAAAAATGAAAGATTGTAGTTGGTATATCAATTGTTCAGTAGCAACAACAAAAATTATGATTTGTCATGTAGATGTTAGAAATTCTTGTTCCACAGCATGATCAAGAAAAGAGAACAACGTATCATAATAACCATTAACATTTAACAAACCTATGAGTTTATGGTGAATGTGCAGTTGGGCTCAAGAGTAAATATGAAAGATATCTTCCAATGTGCCTAAACCACCTAGTAAAGCAATGAAAGCATCAGCCGACATTGTGGTGACCTGAAGTTCCTCTCCAATTGTTTTTCCAATGATGTTCCCTTGTGCTAAAGCTTCGAGAACGACCCTCAAAACTTGACTACCTTCTAAAAATATAGCTATTGACAAACCTCCCATTAACCCCAGACTGCCTTCCCCATACACTAAATGAATCTTTCTCTCAACTAGCACCTGACCAAGATGATTTACTGATTCTAAAAACTCCTTTTCTTTTCCAGGACTAGATCCACAAAAAACACAAATATTTTTTATGTGATTACCTGAGGAACTTGCCATTTCTACACACTTCTATATTTGTTGAATGTATGGGTTGAGTAGAAATGAAAGGAAGGAACAAAGGATTTTATAGATGAAAAATTAAAAAGACAATCATACCACCTATATGTAGGTTAGCAGGAGTCTCACACACATACACACACACACACTCTCTCTCTCTTTATTTATTTATTAAAAAAACATGTGTATGTACAAGTAGTTGTGATTGTGGCTCACGTCTTCCCTTGGTTTTACATCCAAAAACAACTTAAACACCCTCTATAGGTCGGGGATAGGCTTTCCATCCAGTTTTCTTAAAAACTAGCAAATATGATCTTTTTTTATCAGATTCCCAAGACTAAGTCGATCATTTTTTTTATGAAAATGGGGCCATACATCATGAATTGCATGATACACATCTCCTTTAGGATACGTCTCAAGAGTTAATAGAAAATTATCTAAAGACTCCTTACTGAGGCCATCCTTAATGAATTGTATTTTATCTTCACCGTTTATAGATACCATTCCTAAAGAATGACATTGTGCATTACAAGTCTATTTTGCACATCGATGATAGATTTTCAGTCATTTTGCACAACGTTTCTTTGCAAAAGTGGTTTTACCTATTTCAGGCATGTGTGAAATGAAAGAATTCGAGGACTCACCTAATAATTGAACCTTTGCTTCAATCAAGCAGTGAGTATCTTCAAGAATTCCATGATTCATTAACAACCTCAATCTTGCGCATCTAACATGGTAAATTTTTGTAATTGCATTCTGAGGCAGAATGGGAAAATACTTTTTGAATTTTTCAAGATTAGTGTCAATTTTCAAATGAGAATTGGAAGAGAGATTCAAAGAATTGCACAAATATATACACAAATATCAGTTATTATAGAAAACTGAAAAAACCAACTTAAGTCACGGAGTATCATTGTTCGTTATTTGACCAGGGTGACAGAAACTAGCAAAAATCATTAAAAAAATACAAAACAATGTGAGAAAAATAAATAATTAATATTTATTTACAAGATCATTCAAACTAGTTGATTCATTTTTATTAGAAAAATTATCAAAGTAAGCTTTCAAACGATGTTTATTTTTCTTAAAAACTTTGTCATTTGATGTAATCATATTATTCCATAGTTTCACCTATATTTACCAAATGTTTTGTCCACATTTTACATGTAAAATGCCTTGATATTCTTTATTTTATGTTTTGAAGGCACTTTTGGATGAAAAATGCAAAAAGTAGTAAATTAGAGATAATTGATAGATTTTATGTTTAGTTGATGTTTTGTGCAGAGTATAAGTTGTAGAGATCAAAATGAAGTGATTCTAGCGGCACTAAAAAGCTAACATCCATACCTTTTTGAAAATGTAATGCAAGAAAAATAAAAAGAGAAAGATCATGGAAATCACATTCTTCAAATTTAAATCTCGCATTTTGCCACTGTTGACCTTTGTCTATTCAAAATTCAATATTTGGAGCTGTAGAAGTCCAATTTATGCAAACTCAATTTTGTTGGATTCCTGACTCAAAGGTCTATAAAAGCACCACTTTTAGCAAAAAAAAATATCAGATGAGGGAGATATGATTTTTCAAATATGACAATTGAATTCTACCAGCAATCAACTTTCATGAAGAAACGAGTCTAAATTACGTTTCGAAGCTTCTAAACCATCATCCAAGTTTTTATATCAGCAATTTAGCTCCTCTAAGTTAGATCTTGAAGATTTCATGCAAGGCTATTTCTCTTTTTTAGGGAAAATAGTTATTGAAGTACTTAAATGTCAATTGTCAACTTAAGGGAGGACTACTTTGTAAATTAGGAACTAGGGTTTCTTAGCATATAAAAAGAAAGAGAGAGAGGAGAGAAGGGGACAACCGCTAGAAGTTAAGAAACACAAATTCTCTCCTCTACAAACCTAAAAAAAATCATGCTCTCTTCATTCTTTAAGAGTAGTTGTTCGATAGTTATGCAAGGCTAAGCTATTTTCTTAGTTGCAAGGACACAACAAACTTTTGGATTTTAAGAACCGTGAGATTTATTCTTCTTTTTATATTTTCAGTTTATATTATGAATGAGTATGATTGTTTTCCTATGCATATTTCTATGATTGTTATTAATAATTGCTAGAGTGAAACTCTAAGTTATTATTGTGAACAATTTATTGCTAAGTTTGATATCAAAACCGTAGTTGTGATGTATGAACTTGTGAACCAACTAAGCTTGATAATTGTGGCGGAACTACATTATTAAACTTAGGGAGAACAGTCAAATATCTAGTTCTTAGGGCTGCCATTGAGTTAAATCATTAATGTGGATATTGTGATTGTTTGTTGGTTAGGGTTAGTTATACGGCGGATCCATTAATTAACCAATATTAAGAAAAGATAAAAATTCAGAATATAAATTGTATTTTTGTTTCAAGGATCGGTTCTAATTTCTGTTGGTGGATGTGTGCTTGCAACTAAGGTTTGTTTTCTTGATAAATTTTTATTTCAATTGCTATTTTAATTTCTTCCATAGTTTAGATCATGACAAATCAAAACCCCGCAATTACATAATGTATAGCATAAAAATCTTACCTAAATCTTTCTTGTGGGATCGACCCCGTGCTTGCTCTATACTATTTTGTGTGTTGTGTTTTAAGCTAGGGTAATTAATTTGTGCAACCACGACATCGCAACAAATTTTGGCGCCGTTGCCGAGGAAGTAATTTTAGTTAATTCTTATGCTTGTACTGTTATTTTTAGTTGCTATGATTTTTTATTTATATTTCTGAAAAAAAAGAGAAATATAATTTTTGCTTGCAACGGTACTGTTTATTTGCGGTGGCGGTACTGTTCAAAACAGAATTATTTGTGGAATTAGGTTTCGGCTTTTCTTTTCCTAAAGAAAAATAACGTTCTGAACAAGATTAGTAGTAACTACTAGTACCACCCTATTGAGGCCAAATTTCATTTTTTTTTCTAAGGTTTTTAGGCAGTTTTAGTTTTCTAGCGTAGGATTTTCGTATAATTTGCATTGTTTTCGGTCTCTTGTGTGATTGGTTTCTTTTTCGTTTTCTTGATGATTTATGCCAATGACCCATTCTACTAATCAAATTCAAGTGCAGTTGGATCTCGAAATAGAAAAAACTTTACACAGGTTACGCAAGGAAGCTCGTCTCAACACCATGGTTATTGCACGATAACAAACACTCAAGGAGCTTGCTGCTCCTAACATGGAAAATCAGCCATTATGCATAAACATTGACAATAATATAAACTTTCAACTCAAATCTAATTTTATACATTTCTTACCAACATTTAATGGTCTTGCAAGAGAAGATCCTTATACTCATCTCAAGGAGTTCCATATGGTTTGTGTTGGCATGAAACCGAATGGAGTTGATGAAGAACAAGTTAAGTTGAAAGCTTTCCCTTTCTCTTTAAAAGGGGCAACAAAGGCATGGCTTTTCTCTATTCTCCCAGAATCTATTGGAGCTTGGAATGCCATGGAGAAGATTTTCTTTGAGAAGTATTTCCCAGTATCTCGAGTTGATAACATGAGGAAAGAAATATGTGGTATTCAGTAATCTCATGGAGAGACACTCTCCGAGTATTGGGAAAGATTTGAGCAACTATGCATTCAATGCCCTCATCATCAAATACCCGATCAGCTACTCATTCAATATTTCTATAAAAGATTGATGCCTACTGACCTAGTATCATTGATGTTGCAAGTGGAGGTGCATTGGTGGATAAAACTCCTGAGGCTGCACGCCAATTGATTTCAAACATGGCAGCTAACTCAAAACAATTTGGCACTCATAGAGACTTCTCCAAGAAACGAGTAAATAAGGTAAGTATTTCTAACCTTGAAAATAAAGTTAATAATCTTACTTCTCTTGTGCGTTCTTTGGCTTGTGGAAATGTGCAGCAGGTGAAAGTTTGTAGCATATGCTCCTTACAAGGACATGCTTCGGATATGTGCCCAACAATGCAAGAAGATTACATTGAACAAGCTCATGCAATTGATGGAGCATTCAACGAACAACCCTAACATAAATATGATCCTTTTTCCAACACGTACAATCCTGAATGAAGAGATCATCCCAACTTACGCTATGGCAACCCATCCCAAAAAGGCAATCAAGGCCGACAGTTGCATCCCCATGGATTTCAACCCCAATAGAATTATCAAGCAAGACAACCCCCTTCATTCACAAACTCCAATTTTACAGGGTCGTCAACTAATGATGATCTTCGTGAGATGATGAAAACTTTGGCTTCTAATACAGTTACCTTGCAACAAAATGTCATGTCTTTTCATCAGGAAACAAGGTCAAGTATTCACAATTTGGAGAAGCAAATAGGGCAAGTAGCTTTAGGTGTAGGGAAATTGGAGGCATAAATGAATGGAAAATTACCCTCCCAAGTATTGAATCTAAAAGAGAATGTTAGTGCAATCATACTGAGAAGTGGGAAAGAACATGAAGAGAAAAGATCAAAACAAATTGAGATGGAGGAAGAAGAAGAGATAGAAACCGAATTGAGTACAAGGTAGGAACATTATCCTCCTCCACAAACTAAAACATCGACCAACACTCCAAAGGTAACTCCTCACTCAATGAATTCAAGATTTAAAGCAATTGCACCCTTTCATGTGAGTTCTTTTAGGTCAAAGAAAGAGGACAAAGAAAAAGAGATTTTAGAGGTTTTCAAGAAAGTAGAACTCAACATTCCTTTGCTTGATACTATCAAGCAAATTCCCAAATATGCCAAATTTTTGAAGGAGTTGTGTACTATCAAGAGAGCTTTCAAATTAAAAGGTAATGAAATGGTAAGTATGGGTGAATTTGTATCTGCTGTTGTTCAAAAGAATATGCCTTTGAAGCAAAAAGACCCCAAGTGCGTTTACTATCCCATGTGTTATTGGTAATGCTAGTTTCGAAAAGGCCTTGTGCGATTTAGGTGCATCCATTAGTGTTATGCGCAAACATGTTTATGATTCTCTTAGTCTTAAGCCTTTGAATAAAACTAGCATTGTAATACAACTTGCGAATCATAGTTTTGTTTACCCACTTGGTGTGATAGAGAATGTCCTAATCAAGATTGATACTTTGGTTATTCCATTTGATTTTTATATTCTTGATATGGAACATGATTCTTGTGATTCATCAACCAACACTCTTATATTGTTTAGGTGACCATTCTTGAAAACTACGAACACAAAGATTGATTGTAGTAAGTATACCTTGTTTATGGAGGCAGGAGATGAAAAAATTGAATTCAATTTTCATGATGCAATGAAATATCCTTATAACAATGTTTATTCTATCACATGCTATGACCAAATAGATATGTGTGTGCAGCAAGTTCGTGATTTTGATTGTGAAGACGGATTAAGCATAACTTTGAGCTATGGCTAAGATAGAAGAGATGGAGAGGCACATAAGTGTTCCCCAAAACATGCACGAATCAGTATTGGCCTTATAAGCTTTACAAACCGTTCCCTATGGTAACATCTTTATTGATTTATTACTCTCCAATAAAAAGCTTTTGCCATCTATTTTACAGGCCCCCAAGTTAGAAATAAAACCTTTGCCCAATAATTTGAAGTATGTATTCATTGGTGACAACAATACACTTCCTATTATCATAGCAAAAGGTTTGACAAGTATGCAAGAGGAAAAACTTGTGAAGTTATTGTGTGATCACAAGACGGCCATTAGATGGACTTTAGTTGACATCAAGGGCATTAGTCCCTCAATGTGTGTGCATCACATACTATTGCAGGACAACAAAAAACCAACAAGGGAAATGCAAAGGAGGTTGAACCTGCCTATGATGGAGGTAGTGAAAGCTGAAATTTTAAAACTGTTAGATGTAGGAATCATTTACCCCATTACTGATAGTAAATGGGTGGCGCCAATCCATGTGGTGCCTAAAAAGATTGAAATCACGTTGGAGAAAGACAAAAATGATGAGCTCATTCCTACTTGTATCTCGAGTGGATGGAGAATGTGTGTTGATTATAGAAAGCTCAATCTTTCTACACGCAAAGATTATTTTCCATTACCATTCATGGATCAAATGCTTGAACGCTTAGCAGGTAAGTCTTTTTATTGCTTTCTTGATGGATATAGTGGATACAATCAGATTGTTATTAATCCCGATGATCAAGAAAAAACTACATTTACATGCCATTTGGTACATATGCATATAGAAAAATGTCTTTTAGTCTTTGTAATGCTCCTGCAACTTTTCAAAGATGCATGATGAGTATTTTTTCTGACTATGTTGAAAGAATAATTGAGATTTTTATGGATGATTTCACGGTGTATGGTGATTCTTTTGATAAATATCTAGAAAATTTATCCTTGATCCTAAAAAGGTGCATTGAAACAAACCTTGTCTTGAACTATGAAAAGTGTTATTTTATGGTAGAACAAGGAATAGTTCTTAGGTATGTTGTGTCTTCATGTGGATTACAAGTTGATAAAGCTAAGATAGATGTTATTTCATCATTGCCTTACCCCTCATGCATGAGGGAAGTTCGTTCTTTTCTAGGCCATGCAGTTTTTTATCGACATTTTATCAAAGATTTCTCGAAGATTACAACACCCTAGTGTAGACTATTAGCCAAAGAAGTGGATTTTGTATTTGATCAAACCTATAAAGATGCCCATGATGAGCTTAAGAGACGTGTCACATCTGCCCCTATCATCCAACCACCAAATTGGGATGAACCTTTTGAGATAATGTGTGATGCGAGTGACTATGCAGTAAGAGCTGTGCTTGGGCAAAGAATTGGGAAGAATTTGCATGTTATCGCCTACGCTTCTCGCATGTTGGATGAAGCACAATGCAATTACCATACAACTGAAAAGGAACTTTTTAGAGTGGTGTTTGCTCTTGAAAAATTTAGATCATATCTACTTGGTACAAAAGTCATTGTTTTTACTGACCATGCAGCTCTCAGGTATCTTTTGAAGAAGAAGGAGTCCAAACCAAGACTGATTAGGTGGATCTTGTTTTTACAAGAATTTGATCTTGAGATTAAAGACAAAAAAGGTATCGAAAACCATATGACTAATCACTTGAGTCAACTAAGGACTGAGGATATTCCAACCGAAACAATAAGAGAAACATTTCCTGATGAATAGTTGTATATGTTGCACTCCTCTACAAGAACATGGTATGCTGATTTAGTTAGTCACCAAAGAATTCCATCCAGGTTTGTCTACATCCCAAAACAACAAGTTATGAGCTGATGCTAAATATTATTTTTGGGATACTCCTTACTTATGGAAATTTTGTATGGATCAAGTAGTAAGGAGATGTGTACCACAGGATGAATTTCATTCCATTCTCACTTTTTGTCATTCTCATTCTTGTGGTGGGCATTTTGGAGCAAAAAGAACATCCCACAAGGTACTTGAAAGTGGTTTCTATTGGCCTTTTATTTTTAAAGATGCATATTACTTCTGTAAATCATGTGAAAAATGCCAAAAAATAGGTAATATCACTCATAAAAATCAAATGCCTTTAACAAATATTCTTATAAGTGAAATTTTTTATGTTTGGGGTATTGACTTTATGCATAAATATTCTTCTTTTGGAAATCTTTATATTCTTTTTGTTGTTGATTATGTGTCCAAATGGATTGAGGCGAAAGCCACATGAACTAACAATGCTAAGGTTATTTTAGATTTTGTCAAAACTCACATATTTGATAGGTTTGGCATCCCTAAAGCTATTATCAGTGATCGTGGCACTCATTTCTGCAATCGTTCCATGGAAGCATTGCTATGCAAATATCATGTGACTCATCGAACTTCCACAGCATATCATCTGTAAACGAATGGCCACGCTAAAATTTCCAATCGAGAAATGAAGTCCATTTTGGAGAAAACAGTGCAACCTAACCGATGAGATTGGAGTCTACGCCTTGGAGATGTACTTTGAGCTTATAGGACTGCCTATAAATCACCTATAGGAATGTCACCTTATAGAATGATTTATAGGAAAGCATGTCATCTACCGGTGGAGCTTGAACACAAAGCTTTTTGGGCCATTAAACAATGCAACATGGATTATGATGCTGCTAGGATTGCAACTGCAAGAGTTGGAAGAAATTCGAAATGATGCTTACAAGAATGCAAGGATTTACAAAGAAAAGACTAAAAATCTTCATGACCGAATGCTTACAAGTAAGGAATTTCATGTTGGAGACAAAGTCCTTCTTTATCATTCACGTTTAAAACTTTTTCTTGGAAAATTACGCTTTCGTTAGATTGCATCCTTTGTTGTTTCTAATATTTTTCCTTATGGTGCAATTGAAATTACAAGTTTAAAAACCAGCAAAATACTCAAGGTCAATGGACATTGTTTGAAACCTTTCTATGAAGGTTGACGACAGAACTCATCGCTTCTGTAGAGTTAGCTGAACCAATCTATGAAGAATGAGCATGCCACATATCAAGCCAGTGACATAAAATAAAAGCACTTACTAGGAGGCAACCCAGCACATAAAATGAAAAGTTAGATTTACTTTCTTTTTCCTTATCTTTTTTTTGTATTTTAATTTATTTTCTGTCATTCTCTTATGTTCCTTTGCTTTTATTTCAACATTGAGGACAATGTTGTGTTTTAAGTGTGGGGGTATCAGGAGAATTTTTGTTTTCTTATTTTAGTTTTATTTGTTGTTCTTTAAGAAAAAATTGTGTTTGATCTTTTTAACTTCCATTGGTTTTTGAGAATATGAGTATTATGTATGAGAATTAATTGAGATAGATGAAGATATAAATCAAATGAAAGAGTATGCATGCAAATTTTAAAGTTTAATTCGTTTAGGGATTGACTTTGAGAATATGCCATATTGACTTTATAGTGTTATACCACTGCAAGTTTTTGAGCCTTCAACATTGTATTCTTTGAGTGTGCATTCTTTCAATGATATGTATCTCTAGAACTTGCTTCATATCTTATTGAGATTATATTCCATTACAAATATACATGAAGATGATAAAGGCATTAGGAATTTTAAATCACTTGAACCAAAAAGCCAACATAAAGCATATTATCCTTAGTGAGCCCCTTTTGAGCTTGTTTATCTTTTCTTTGCTTTATCCATGTATAAGCCTTAACTTTATATATATTTTCCTTTTTCCCTGGTCAAGGATTAGTAGAGCATGTACTTGTGATACTTCATGGAATTATGGTTGGAAATTATGTGAAAAAACAAAAGAAGTGATGCTTGATGAAAAGATGGGCAAAATTAAAAAAAAGAAAAAAAAGAAAAAAAATGTTCCTTTATGTTCTTAAGATTTTATGTTAAAAGAGCTTAAAATCAAAAGGAGTTAAGCATTGGTGATTAAAGATGAAAACTTTATGAGCTTTGATGGAATATCTTGTTTGAAATATCATTTTTCAGAATGCTCTACTTTCTTTGATTTGAACCTTTTTTTTTACTCTCTTTTACCTCGCCTTAACCTTAGCCCCATTACAATCGGAAAATAACACCTTTTGATTCATGCATTATTTGTAATATGTTAGTAATGAAGATGAGATTGAAAAGCAAACTTATGGTAGAACATACTCTTTGATTGAATTTGAGAGATTTAAACACATAAACCCTAAACACATGAGTGTTGGAGTGTATATCAATGAGAGGACCTATCACTTTGGCATGACATAGATTTCATTTAAATCCCGACGATTGATTGAATTTTGAAGTTTGCATGTAAACAAATTCATAAAAATTTATTTATCTTATCCTTTTTTATTATATTCTTATTTATAATGCTTGTACTCTTAGACATTGATGGAAGATTAAGAGATTGATTATGGTTATTTTCAATTTAATTTTATTTATCCTTTCTCGAGGACGAGCAAGAGCTAACTGTGAGGGTATTTGATGTAATCATATTATTCGATAGTTTCACCCATATTTACCTAATGTTTTGTCCATGTTTTATATGTAAAATGCCTTGATATTCTTTATTTTATGTTTTGAAGGCACTTTTGGATGAAAAATACAAAAAGGAGTAAATCGAAGATAATTGGCAAATTTGATGTTTAGTCGATGTTTTGTGCAGAGCGTGAGTTTTAAAGATCGAAATGAAGTAATTCTAGTGACACTAAAAAGCTAACATCCATATCTTTCTGGAAATATAATGCAAGAAAAATAAAAAGAGAAAGATCATGGAAATCACATCCTTCAAAGTCAAATCTCGCATTTTGCCACTATTGACCTTTATCTATTCAAAATTCAATATTTGGAGCTATAGAAGTCCAATTTATACAAACTCAATTTTTTTGGATTCCTAACTCAAAGGTCTGTAAAAGTGCCAAATTTTAGCCAACAACAATCTTAGATGATGGAGATATAATTTTTCAAATATAACAACTAAATTCTGCCAACAACCAGGTTTCGTGAAGAAACGAGTCCAAATTACGTTTTGAAGCTTCTAAACCATCATGCAAGTTCTTATATCAGCGATTTAGCTCCTCTAAGTCAGAGCTTGAAGAATTCATGCAAGGCTATTTCTCTGTTTTAGGGAAAATAGTTATTAAAGTACTTAAATGTCAATTGTTAACTTAAGGGAGGACTACTTTGTAAATTAGGAACTAGGGTTTCTTAGCATATAAAAAAAAAGAGAGAGGACAGAAGGGGGCAACCACCAGAAGTTAAGAAACACAAATTCTCTCCTCTACAAACCTAAAAAAAATCATGCTCTCTTCATTCTTTAAGAGTAATTGTTCAATGGTTATGCAAGGCTAAGCTATTTTCTTGGTTGCAAGGACACAACAAACTTTCAGATTTTAAGAATCATGACATTTATTCTTCCTTTTATTTCCAGTTTATATTATAAATGAGTATGATTGTTTTCCTATGCATATTTCTATGATTGTTGTTGATAATTGCTAGAGCGGAACGCTAAGTTATTACTGTGAACAATTTATTGCTAAGTTTGATATTAAAACTAGAGTTTTGATGTATGAACTTGTGAAGTGATTAGTACTCAAAAGTGGATTTTTATCATGGTTTTATATCATCATTTTGCACTTAAAGTATCAATAACTCCTTAACTAAAGTACGCTTTATAATAATTTATCTAATAATATAAGATACCTTTAATTTGTGGTAAATGTCCATTTTAAATGCAGGCCTATCACATAAATGAAAGGAGGCATTTGCCATGCATTTAGGCATCTTGGTGTCCAG
>SRLM01001165.1:323429-339282 GCA_015708895.1 Populus ilicifolia | reverse complement strand
CCTGCACTTGGGAGAAGACATCAATCTTTTCGTCGTGTCACCCTTTGCTCTGACATAACAATCATGTTTTAATGTTTTACAAGTCATCCACTTATTGTTTAAGAAAAATTTCTTTTAGCTCATTGATCTTTAGCATAGGGACAATATCCATGAAAGTCAATCCTGTATTTGTCTTTATACTCATCATGACCACTTTATTGGCTATCTATTTGTCCACTCATATCTAACCATCACATTATATCTGGGCCATTCTGAATTGGGGCTCCTATTATGACCCTTACACCTTCTTCTAAGGTGTCTCCATTCATCATCATGTAACAGTCTAAACTTGGGCTAATCTCATAGCCCTCACACCTTCTCTTTAAGGTGTTTTCGCATTTCATAGGCGATCGCATCCTTTTTCAATTAGGATGCTTCAAAGTGGCTCCAAAAATTCTCTACCACTATATGGACTATGGGACAGTTCACTGCCACTGATCACATAGAAAAAAAGAGTTGTGGTACTCTCCTCATAATCGTCCATCTCGATTTCTATATTTCGAGCTTCTATGCCTTTCTGTTTAACAACTCCACCCACACTAACTCTTTTTGGTGTCTTCGTCTTTTATCATATGCGGTTGTCTTTTATCACAGGTGTTTGCACCTCCTTAATTAGGTGCATTTGCAATAATTCATCTTTGCATCCTTGTATGCATTGGAAAGGTCTTAGCCTGTTGCCTTCATCAATAGACTTTTTATTGTATAACCTTAACACAATCTCTACGTTGAGCTTTATTTGGGAACTCTTCTTCTCCTTGTACTTATTGTCTCATTATAGTACCTCGTTGTATCCTCTAGGTACTCCTACACAATATCCATGTACCCTCGTGTAATTGTTGTTCTTCAAATTTGTCCCTATTCCTTGTTTATGTTTGACAACAACTTATCCTATCATAACACCTATCTAAGTCAAAATAAGATGCCAATCTTTACCTTTTATTGTATTTCTCTTCTATTATCAGGGTCTTCATCAATTCTCCCTTTGAGAAATTACAGTCACCAAATCTTTCTTTAGAGAAATCACCACCCTATCAAATCCTTGATCATATAGAACCCAAGTGTTCATTTATGCCATCATCCTGTTAGTCTTCAACAATTTCATAACAAACTATCACATATAAGAAAATAGCACCGTATGAATAATCCTTCCACTAAACAAGTTCTTAGGAAAGATTGGAGGGGTCATACTAGTCCCATTTAAAATCCAATCTCCTAGCCAGAACTTCTTAATCCATATTTATCCATCATACTGTCTTTTCGTATATGCAACCATTTGCTAGCTTTGTTGTGGTTTTCCTTTGCAAGTGATCTGGAATATCCTAGTTTTATATCTGATTTCTCAATATCTGGCGAGACTACTAGTGCTTAGATTCGTCAAGATTGGTTTTCATCAATTTCCACTCTCCATCTCAAATTGTCCACATGATCGAGTGTCTAGAGTGTCAGTTTTGCCTTCCCTTAAGGCAATTAAAATTTTACCCACATAGTAGTTTAACACATGTAATTAGGCAAATATGTGCGATTTTTTCTTCTTCATCTCCATCGACCACCATAATGACCATCAGATGCCTCTTGATCGGACAATCTCTCTTTAATAATTCACAACCACCATTTCTAATCTTAATCTCAATAATCAGACTGTACCATTGCATCTAGAATGATCAAATTAGCTGGAAAGAAGTTTGAAATCATCCAAATCACACTTCAGATGACTAAGATTTGATTAAAACAATTTTGGCCTAATAATGATCCAAATTCAATCTCAAATCCAGTTGCACATAGGATCAGTTATACTAAATCCTTTCTCCCAGCTCGCGGCTCGACTCCACTCGGCTCATGGCTAATAACATGGCAGTTGGGTCCCACTATACTGACGTGGTTGATGACATGGCATGCCACCTATACATGCTGACAAAACAATGAAGTCATGATGATGTCATCATCATCCGAATTTGGCATGTTGGTCAAGTCATTTGGTATTCGGGTTAGGTCAGCCCATCTAAGTGAAGAAGACGCGTGTGATGCGTGACGTGCATCTGCGTGCCTGACCAGCCACCCCTGCCAACTCGTGTTGACGCATAAGGAAGATTCTGACGTCCCATTTCAACACCGTTTTCAATAGTGGCTTTGTTTCTTCCTCCTCTACATAGTGGTATCGTCAAAATATATTTTTGATAATTTTTATTTTTGAGCAAAATTAAACACCACTTTAAACTATGTGCTCTAATACCAATTATTGGGGAATCTAAACTGGTGATGTATTGATATTTGCTCATAGGAGGCCAAGTACACTGACACAATATTTAACGTGGTTTGAAAAATCATCTATATCCACAGGAGAATTGATATTATTAGAGATAGAGAAAGAATACAAAATAAATTCATGGAGGAGGAGGATTACACCCATTCTAACTCAACTCTCAGCTCACTACTGTTCTTGGCAGCCCTTCTTTCTCTCTTATTCTCTTACACACACTCACCACTCTCTCTCTTATTTTACTCTCAAATAATGCCTTTATTTATAGGAATCAATGATAATACAAGATCCACAAATCATGACATGATTTATGACACTAATGATGGCAGCACATGAGTTGCATCATTTTATTAATGGTTGGTGCAATTTGGCTATACCCTTACATTGTAGATTTTTGACAATGACAACCCTACTCCTTAAGGTAAATTGCAAAGAAGATGCTCATTGATGACAATATCCTAACATAAAATGATTGTTGAGTTTTTACTTTTAATTTCAAATTTCTTATAATTTTATAAATTTATGATATATATTTACTATCCAAGTTTTTACTGCATTTTTCATAAAATGACAGTTCAAAAAGTTGCTAGAAGTTTAAAATTATTATGTGGCTAAATATTTCTGCTTGCAGTACCGAAGGGTAATCTGATTTTGGTTATAATGACCTAGTTCTTGGATACAATTTATTGCATAATTAATAAGGTCTTGCACTATGTTATGGTAGATTTCCGAATCAAAAAAATAAATTTTGACGAAATTTAAATCCGAAAATGGAAAGTTGAATTTCTATTGCTGGCTGCTTCTCTCTGAAGCTGAAGCAACTGTAGGAGATGGTTCTAAGAACTTCCATTCGCATCTGGCCATGTTGACTGTGGCACCTAGGTATATGCTGACAATAAGAAATAGTACATGGTTATTGAATTTGTAACAAGAAAAATTCTATTTGGTAACAATTTGATCCATCGAGATCTCATGATAAAGAGCATTGATACTATAAGATTTCATGATAAAGAACTACTTTTCTCATACACGTGTGTGTCCATGGAGTTGGTCAAAAAGAAGGAGAAGAAAGAAGGGAATGCTTAAGAGAGTAAAGATAAAGATTGCATGCAGTCCATTTGCCCATCCATGGGGCTAGAAAGGCTTGTGTCTGGTGGAATGTAAAGATCAAAGAATCTGGAGTTGCTGTCATGGGGTTATCTGGGGTGAATATGACCATCATTCACTGGTTCTTGTGAAAAAATCTTCAGTTTTGAGATTTATGAGATGCTTTGATGACTTCAATGGGACCGAACTTTGAAGTTAAGTAATTTTATGAGGGTATATTTGTGGCATAAAATCTCTGAAATGGGACCAGCTGAATATTGCTTTCTTGCAGAAAAATTGATCTTCGCACCTCTCTCCGACTAGAAGAGGAGAACAAAAGTATCTTACTTTTCTAAGATACAAAATGATTTATAATTTGCAATTAAATATGAATTTTAATAGGAGAAGAACTTGTGGAACAGAATTTGAAGCCAGGACCACAGAAAATGGTCAAAACACAGAAGGTTACTTCTGCGAAATAAAACACTTCGTTAGGGTCATGAATAACGCTGCTTGGCTTTAGCTGACACACGACATGGCTCATATGTCCTTCTTTGGACCACTATATTCCAAATTTTCATGCCAGGAAAAGCTATTTTAGGTACCTCTCCTTTATGATTGCTCAAAATGTGCTTCCATCATTGGTGCATGTTCTGAGTACACACAAGCACTGCCTGGAACTACTCTGTAAAGCATATCAGCACATTTCCTTCCTAGAAAATAATGAATCTTTAATTTGTCTTCCTTTTCTGGTTTGATACTGAAGTACGGTGACATCGATTGACTAATGCATTATGGGTCCATGTAACTTTGAAAAGTCACTTGATCAGCCAAATATATATACATATATTTATCAATTTTTTGCAGCAATGGCTTTGCTAGATTACTAAGATAAACATGGGTGATTCTCCAAATTTGATAAAATTGAAAGGGTGGCAAGAGCTTTAGTTTCCGCCCTTGAAAAGCATAAATTCTTCACTAGCGAAATTTCAAAACTTGAATTTTCTTTCTTTCGCAGAATAATATGAAGGTGAATCATCTACACTTTGAATTTTTTTTTTCTGTTAATCGGAGGAGATAAAATTCCAGGGAAAAACAACTTTATTTCATTATTGAAGGCTAGAAAGGTGAAAACAGAAGGAACGATTCGGAAGAATACAAAGAATAAAATTTCAAGAATGTGCTTTTACACGTGCTCAATACTTCTTCATCTTCATTCCTGTTATCCTTTTCCCTTTTTCTACCAGGGAATATCTAGTACAGTTGAATGATGTGCTTAAACAGTACACCTAAAATGGACTTGATACCATTCACAGGTCAACTTGTGATAAATCTATTTCTTTAAAATGTTTTAAAAACGAGCATATCTTAAATAGGAGGTTTAATGAATTGTCAAGCTAGATAGATTTGGTAAATCAATTAAATTTAAAATAATATATTTGTTAAATTTGAGACATTTTAATTTCACCGTTCGCTAACTCTAATATAATTTGAGTTTGATAAATATATTAAATTTAAAATTCTCAAACTTGATAACTAGTCAATTCTAAGACATATGAATTTAACAAATCAGGCAAATCTACAACACTTGAACTTGATAATTCATCAAATCTAAAATAACATTAATCTGACAAATATATCAAGTTTAAGTTAATGTGAATCTAATAAATACATCAAACTCAAGGCACCTAGATTTAATAATAATTCAAATCCAAGATGACGTGAGTTTAACAAATATGTAAAACTCAAGATATTTGGACTTAGCAATCAACCAAATTCAAAGTAAGATGAGTTTGGTAAATATATCAAACCTAAAACACTTGAACTTAGTAGTCAACCAAACCCACGACAAATAGGTTTAGCAAACATGTTAAATTCAAGGCACTTACACTTAATAATTAGTCAAGTTCAAAACAACAACCACCCTCATTTAGACATGTCCAAGGAAATAACCATTCTTTTTTGGATCTAATATTAGGAAAGAACTTAGCTTTTATAGGCTTAACTATATTTGACATCTTAAACTCTAATATCCTTATACTTTTTTAGGTGTATAAAAGTATTTAAATGATCAATTATATCTCTATCAAATATTAATATAGATGTAAGAGATATTTATCTCTCGTTAAAAACTATTAGGATAATTATGTTGCAAGCCTTTTTTTTTACAAAAAAACAAGATTCATAGGGTATAAATACACTATAAGATTTTCAAAACATAAGCTTATAATTTTCATTCTCTATTGCATGTAAAGTTTCAGAACATCTCGTTTTAGAATATTATTGTATTTTTTTTCTTTCTAAAAGATAATAATTTAAGTATCAGAGAGTTTTTATTTCTAAAAAAAACATATCTTTTACATTTATTAGTTGGAAGTTATATTATTATACCAAGTTAAACTATCAAATAACTTGACTAAAAAAAATAAATAAAATTATTAAAACCAATTAATTAACTAATCATTTAACCTAAACGTAGACTAGTTGAATTTTTGGTACATCGTGAACTTGGAACATGATTTGAGAAAGATTTTCCCTCAGTTAAACTCAACAATTGATAGTAGGATCATATCCTGCTGAAGATCTCACCACAAAATAATTCAACAATTGATAGCAGGATCATATCCTGATAACTCACCACAAAATACAATATGATTTGACAAGCAAAGATCTCAAACTATATTTTTTTCTATAATGGAATGCCTAAAATACATGTCATTAGCTTCTATGTCCATGTCAAATACAGTAATAATGGCTTACCTTGTCTATATGGCAAATGCACCACTAAAAATTATGTCATTATTTTCTATCTCCATGGCGGCTATACAAGTGATCTAAATTCCATCTGAAGATCACAACAGAGGGATTTGCACAAAAGGAGGTGGAAATTAATGCAACTATGGAAGTCGCAGTGTCAAAAGTTAGATAAGAAGATTGGAGGATATTTGGTGCATAAAGTTCGCCGTCCAAAATCAACTCAAGATAGCAGTGAGACCGTTGGCGTATGAATCAAATTTTCTAGCTTGGAGCTTTCGTTGCAGCAGTAGATATGTATGCATATCACCCATACATGAGCTTGGATTCTCCAATATTTGGCGTATCAAGCATTTGCTTTGCTTGTTAGCTCTCTTTCATGAACTTGTCCAATCAGGTGGTGTTCTGATGGCTTCTGTATAAATAATCCAGATACTCATTTGTAATTCTGCTACCTGGAAACTTATTACTATGGGCCGATGCAAGCAGCAATAACATCACAAGGACAGAGAATATGGAGAAGTGTAGAATATCACACGGAATAATTGAAAGAATAAACTAGGAAGTTTAAGTGTCATGAAGTTTGACTCCATAGCATTCAGTTGTCAATGTAGAGGGATTCCTTCCTTCTAAACCATGTTTGATGTTGAACAAGTTGATTTTCATTATCTTCTCTTTTTACAATGAAGAATTCAAACAATATTCACATGTAACTATCCAATAACAGAAGTCAAATTGTAATGCAAGTTGTGCCATTCACTCTTCTTCAAATGCCATATTTAGCGGATAAGAATAAGATTTCCCTCAAATGTGGGCTCATGTTGATCAACTATAGCAGAAAATTTTAGAAAAATTTATTGATGGCAGTGATATTGGTCATTTAATACTTTTCCTAAAATCACAAGCTCATAAATCTTATAACAAAATTTTTGAAAAATGTTACTTAAAAAAGATGGAAAGTAGGAATTCCCACATGATCTGAGAATCCAAGTGATGTCATGGCAAGAGTTCAACTATCTGCCAACTTGTCAGATAGTAAGGAAAGGAAGGTTCCCTCACCATTCAGAGCTTTATCCTTGACCTTATCTCTCGCTCTCTCTATAAAGAGACTTTAGGTTTATAGCAGAAAACACAAAATAGTCCATACCATCCCACTCCTTGTATGAGAAGAAAACAAATGGCTGCCATCTCCTTCGATCCAAGAATTAATCGTCAAACGAGCAAGAACTCCCATGAAGTAATAATTGAAGAAATCGAAGGACTCATCAGAGTTTACAAAGATGGACACATCGAAAGGCCTCCTATCATTCCCAGTGTTCCTTGCAACGTGGCGACAGTAAATGATGTGACAGCAAAAGATGTTTTTATCAACAAGTTCACTAACTTGTGGGCTCGCATTTATGTCTCAAACCGCTCAGGCACGCTGCCTTTGCTTGTTTACTTCCACGGAGGAGGATTTTGTGTTGGCTCAGCTGCTTGGAGTAGTTACCATGAGTTCTTGGCCAATCTTGCTTCTAAAGCCAGTTGCATTATTTTATCCATAAACTACCGGCTGGCCCCCGAAAATCGTCTCCCTTCTGCTTATGATGACGGAATCGACGCCTTTTCATGGGTAAAACAACAGGTTCTAAATGGTTCTCCCGAGCATAATTGGTGGTTAAGTCGGTGCAATTTCTCTAGCGTGTTCTTAGCTGGTGACAGTGCTGGTGCAAACATAGCTTACAACGTGGCCACAAGGCTAGAATCCAGATACAATCCTGAGTCCATGACAAAGCCTTTGTGTCTCAAGGGTATCATCTTGATCCAACCTTTCTTTGGAGGAGAGGCACGAACTTTTTCTGAGAAAAATATGACTCAACCAGCTAACTCAGCACTGACTCTGTCGGCTTCTGACACATATTGGCGGTTATCACTACCTCTAGGATCTAACCGTGATCATCCATTCTGCAACCCTTTAGCAAATGGTGCGAGCAAGTTACGTGACCTACGACTTCCAGCTATAATGGTTGCAATATCTGAGTTGGATATACTTAAGGACAGAAACTCGGAATTTTGTTGGGCCTTGACTAGAGCTGGTAAGAGAGTTGAAAAGGTGACGTACAAAGGTGTTGGGCATGCATTTCAAATTCTACATAATTATCATCTCTCTCATACCCGCGTTCAAGAGATGGCATCCCATATCAAGACTTTCATCCACCAATGATAAAAGGAATGCGTTTCATGTTTCCTTCTATATGTCAAAGTCCAACTTCTTAATGCGTGATCAATCTATATTGTGTCGTAACTTAAGATTCATTTTGTTCGTAAGATACATACTTTAAGACATGTACTATAATGTCTTTGCTTTCTGTCGCTTTTATCCTGTTCTGGTTTTCCCAATGCTTTCTGTTTGTTGCTTTTGCTTTTGGAGAAAAGCTTTACTTTCCTATATTTGAATCTTAATTAGCTGGCAAGATGGTGGAGGAATGACCTGAATTAATGGTGTTTCTACAAAAGGAATATTACCATGGTAGTAAAAAATAGTTATATATTGAAGGATCGTTTGTAGCAGGCATATTACTGACGATCATGGAACCTTTGTTGGAGAACTAATGTAAAGCACCAGCATCACAAGCATTGTATGAGGGAGCAATAGAACAGAAGTCTAGAAGTTTAAAGCAGTAATTTCACTGCTCAAGAAATGTAGCTGGTGATCTATAGCACAAAGCAGTGGTATTATAATTAAAAATAAAATATTGAGGGCATTAAGAGATGCTTCATCTAAACTATATTAATGGAAAAATAACAGGTGATAGCACTTTTTTCTAAAATATGAGTATACAATGGAGATGGAGCAATGAAATTAGTAACAATACTTCTATGTTCAAGCATCTTATTATCAAATAATCATTTTAATTTAAAATTTAAATTATTAGATGAATTTTTAAGATTTTATTTATATTATTCTTTAACATATCCTCTCAAGTAAACTTATATAAACTTGCATTATATTATACTATTAATTAATTTAATTTGAAGAGAAAATAAAATTGATAAAATTTAAATTCATGACTATTTAATTAAAAAGTTTTTGGGTTAATATGATTTTTTAAATATTATATCAAAACAAATCAATCTTGCTTTGAACATTAGCTTCTTTTTTAGCACGCTATTTTATGTCATTTGTCCACCCATTTTAAAATACTTTGTTTTCTATTATTTTTATTATTTATCAAATATTTTATTTACTATTTCTTTTTCAATGATACATTAAATAATGATAATGATAAGGAGAAATCTTAAGATCGTAGACCAAATACATTCAAATAACAAAAAAAAAAAAAGAGGTACCAAAGCCTAATAAAAGAATCGAGATCTTGCAACAAAAGAAAGATATAAAAAAACAAGACTTAATACAAGTTGATAATTCTGATAAAGATAGTCTAAAAAAGACCACTCATTAAAAGAGAAAGGGAAGAGAACGAGAGAGAAAGTTCTTAAAAAAAATAGAATATAAAAAATAGCTAAGGAGTTATAATAATAAAAAAAATATCAATCTGATAAAAAATAAATCAAAATAAAATAATCACTTGAAAAATTAAATTTTTAAAAAAAAATGTTGGAATAGAGAAATGTGTAGCAGCCATGAGGAGAAAAATGGCTAAGAAGAGTCATGTTAAGAAAAATACAATTCTGAAGATTATAGCATCATTAAATTCAAATTATTATGAGTTTTGGAGTATATTAAAAAAGTAATCAAGATATTATTTTTTAATTAATAAAAAAATAATAGATCAAGGCATTGAACAACTAGAAGTAATCAAAAAAAATATTTTAATCATTTAATTAAAGGATATGATAAGCATATTTTATAATTTATTTTATTTTATTTTTCAGGTGACTTACTATATGCTTATATAAACCCTTCAAAAATTTAATATCAAATTACCAAATAATAATATCCTCGTCTATTCTAAATTTCTTTATTCCTTGTCACTTGTATCGCATGATAGTTGCACTGATATGCATGTATATTAATTGTAGATAGATGAATATTTTTAACTTCCAATGACATTGATTATTGATCGTTTCTCCTCGTTCAACCAGATAGTATTCAAGCATGCAACGAGGGAATGCAATTCTTTCACACATCAGCTAGCCAAACAAGGAATCTCTGGAGGCTGTACCATTGTTGCTTGGTTATAACACCCCCTTGATCTTTTGCAAAATATTACAGCTTTTTGTCAGACTAAAAAAGAAGAGCTTCTCTGCTAGCTTTTTTTGCATCTTGGTGAATTTCCAAATTCCACAAACCTCGTATCACAATGAGTTCATGTTCTGCTCTTCCATTACGACTTACAGTTCGATATTGGATTTGAAATTTCATTTGCTTCATGCTTATTCTTCTGCTCATCTTGGTTTCATTATTACAAGTGTCTTCGCAGTTAATTTCTACACTTTGTCAAGTTAGATTTCATTCGGTTGCACTCATGAATTTATCAAATCACCAAAACTTGTTTGAGATTCCTTCACTTCATCCTCTAAAGGAAATTATCGGGAATTTATTGCTTGACTTGTTGTGCAGAGACTATAGGATCAGTAGCAGATGTGATTATATATGTAAGTATATAGAAAACCACTTCTGGTGACTTTATAGAGATGAAGTCAATATCTGACAGGTTGTTTCGATAGATTTGCATAATTGGATGCTGTTTTGTAAAGAAAACAGGAATATCAGATCCCCTGAAAGTTTACAGATCCACCAAATCCTGTGACCACATGGAATGCCTTTTTCAGTTTGGGTTTGGTATCCATGAACAACTATACTTCAGCTTCAACTTGGTGGTTTTCTAATTAAAACCCCGATTGGTCTTTAAGACGTGAACCTTTGGGAACTAGAACTGTATTCTATATTTTGCTAAAATTGTTTAAGGACTAGGAGTATCTGCTTTTCTGTACATTGCTGCTTTGGTGTCTAGCAGAATCAAATTCTATACAATGCTAACATTGTTACCATATTGTACTGAATCACTTGGCATCCGTCTGTCTATTTTGGAGAGCTTTCGTTTTATTGAAATAAGCACAACACAGAGGACAGAATCAAATTCTATACGAAACCCATCAAACTAACGCTTCATTTGGAATATCTGATTAGAGCTGCCAGATATGGTTGACAAAGAAATCTAATTTCTGGGCTTGGGATTCCGGATGGGAGATTGGCTCAAAAGTAAGAGGGAAAAAAGCTAAAACAGTTGGAATAAAAAAAAGCAGATAAGGTGATATTTGATGAATAAAGTTTGCTGCCAATTTGCACGTACTTTGAACTTAAAGGAGAAGCACTTTCTCAACCATTACTCCATTGAAGTCCGTAGAGACAGTGTTAAGAAATAATATTGATAAGAAGGATGTGTCTATGTCGGTCATGCGAAGAATTCTGCTTAATGGGAACGGCGAATGTGGATTTTTTAGCTTAATTTGCCTGTTCAGTGAGCGAGTCATGGTCCTCCGAGCGCCTGCCTATGTTATCTTCCTCGCTGCTGATTACTTCCACTTGATCAGCACACTGTATATAACACTCTGGAAGGCTAATGGCAATGTAATATCTTGACAAAGATTAGAGGCAAGCTACCTTGGGTTTGGGTTCTTTGCGACAATATGTTGACAGAATGATTGGAAGAACTTGCTACAAATTAAGCAGTCTAATTAACTGAATTGATTTGTACAACTTATTACCTTGATTCTTCCAACTGATTATTGAATAAGTCAATGCATACTCTAACACCTCAATCAAATGTTAATGGAAATAAATATTGTCCCACCTTTATTATATACAAGTAAAAATAGCTAATCTTCTACTTGACATTTATTATATACAAGTGAAAATAGCTAATCTTCTGCTTGGCATTAATAGAGGTTTAATTGGTGGCATAACTCATGGCATGAGCTAAAAAGCTGAAGATGTATGTGATATATAGAGTGAAAAACCAAGAAAGTGAGAGCAATAGAAAGAGCTTTAGTGTAAAGAAGAGCTGAGAAGAGTTCTTTTCTCCTCTTTGTTTATATTATTTCTTTGAGTTATTAATACAAGCTAGTAGATTCTTAAAGTAGGCAAGTTACCGAACCACGTAAATTTGTGCATGTTTGAATGCTTAAATGTTCCAACAATTGGTATCAGAATTTGTTCTTGAAAAAGAGGGTTTTCGATCCAAACTCAAAAATCAAAGTTCTCAAAACATGTTTTTGAACATACCATCATATCGGTGATTAGTACTCAAAAGTGCATTTTTATCATAGTTTTATATCATCATTTTGCACTTGAAGTATCAATAACTCCTTAACTAAAGTACATTTTATAATAATCTATCTAATAATATAAGATACCTTTAATTTGTGGTAAATATCTATTTTAAATGCAGGCCTATCACATAAATAAAAGGATTGATTGATAACTTTAAGAACTTCAATTGCAAAGGCAAAGAGATGATCAAACTTAGAAACAAGATGTCGGTGCAATCCAAACCGGAACACTGTTTGGTAATTGAGTCATATCTAGAGCTATAAATCTCATATTTCGGTCCATTTTATATGGATAGAAAGGTAAGACATAGGCCTAAAACTTTTCTATGGAGCCTAAGATCTGAAAAGGCCATTTTGAAGTCCAAATTATAGCAACAACAAAGAAGCCCGAATCTGTCCTCCAGCCCGAGCACTGTTCAGTATTTTGGCCATATCTGGAGTTCTAGAAGTCTAAATGAGTTGAATTGTTTACACAAGATAGCTGAGACAATTTCCTACAACTTTTATGTTTTCAAGTGGCTATAATTTTAACGTTATCAATGATGTTTTGGGCAGACAAGAGAAGATAAGGATTGTCACCAAGTCAAGAGTTGGCCACCCACTTATTAATTAGTTATCAAATCAATAGTTCTCAATTTTGGCCTCTAAAAGGAGGCATTTGCCATGCATTTAGGCATCTTGGTGTCCAGATCAAGATCATGCTCTTGTTTTCTCTCTTTGTATTCTTTATGCTTTGTTTTCATTAATATCAAGTTTATGCCTTTCATTTCCTTTCCTTTCCTTAGTTAACTTTTATGTTCTTATTTTGTTTATCTATTTTTCTTTCTTTCATTATGTCTAGCTAAGTTAATTATGTCAAGGTGAAAAGGTTACACTAATGGTGTAAGAATAAGTATGGTATAAACTTAATATGGACTTTAATGTTTAATACTAACATGTTTTATATTTGTTATCTTGTTCACTCTTTAATACTTTGCTTGTTAAATGATTAATCTTGATTTATGTTGTATAACAATTGGTACAACAAATGCTTGGCACTTTCATAGCCCATACTGTATGGTATAACCGACACCTGAGCTATGAAAGGAACTTGATTTGTTGTTAACATAAGTTATAATCATGAATGCTTGACGAAATTTACAAGTATTAGCATTAATTGAATAAGATGACTAATGTAATCATGTTAACAATCTATAATCTAATTGGAACCTCCTTTATGTGTGGTTTCCAATTGAATAATAAGAGTTTATAGTATACTTGTTTGACATACCATTAGTGGAATCTTTAACCTTGACATTTGTTATTATCACTATTTAATCCTTACTTTAATATTTCATCTCAAAGTTCTCATCTTCTTCTTCTTCTTTATTATTGTTGTTGTTGTTATTATTATTATTATTATTATTATTATTACTACTAGTAGTAGTAGTACTATTATTATTATTATTATTATTATTGCTGTTATTACTATTATTGTTGTTATTATTCTTGTTGTTGTTGTATTATTGTTATTTATAATTTGTACAATAATCTCCTTGTGGTTCGACCCCGGTCTTGCCGGGTTATTTATTACTTCGACACTCCTGCACTTGGGAGAAGACATCAATCTTTTCGTCGTGTCAAGTTTTTGGCACTGTTGCCGAGGAGGTAAGTTTTGTATAAATTATAATTTTTAGTTTATTTTCTCTTTTCGCTTTTTCTTGTATATGACTTTGTTTTTTCTTTCTTTCTTCTTGTTTCTTCTTCTTTTGTTTTCCTTTTTCATTTATTCTATTCCTACTGGTGCATGAGAGTGTGGTCACGTACATCAAGTGGTAGACTTTGTAGGGTATCCTCATCATTTTCAGAAAATATGGCTGAAGAAGATAATTAATCACTTCATAATGAGAATAATAAGAATAACCGTGCTAGAACACTTAAAGACCACATGAATCCAACAAGAACAAGTGCACCATCATGCATAGTTTTTCCTCTCGATGCATCTCATTTTAATTTTAAACCAGGCATATTTCAACTTTTACCTTTTTTTCATGGTTTAGAATTGGAAAATCCATACTTGCATTTAAGGGAATTTGAGGAGGTCTCCAACACATATAATAATCTAAATTGTAGCATGAACATCATCAGATTAAAGCTTCTTCCTTTTTCATTAAAAGATAAAGCTAAAACATGACTATAAAATTTGAGACCAGGATCCATTCGTGCTTGGGATGAAATGCAACAACAGTTTTTAAAGTTTTTCCCATCTCATAGAACAAACTCTTTCAAAAGACAAATCACCACTTTCAGTCAAAAACCAGGGGAAACATTTTACCAATGTTGGGATAGGTATTGAAACATGGAGATTGGTTTCATATTTTTATGAAGGGTTAACACCTAAAAATAGGCAAATGGTTGAATTGATGTGCAATAGAACTTTTGAAGACAAAGACCCTGATGAAGTAATGGAGTACTTGTTAACTGAAAATGTTCAAAATTGAGACACAACGGGTACTTATGAGGCACCGAGTAAAACTCAACCTCATACATCTAGTGGATGTATGTACAACCTTAGGGAAAATCATGACCTTCAAGCTAAGTTTGCATCTTTAGCTAGAAAAGTCGAGGAACTAGAATTGAAAAAGAGTGGTCAATTAAAATCTGTTGAAAACATTGCATGTCAAATATGTGAAACAAATGAACACTCAACCGATAACTGTCCAACCTTGCCTTCTTTTAAGGAATGTCTCCATAAACAAGCCCATGCTTTAAACAGTTTTGAAAGAGTCAACCATAACTCATACTCACAAACATATAACCCTAGTTGGAGAAATCATCCAAATTTTAGCTGGAAGAGTGATGCACAAACTTCACAACCACCATTTCAAGCACACCATAATTTCCAAAATTCTCATGGATATGCACCTCCTTATGCTTCACCTTCTAGAAGAAATCTTGAGGAAACATTGCATGCATTCATTGAAAAGCAAGAGACAATCAATACTCAACNACTAACATGTTTTATATTTGTTATCTTATTCACTTTTTAATACCTGTCTCTTATACACATCTAGATGTGTATAAGAGACATCTCAACCACAATAAAATCCCAAGGGCAATACAATGCAAATGCAAGTAGTTTCGAAAGCCAACACATGGATCAAGTCAAATCAGCCACTACTCTTCGCAGTGGTAAGGTTATTGAAAACCCCTCTCTTGAACCTTGTAAGAAAGATGATGAGTCAATCTCTGAGGGTAAGGAAGAGGTTGAACCTGAAAATTGCAAAGAAAAGACTGATTCTCCACCAACACTTCCATTTCCTCAGGCTATGACCAAACAAAGAAAAGTCAATCATAACTCTGAAATTTTTAAAACTTTTAAACAGGTAAGAATCAATATACCTTTGTTAGATGCTATTAAACAGATTCCTTCCTATGCTAAATTTTTGAAAGATCTATGCA
>SRLM01001165.1:294009-318669 GCA_015708895.1 Populus ilicifolia | reverse complement strand
AATAATAAGAGTTTATAGTATACTTGTTTGACATACCATTAGTGGAATCTCTAACCTTGACATTTGTTATTATCACTATTTAATCCTTACTTTAATATTTCATCTCAAAGTTCTCATCTTCTTCTTCTTCATTATTATTGTTGTTGTTGTTATTATTATTATTATTATTATTATTACTACTACTACTACTAGTATTATTAGTACTATTATTATCATTATTATTATTATTGCTGTTATTACTATTATTGTTGTTATTATTCTTGTTGTTGTTGTATTATTGTTATTTATAATTTGTACAATAACCTCCCTGTGGTTCGACCCCGGTCTTGCCGGGTTATTTATTACTTTGACACTCCTACATTTGGGAGAAGACATCAATCTTTTCGTCGTGTTAATAGGGAAAGACAAGACGAATCCATTAATGAAAACCCAGTGAAGAAATGATGTCTTGCATGCCCGCACGCGTCAACACACTTTAACGATAGCATTGCTCACGCGCACAGACGCACCCCACGTGTCTTCTTCGCCCGAATCTTTGTAACTAAACCGGGTTGACCTGACACGTCAACACATGGTCAGTAGTAGTTTTGCACAGTCAGGAGACACAACATTGACCATGACATCACGACGCGTTAGACAGAAAATCCACGTGGATCTGCCATTTCATCATCATGGGCCCATTTTGTTTACGTGTCTGACATGTCATCGTAGTCACGTTAGGATACTGGGTTTTGATCTAGTGTGACATAGACACTATTCCTCCTGACATGTGGTTTCATCTGTGGCATCTAGTGATTTAAAAGTTTGATTGATAAAATTTGAGTCATCCAAAGTCCGATTTGGGTGATTTTAGTGTCGTTTCCAGTATTTTTTGCCATTCCAGACATATTTGTAAGGTTAGATTTGGCATATTCAAATCCAAGATATATTAAAAATGGCAGATGAAATAAAGACTACTAGAATTAAAAAATTTAATGGAACAGATTTTGGATATTGAAAAATACAAATTAAAGACTATCTATATGGGAAGAAGCTTTATCTTCCTCTATTGGGGAGTAAACCAGAAAATATGTCAAAAGAAGATTAGCAAATTCTTGATAGACAAGTTTTGGGTATTTTTTGACTATCTTTATGAAGAAGAGTTGCTCACAATATTACAAAAAAAAATCCACTACAAGATTGATGGAAGCCTTGTCTAGGATGTATAAGAAACTCTCAGCAAAAAATTAAATGCTCTTGATAAAGAAGCTATTCAACCTGAAAAATGAGAGAAAGCATCTCTGTTACACAGCATCTCAACAACTTCAATACCATCACAAATCAATTACCATCTATTGAGATTGAGTTTGATGATGAGATCCGTTTAATCATTTTGCTAGCTTCACTTTTAGGAAGTTGGGAAGGCATGAGAACAGCCATAAACAACTCAGCTAGAAAATCCAAATTGAAATATAATGACATCCGAGACTTGATTCAAACTGAAGAAGTACAAAGAAAAGACTTAGGTTAAAATTCAAGTTCAGGTTCAGCTCTCAACATCAACACTCAAAGGGGGAGACAGGATAGAAGCTTATCCAAGAGTAGATCAAAATCAAGGTACAAAATTAAAAGCAAATTTAAAACTAGAAAGCGGGTTGAATGTTGGAATTATGGCAAACTTAGTCATTTCATGAGGAATTGTATAAAACCAAAAAAACCTGAAGTTGACTCTATAAACACTACTACAGATGAGGTACAAGATGCTTTAATTCTTGCTGTACAAAGTCCAATTGATAATTGGGTCCTTGATTCTAGTGCTTCATTCCACTATACACCATACCATAAAATGATGCAAAACTATGTTGCTAGAGATCACGGTGTAGTCTACCTGGTCGATGGACAACTAATGGAAATTGTGGATATAAGAGATGTGGAAATCAAGACAATAAATGGATCTATATGGAACTAGCAAAATGTAAGGCATGTTCCTAGACTAAAGAAGCAGTTAATCTCAATCGAACAACTTAATGATAGTGGTCATTCAGTTTTTTTTTATAGAGGTATGTGGAAGGTATCAAAGGGAGCAATGTTTTTGGCTCGTGGAAGGAAAACTGGCACCCTGTATATGACCACAAGATCTGTAAACATTATTGCCTCTACTGAAGTAGAAAATCAAGAACAACTATGGCACTGTAAACTCAGCCATATAAGTCAAAAGGGGATTAAGATACTTCAGTCAAAAGAAAAGCTGCTAGAGTTAAAAAAAAATATTAATCTAGATATTTGTGAAAGCTATGTTCTTGAAAAACAGAAAAAGCTTAGTTTCGTAAAGGTTGGCGAGACCTTAAGACCAAAAAAGCTAAAACTGGTACACACAGATTTATGGGGACCGACTCCAATAACATCTCTTGGAGGTTCTCAGTATTATGTGATTTTATTGATGACTTCAATAGGAAGGTATGGGTCTATTTTCTGAAAAATAAATATGATGTGTTTGAAACATTCAAGAAATGAAATGCTATGGTTGAGATTGAATTAGGTCTGAAGTTAAAATGCTTAAGATTTGATAATGAAGGAGAATACATTAATGGATGTTTCAAAGAGTATTACACTATCAAAGATATCAGAATGGAAAAGACCATTCTAGGCACACCACAACATAATGGCATTGCTGAACAGATGAACAAGACAATCAATGAACAAGCTAAAAGCATGTGATTGCATTCTAGGTTACCTCAAACCTTTTGTGCTGATGCAATTCATACTACAGTTTATTTGATCAACTATGGACCATCAGTTCCTTTAGAGTTCAAACTATCTGAAAAAGTATAGAGAGGAAAAGAAGTACAACTCTCTCATTTAAAGGTCTTTGAGTGTGTTTTCTATGTGCATATAGATTCTAATGCTCACAACAAGCTAGATGTCAAAACCAAGAAATGTTTCTTCATTGGCTTTGGAGATGAAAATTTTGGATTTTGATTCGGGGATGATCAAAACAAAAAAATTATCAGAAGTAAAAATGTGATCTTTAATAAGAAGTTTTGCACAAAGACAAATTAAATGCAGAAACAGATATAGCTGATTTAGATACAAGTCCATAAAAGTCTGAATTCATTAGATTAGAAAGGTTTCTCAATGTTACCGAGCAAAACAAAACTCAAGAGTCTTTACAAGAAGATTCAATCATATTTGCACCCACTACTACACAAGAAGATATGAAGCTAAGTGAACCGGCAGTTTATGTTCGCAGGTCTTCAAGGACTATAAAGCCTCCACAATGGTTTACTTCTACGGAATTATATTTTGCTAATAGATAGTAGTGAACCATTAACTTATAAAGAATCCTTACAAGACAGAAACTCGAGTAAGTGGGAGTTAGCCATGAAGGATAAGATAGAGTCGTTGTTGAAGAACAAGACTTGGGAGCTAACCACACTAACTAAAAGAAAGAAGGCTTTGCAAAACAAGTGGGTTTATAGAGTAAAGACTGAGTATAATAGAAGCAAAAGGTTTAAGGCAAGACTTATTATAAAAGGGTTTCAACAAAAAAAAGGATTAACTACTTTGAGATATTTTCTCTAGTTGTGAAGCTCACAACAATCATAGTTGTTATAGGGAGTGTAGCTACAGAAAATTTACATCTTGAATAATTAAATGTAAAAATAACTTTTTTAAGGTGAATTAGGGGAAGACATTTACAAGCAACAATCAGAGGGGTTTGGAATACAAGGAAAGGAGAACCAAGTCTGTAAGCTAAAGAGAAGCTTATATGGTTTAAAACAAGAAGTTTGAAAACTTTATATGCAGTTTAGGATACACAAAATGCCAAGCTGATCATTATTGCTATATCATACTATTGTTGTATGTGGATGATATATTGATTGTAGGATCCAGTATGGAAGAGATTGACAAGTTGAAAAAACAATTGTCAAAACAATTTGAAATGAAGGATCTGAGAGCTGTTAAACAAGTATTTAGCATGAGAATCATCAGGGATAAAGATAAAGGCATACTAAAGCTTTCATAAACAGAGTATGTCAAGAAGGTTCTTAGTAGGTTTAGTATGGATAATGTTAAGCTAGTAAGTACGCCTTTGAGGAATCATTTCAAGCTCAGTAGAGACCAGTCAACAAAAATTGAGCTAGAGTGTGGATACATGGATAAGATTTCATAGGCCTCAACTATTAGCTCTTTGATGTATGCTATGGTCTATACCAGACTAGACATTGCCCATGTAGTGGGAGTTGTAAGTCAACATATGAGTAATCCTGAAAAACAGCATTGGGAGGCGGTGAAATGGATCATGAGGTATTTAAAAGGATCATCAAAGACATGTCTTACCTTCACAGCTGGTGGTTTGAAACTTGAAGGTTTTGTAAACGCTGATCTAGTAAGAGATGTTCATAGTAGAAAGAGTACTATGAGATATATACACACTTTAGGAGGTACTGTTGTTTCTTGGAGTTCTGTCTTGTAAAAGATAGTCGCTCTTTCAATGATAAAAGCTGAATATGTTGTAGTCTTAAAATCTACAAAAGAAATAATATGGCTAAAGAGTTTCTTGAAAGAATTGGACAATATGAATGGAAAAGGTACTTTATATAGTGACAATCAGAGTGCAATCTTTCTTATCAAGAATCTAGCATTTCACTGCATGACTAAGCATATTCAGATCAAATATCACTTTATCTGATAATGATTAGATAATGAACAACTACTGCTAGAAAAAATTTGTGGAAGCAAGAATCCTGCTAACATGTTAACTAAAGGAGTTACACTTGATAAACTAAAGTTGTGTAAAACTTCAGTTGGTTTT
Source organism: Populus ilicifolia (assembly GCA_015708895.1). NCBI lineage: Eukaryota > Viridiplantae > Streptophyta > Magnoliopsida > Malpighiales > Salicaceae > Populus > Populus ilicifolia. The sequence continues at coordinate 313,874 of SRLM01001165.1, read as the reverse complement.
CAAGGATAATATATAATTTCATTGTTTGTCTCCAAGTGGGAGATTGTTAGTGAAGACAAACATTGTTCCACCTCCATTATATGCAAGTGGGAATACCTAATCTCCCACTTGGCATTAATGGAGGCTTAATTGGTGGCAAAAATCATGGTATGATTTTATACCCCATGTCTCCCCAACTTTATCTATATATAGATAAGCTAAAGAGCTGAAGATGTGTGTGATATACAAAGTGAAAAACTAAGAGAGTGAGAACAGTAGAGAGAGCTTGAGTGTAGAGTTGAGTTGAGAAGAGTTTTCTCCTTCTCTTTATTTGTATTATTTCTTTGAGTTATTAATACAAACTAGTAGCTCCGTGAAGTAGGCAAGTTGTCGAACCACGTAAATTTATGTGTGTTTAAATGCTTGAATGTCCCGATAGCAAACTAATTAGGTAATGATACTTAGTTTCCACATGCTTGGTTCTTACGTGGAAGACAAGGTTTAAGGTTAAGACTAGTGCTCTAATGTGGTCACATCAAATAGTAGGAGGTGAGGAAAGATAAATCTAAAAATCCTTCAATAACATCCAAATCTAATAAGATTTTGTTTAAGCTAAAAGCATGCATCAGCATTCAGCAACTATGTTTGAATGTGAGACAACTTCTTATTTTTATGACATATCATGGTATTATATTCTTGCCTTGAAAAATACTAAATCCACTAGTACCTCTTTTTTCATCAAAATTGCCAACCCAATTCAAGACACGTAAAACATTGGTTATAGTTAGTTGTGCCTTTCAAACAGTGAAGGACCATTTTAACTACAATCCAATGAATTATGTATAAATTGATATAATTAATTTATTGTATAGGAAATATCTAGAAGTGTATTCTGTAGGATCCGACATAACTATGCCCTTATTAGATGAGAGTTTCATTACTAAAGTCATAGCACAAGCTAGATGTTTAACACCAATCATTTTTGTGATGTCATAGAGATCACGAAGATGAAATTTTCCTTTTAAACTATCAATGAAAGAATAAATGATAAAAGAACTAGATCTAGTGATAATGATATCATCTACTTAGACTACCATAAAAAGTCTAAAAGTATTAGTATATAATATAAACAAAAAATAATCAATCTTGGATTCCTCGAAACCAACCTTTAGTAATTGTTGAGATAACCTTCTAAACCAAGCTCTAATAGCTTGTTTTAGGCCATAAAAATATTTATAAAAATGACACACTAGATCAAGTTGAGTCTTATAAATTAGTCCTTAAGGTTGTTTCATATAAAATTCTTCATTAAAAATATCATGTTAAAATATATTAAAAATATCTAGTTATCTAGTTTTCCAACTAAATCTTATGAGAAGTGATAAAACCAATCTAATTGTAGTTAGTTTAACTATTAAAGAGAAAAGGTCAAAATAGTCAATTGTATATTTTTATCAAATTCCTTTACCATAAGTTTGGCTTTGTAGTGTTTAATGTTATATTCATTACATTGTTTAATTTTAAATACTTATTTATTCCTCACAATATATTTTCCTTTTGGCCCTGGATATAAAGACATCTGATTCTCCATTAAAGCATTAAATTCACGTCTTATAGCTTGTCTCTTTTCATATTTTATTATTGCTTATGTATAGCAAATTGGCTCATATTCTCAAAGTATATTATACAACAATAAAATAGATGATAAGTGGTATAAAATATTTTAAAACCAAGATATTATTTAGGTTTTTAATTTCTTATTTTAGAATGTGTTATGATAACTATGTTAGGTTATGGGTGTTGAAGACTTTATGAAGATGGAAGCATGGGACATGTATGATGTCAGTGAGGAATTTGTAAGGATAAAGATATGTTTGGGTTAGGGTTTAAAAGATTTATAGGTAATATAGTATTTTAATTAGAAAAAAGAACAATGAAGGTTAAACATTATCAATCATGACAAGAATTAGGTTGTATATTTATATTTAGAATTTAAAGATTTTAGAATTGCATAAAAGATAGGAAACAAACATGTCAACATCTTGTTATCATTATCTGTTGAAATATGATATTTATTTTTTGTTGAAAATAAGTTATCATCAAATACTACATGTTTGAAAATATAGACTTTAAATGTGTCCGAATCTAAAAAACTATATCTTTTTTGTTGATTAGCATACCTAAGAAAGAGACGTTGTTTGCTATGAAAAGATAGCTTATGCTCTTTATAGGGTTATAAATAAGGGTAACAGGAACATTTAAAAATCCTAAAGGAATTATATGATGACAGTTTTTTATGGATCATGAAGTAAGTAGATAAATTATGTAGGACAAGTAGGTGGGCTACTTATAAGTAATATTGTTGTAAACAAGGCATCAATCTAATATTTATTTGGTAGATTTATTTTTACTAATAAAGTTAAACCATTTTCTTGGATATGTCAATGTTTTCTTTTGAGAATATCATTTTGTTATGAAGTATAATGGTAAGTTGATCTATGATCTATTCGATGTGTTGCTAAAAGAATTAAAATTATTGAGAAGATATTCCCCCTCATTATCTAATTGTAATTATTGAATTTTAAAAGAAAATAAATTTTCAACAAGAGCTTTGTACTCTTAGAAAAATAACAAATGCATTGAATTTAGTTTGTAATGGATACACCATATGAATCTACTAAAAGGAAGTTTTATAGCTTTTCCTAATTAACAAGAGTTGTAAAAACTTAATTGTTTAAAAGAATCATAAATAAATAAATAATTACACAAACAATTCAAGGTGGACTTGGATGGATGCCCTATACATTTATCCAGTATTCCTATAAAGTTTTTATTCTCAACATAGTAGTAAGCAATGTAGATTATTAAAAAAAAACACTTATGACTAACAAACAGTAAATCGTCCATTTTCAATGAGTACTTGAATTAGGATGCGACCTATCTTTTTTTTTTTACATAAAAATCAATATTAGATAATACAAAATATCAATCATTGTAGATAGGGTTGGTTAATTGATAAAATATTTACATAAGCACTAGAATTATGAAGGATATTGATGAGTTTAAATGAGGTATGATCAAGATTTAAAATTCAATTTCTAGTTTGTTTAATAACTTTACCTGAGATATTATCATCTTATATAGTATCATTAGCCTCAAAAGATGATTTTTTTTTTTATAGTTAAATTTGTTGTACTGGTAGTGATAAGAGTATTTTCTCCATTATCCGTATACCAAAAATTTTGATCATAAGAATTGTTAACTTCAGCAACCATAGTAGCAATATTAATAAATGGAGACCATCTCTAAAAAGAAAAGTCAAAGTGATGATAATATTTAAGAGTAACATTCCTTTTTTACTATAAATCTGACAAATTAGTCTATCATTAGAAGATTGATTATGATAAGTAGTGATGTGAACCCAAAAGGTAAGAACCCATGTATAAGAAAAAGCAAATCAAAAAAATCCAAAATAAATTTGGTTAATAAAATCTCAACCTAATGATTATATAAACTAAGGAACCAAAACTACTGAAATAAAACCCTTATTTAATGATTATAGAGATTCACAAATGAAATGTATAAGGAAGACACTACGAAGATAATTATTCTTCGACAAGTTAAGGTAGTTCAATAAATAATCAAAAGTATAAAAATTCTATAATGCACAAGCATATAATATGCAACAAAAAAAAATGAAAACAAATCTAAATTGAAAACCTTATAAGAGATTACTTAAAGGGCCAAAATAAACTTAACCCTAATAAACTAATAAGGTGAAATTAAACCTAATTTAAATAAAACACAAAGTATGTGAAATACAGCTTAAAGTATGAAAAATAAACAAAATCCCAAGTTTATTCTTTCAAACAATAATTTTGCATATCAATTATCCAAATAAATAAAGGAATTCATTCCTTGTATAAATAAAGGTAGTTGTCAACTTATATAATCCTTGAAAAAACAAATGTTGCTAATTTTCATATATTTTTACAAAACATGGAAGCATGCTCCTCAAGCAAATTGCTAAATTAATCTTCTTAAAAATATGGAATACTTGCATAAATAAAACTCTTAAGCTGCCATGTATGTTCCTTTAACAAATAAAGGATCAACTACTAATTATAAATCCTTACTAAATTAAGATTTCTTACAGAATAAAGAAACAACTACCTAAATAGTTTCTTAAAATATTGTCTATATATATAGCCCACATAAGAGATCCGTATAGAATAATAAATATTCTTTATAGAAAATCCATAAATCAAAACAAAAGATAATCCAAAGCCAACTAGAAAAATAATGTCATTCTTGCATAATAGCTTTTTATATTTATTATAAGGCTTTTCTAAATTCATATTGCTACAAAATTTTAACCCCATATAAAATAAGGCCTCCAAAATCTTTTGGTAAAATGTTATCTTGTTCCAATAATCATATTGAAAGTTATGCTTGTTAGCATAAAATTATATATTAGAAAAAATAAAATAAGCCTAAAACTACCTCTTTAATCTTATTGGCCATTAACCTTGTAATTAACATGATTAGCACCTTTAATATATCTTTTTGTGGTGCTTATTAGTTCCTATTATTGCCAACTTAGATAATATATTCACCCTCTTAGAGCTGTTGATTGGTTAAATTTGTTGTACTAGTAGTGATATGAATGTTTACTCTACTATCAACATATTAAACATGTTATTTACAAGAATTATTGACTTTAGCAACCATAGTAGTAAGATTAGTATGTTGCAACCATTCTTGAAAAAAAAGTCAAAATTGTGATCATAATTAAGAGTAGTATATCTTTTTATAGAACAAATCTAACAATTTGGTCTTTCATTAGTATGTTGATTGAAATGAGTAGGTATAATCAAACTTTAGAGTTGAATGTCTAGTTTTTTTTGACAATTTGGAAAGTATCACCACCCTCGTAGGATTATTAGTTAGTTAAAGTTGTTATATTGATTATGATAAAAGTGTTTGCTCCATTATTTATACTAGACATGTTGATTAAAAGAATTATTGACTTTAGCATCCATAGTAAGATCAACAAGTGACAACCATCCTTGAAAAAAGAAGGCAAAGCAATGATAACAATCCAGAGTAATATATCACATTTCTTATTACAAATCTAACAGATTGGTCTTTATTGGTAGGTTTATTGGGATGAGTAGCAGAATTATTTTTATTTTAACTATAAGATGAATGATTTAGTTAAGACTTTGGAGGTGTTCGCATTTTTTTCTTCCTTGGAAAAATTAGGGCTTTTTTTTATTTGTTATAAATGAATCACACTGATCAATTGCAAGGTTGACTTATATGTCAACGAGAGTCTCAAGACTTAAGAGTTCAACTTGAAATCATAGGAAAAAAAATCTTTTTCATGACTTGTAAAGTTAAAAAAAAAGAGAAGGTGATAAAAGGGTTAAAGATTAGTCAAAGTCCTCCCATAGAAAGCTAATAAGATTTTAATCATTAGTACTTTTCATTTTAGTTGTTAATTGATCAACCAAGCTTTTGACTTCTTCTATAAAATTAGTACAAGACCGATGACCTTAAGTAATGGTCTGAAGTTGTCTCTTTAATAGAGCAATCGTAGACCATAAAATTGATATAAAAAAATGATGGTGAATAGCTTATTATAATTGTCTAAATGTTTTCATACTATAGACAATAAAAACTACCTTCTTTATAATAGAAACAGGCAAGCAACTTAGGAAACAATTATCTTTCCCTAACTAAGTTATATAGGTTGAATTACGTGACCCATCAGAAAGATTTTATAGTGGAGGAGGGACAATTATATCTATAAGATTAGTAAGACCATGACTCTTAAAAAAATCATAATTTGGATGCTCTAAGGTATATAGTTAGGACCATCCATTTTTTTAGAAATCGTTTAAGAATTAACTTAAATAGTGGGTTGTGGAAGAAAGATATTGACATTGAAGATAATGGAATTAAAAGCCATTACTTAAGAAGAATGGTGTGGGAAGCGAAGAAGTGTTAAGAAGGATTAAGTGTTTGTCTTTTAATACTCTAATACCAAATAAACAAACTAAATATAAAAATAAATAGGGTTTAAAATTAATGGCTTAAATGATTTTGATATTGTATTCGATCATAATAGATAAAAAGATACAACAAATTAGATAAATTTAAAATGTAAAATGAGATTAAACAACTATTTGGTATAGCACGCAAGAGAGTATTAGAATTTGAAGCCATTACTTAAAACAAATGGTATTGGAAGTGAAAAAGTACTAGCAAGTGTTAGGTGCTTGCCTTTTAATATTTTGATGCAAAGTAAATAAACTAGATATAAGAATAAAGAGGAATTTTATACTGAATGGCTTAATTGATTTTAACTTTGTATTTTATCACAATATATATAGAGAGTTACAACAAACTAAAGAAACTTAAAGAGTGCGATACAATTAAACTATTATCTACTTAATTCAATTGATTTGTACAACATATATTGTTGATTACATGAGCATCATCTACTAGTCTAAATGGAGTTGGATTACTTGAATTTGGGTTAACATTACAAATAAAGGATTTTTTTTATAATGTTTGTCTTCATCTTGTGGTCAACTTTGAGCCTAAATTTTAGTATTTTAATGCATGGGAAAATAAGCCTATCCTATATGTTTTTTAAGTTTTGGATGTCATATTTCTAAATTATCTAGCCATACATGCATTGGAGTTCTTTACAAAGAGTTATGTCAATTTTAATTTTAGTACTTCTTAGGTGTTTGTTTGCATTTCCTAGAGTTAAAAATGAGTTGCTAAGTATTGTCTAAAGTTTTGCTAATTTTAATTATTAGGTCTAATTTATGTTGTTTTAGTGTTTTCTAAACTTACAGGGATGTTCCTAGTGTGTAATTATGATTTAGACCATATATTAGGACCTTTATGAAAAATTTTAATAAACATTTTTTGAACTAATTAATTGATATCTATCAAGTTTTGTATCTCATTTGTCAGTGGTGTACTTATTTCCTTGACTTTATATCTCTAAAATGGTGATTTGTATCTTTAGAATGGTGAATTATTTTCATTTATATCTCTTTGGTTTGAAACCTTAGAGTGATGAGCAAAAAAAACTTACTTTTATGAAAGTAACTTTTATTGTTGGATTTACATATCATACTAGAATCAAGTTAACATTAGAGCTTTTTACAACTATGGTTATTCATAAACAATACATGCAAGATTTTAAGAGGGATATTTATGTACTTGAAATGGATGAAATGTAAAGGCAAATCTAGCAAGTCTAGGATCATCTTAAATTATATAAGAATCAAGATGATGATGATGAGACCGATACTATATAATCAAGATAATAATGATGAGACCGATACTTAAATTGGATTTTCTAGTAATAATAAGGATAATATTAATCATTTTCATCACATACCTCACCATGAGTTCGATGGCAATGGTTTTTCATCTCAACATTGAAGAAAAAGAAATAAAAAACATTAGCAAGAATCTAATGTGAAGGTTGATATTCTTGAATTTAAAGGGAAAATACAACTTAATGAGTTTATTAAATGGCTATAAATCATAGAGAGGATTTTTTATTTCAAAGAGTTTTATGAAGATGAAAAATTAAAGTTGTTGGCTCTAAAACTTAAAAAGTATGCTTCCTTCTAGTTGGAGAATCTTGAAAAGCAAAGAGCTAATGAGGGCAAAAGTAAGATCAAGTCTTAGGAGAAAATGAAAAAGGAGTTTAAAATGAGATTCTTACCTGAACATTATAAACAAGAAACTTTTCTCAATTTTAATAACCTAAAGCAATCTAGAATGATTGTGGAGGAGTATATGATAGAGTTTGAATTACTCATGCTAAAGTATGATATTATTGAACTTGAAAAGAAAAAAATAACCTGATATTTGGGTGGGTTAAAGAAATGGATTTCTAATACGGTTTAGTTTCATCCTTATTGCACATTTAAAGACATAAGAAACTTTGTTTTAAATGTGGAAAACACCAAAAGCAGGTTAGAAAGACTATATGAAAATTAGCATATAAGGAGGGGTATTGTCACAACCCAATTATGGGTTATTCCCTAAAAATTCACTTTTTCTCAAAATAAAAAAATAATAATAAAATAATGGCTGGTAACGTGGAGAAAGCAAGTTGGAAATTAAGCTACAATTTTTGAAGGAAATTCAAGGCTTAATTGTACCCCATTATGCCCAAGAATGGAGAAAGAATGAAAATTCAAGTTAAAATTAAATGATTATTGAACGAATTTGCATAAAAATTAAGTTCAATGACATAATTAAATTTTTAATAGGCCAATTTGATTTAATGATGGGCCAAATTAAATTTAATTATGTTTAAGAATTAATTTGGGTCCAATTGAAGGATTTAATTATGTATAAGGACTTAATTATACTTTAAATGGGTCCAATTAATTTTATTTATGGCTTAATTGGTAAAAATTTAAGTTTAAGAGCTTAATTTGAGCTTAATTAAGAAGATTGAAATTTTAAGAGATCAAATTTAATTTTTACCAAGTTAATTGATTGAAATTGGAGGACCAAATTGCAAGAAAATTAAATTTTTGGGGTCAATTAGAGGTTAATTAAAGAAATTAATAGCCAAGGACATTTCTGTAAAATATGCCAAACTATAGGGGTGAAGTTGACAAAAAATCGAGGGTGGAATTGAAAAAATTAAAAAAATTTAGGGTCAATTGGGGGTTCAATTAAAAGCAATTGAAAGAGGAGAGATTGAAATGAATTTTGACCAAAAACAGGATTTTGACACTGTTCATCTTCTTCTTTTAATCCCTAAAATAGTTGGTCCGTTTACCTACTTTACAGTTGCATTTAATTAACCTAATGTCCACTAAATTTACTAAAACTTACAGGAAACTGATTACTAGACATCCCTCTATGTCCGGGTATGGTCAGCATCGGCTCACTAGCAAATAAACGGACGTGGCTCTACCCCAAAAAGGCCTACTCAGGCAACTTGCAGTTGTAGATTTAACAATTTAATAGTGCACCATGCCTAATTTAAGCCAACGGTTGGGACCTTTTTCATCTGAATCAAGGGTTGAAATTTTTCTCCAAAATATACAAGATTGCCCTCTTCCACCACCTATAAATATAGGTGGATTTGATGACCTGAAAGAAGAGTAAATTGGGTCCAAAATAAGCTAAAAAATCAGCTTCTCCCTTTTTTTTTCTTGCAACCACCATTTTCTCTTCTTTCTTTCTCTCTTGTTGCTTCTTCAGCCTTTGCAAACCCCACAAAAACATTCCTTCTCCACCAACAGATGGCATCTCAACCTCCCCACGACCACTGGCAATAGGCACAGCCACCGCGACCTTCTCCCTCTTCTCCCTCTAATGTTTCTCTCTCTGCTACAACATTTTCTTCTTCCTTGCATAGCTGACGCCGACTCCACCGCTACAACCACCGGCAACACACAGTCATCCTTGGCCAGACCAACACCACGCGAGGTTGTCTCTCCCCTTCCCCTTCTTTTTCTTCTTCGTTGCCCCTGTTTTTTAAACAGAAGACATGAATTATAATTCACATCCACTGTTCATAGAATGGACCCTTTTTTTTAATCCAAAAATTTTCAAAAACAAATCATTCAAAAAAATTATGATTTCCTTAGATATGTTTTGACCAATTTTGTATAATATCGAGTTGTATATTTATACTGTAAAATATAAATCCAGTATTAAAATATCTGGTTTTCTCTGAAATTATTAAAAATATTCAAAATATTTTTTTAAAAAAAATCTCAAAAACTTTTAAATCAATCTCCATTGTCAAAAAAGAAAAAAAAATATTTTGTTGCATATAACCAAATCTTGAAATTTTTCCAAGTATATTTTTCATTTAAAAAAACAAAAAACAAAAATTGCATCATTTTCATGTTTTTTAAAATCCAAAAATGGATATTGTAACTAGTATATGATTATCCATTAGGATTTGGCCAATATGTCAAAAATCTTTTTCTAATTTTTTTAAGGTCTAGATGTAGATTTTAATATTTATGGGTTGTAAAATTATACAATAAAGTACACCCTCATGTATTAAAAATAAAAGGTATATAAATGCAATGTTAAAAATCAGACTTTAAAACGGTTAGGATTTAACCCAATAAGGTAAATTTTCTCATGAAGAGAGATCTGTCTTGAACCTTAGAAAAGACCAATGAATAGAAACCCAACTTAGAAAAAAAATCAAACAATAATGCAGCTTACCTTAGGTAAGGTGTACTTGGAGTAATACGTCTTCCCCTTACACAATCAATCCCTTACTTAGACTCACGTAGACCATAGGTTCCTAGTGACCATAATAATAGGTGGTGACTCCTGAATATTAATCATAATTTTATGATTGAATCCACAAACCTTTCTAACATACAACACCCCTCATCAGGAGGCACTACAAGAGCCTCTGCCATCGCCAAACAATGTTGCCCCCGCGACAAGTATAGATATATTGCTTCTAACTATTCAAACCATAAAATTATTGTTATTATAATGGAAGAGACAATTAGTAAAGAGGAATAGTTAAATAAGACAGATCAAAAAGGTAAAGTGAATTATATTGAATAAGCTGATTACTTATCATTTAAAAAAGTTTAAGTGTTCTTTATAATAAGAGTGAAGATTGAGTTTGTTACAACATCTTTTTCACTTGTTATAATACAAAATGGAAAAGTTTACGATGTAATCATTGATAGTGGTCTTTGTGTCAATGTTATATCTACTATTATGGTAAATAAGTTATAGCTCAAAACTGAAACATACCTTCAACCTTACAAATTAAGATGGATAGAGAAGAAGCATGAAAGGCTGGTGACAAATATACGTCTTATTTTATTTTCCATTAGAAAAAGGTATTCAGATCAAATTTAGTAATTCATGGCAATATGATAGTAAGGTTCAGCATGATGGTTTTAATAATACTTATTTCTTTATAAAAAATAAAGTAAAAGTTATTTTAAGTCTTTCCAAACTATGACTTATTTTCAAATCATTTAAAAAAACAAAAACACTTTTGATTACTCTTGTTATTTTTTAGAAAAATGCTAAAATAAATGAGTTGCCTTTTGAAATGCAACATTTATACAAAGAATTTTCTAAAATAGTTAGAAATACCATATATCCTTCCTTTAATAAGGGATATTCAACATTTTATTAACTTTATTCCAGATACTATACTTTGAAATAAGTAAACATAGCAAATGAGCATGTGACACGACTAAAAGATTGATGTCTTCTTTCAAGTGCAAAAGTGTCGAAGTAATAAATAACCCGGCAAGACCAGGGTCGAACCATAAAGAGGTTAATTGTATAAATTATAGATAACAATAAAATAACAACAACAACAACAAAGAAGAAGAAATTGATGAGAACTTGGAGATGGAAAATCAATGTAAGTATTAGACAACGATAATAACAAATGTCAAAGTTAGAGGATCCACTAATGATATGTCAAACAATTATAGTATAAACTCTTATTATTCAATTGGAAACCACACACAAAGGAGGTTCCAATCATATTATAAATTGTTAACATGATTACATTAGTCATCTTATTCGATTAATGATAATACTTATAAATCTCGTTAGCCATTCATGATTATAACTTATGTTAACAACAAATCAAGTTCTTTTCATAGCTCAGGTGTCGGTTATACCATATAGTATAGGCTATAAAAGTGTCAAGTATTTGTTGTACCAAGTGTTATACAACATAAATCTAGATTAGTCATTTAACAAGCAAAGTATTAAAGAGTGAATAAGATAACAAATACAAAACATGTTATTATCAAATAATAAAGTCCATATTAAGTTTATATTATACTTGTTCTTACACTATTAGTGTAAAATTTTCACTTGATATAATAAATTTAGCTAAATATAATAAAAGAAAGAAAAATAAATAAACAAAATAAAAACATAAATAAGATAAAAGTTAACTAAGTAAAGGAAAGGAAATGAAAGGTATAAACTTGATATTAATGAAAGCAAAACATAAGCAATACAAAAAACACAAAGAGAGAAAGCAAGGGCATGATTTTGATCTGCAAACCAAGATGCCTAAATACACGGCAAATGCCTTCTTTTATAGGCTAAAATTAGAAACTATTGATTTGATGACTAATTAATGAGTGGGTGGCCAACTCTTGACTTAGTGACAACCCTTATCTTCTCTTGTTTATCCAAAATGTCATTAATAACTTTAAAATTAGAATCATTTGAAACATAAAAGTTGCAAAAAATTGTCTCAGCTTTCTAGAAAAAAAAAAGTCATTTGGACTTTTATAACTCCATATATGGGCCAAACACTGAACAGTACGCGGGTTGTAGGACAAATTCGGACTTCTTTGTTGTTGCTATAATTTGAACTTGAAAATAGTCTTTTTAAATCTTAGGCTCCAATGAAAGTTGTAGGTCTATATCTTACCTTTCTATCTATATAATGTAGATCTAAATACGAGATCTACAACTCTAGATATGACCTAATTACCAAATAGTGTTCCGGTTTGGACTCCACCAACATCTCTTTTCTAAGTTTGACCATCTTTTTATCATTTCAATTTCAGTTCTTAAACTCATCAATCAATCCTTTTATTTATATGATAGGCCTCCATTTAAAATGAATATTTACCATAAATTAAATGTATGTTATATTATTAGATATGTTATTATAAAACATGTTTTAGTTAAGGAGTTATTGATACTTTAAATGCAAAATGATGACATAAAATCTTGATAAAAATAGACTTTTAAGTACTAATTAGCATGCAAAGTTATAAAAGTAGATTAATAAATTTCTTTGAAGGGTTTAGTAAGAGGAAAAGGTACATGTGTTATACTAGCTCTTCTTGTTCTAAAAAAGGATGGATCATAAAAAATATGCACTAACAGTCAGGTGGTGAACAAGATCATTATTAGCTACCCATTTCCTATTCCCCAACTAGATGACTTGCAAGATCAATTTCATAGTGCTAATATTTTTTTTTCAAATATTAATCTTAAAAATGTTTACCATAAAATCCTAATAAAAGTTGGTCATGAATGGAAAACAACTGTCAAAACTAAGGATGAATTTTATAAATGGATAGTATGTCATTTACTCAAATGCACATAGTACTTTCATGTGAATGATGAATGATGTGTTTAAAACTTTTATTGGTAGACTCATTGTTGTTTACTTAACAAGAATACAAAAAACATTTTAATCATTTACAAGAAGTATTTCAAACTTTAAGGAGTTAGAAGTTCTATATTAATGAAACTTTTATTGGTAGATTCATTATTGTGTACTTAACAAGAATACAAAAAACATTTTAATCATTTACAAGAAGTATTTCAAACTTTAAGGAGTTAGAAGTTCTATATTAATTTGAAAACGTATGAATTCTTTATTAGCAACCTTCTTTTCTTGGGTCTTGTTGTGTCTAAAGAAGGAGTGAAGATAGATCCTAAAAAGATTGAAGCGATGATTAGTTAGCCACATCCTCAAAGTCTTCACAATATTTGAAGTTTTCATAGCTTAGAATCCTTATATCAATATTTCATCAAAAACTCTTTTACCATTATTGCTCCAATCACTGAATGCTTAAAATGAGGTAGTTTCGAATGGACTAATAATATCAAAAAGAGTTTTGAAGTTATGAAGAAAAAAATGATCAATGCGCTTATTCTTTCTCTATTGGATTTTCAAAAAGTTTTTGAAGTTGAATGTGATGCTTTTAATATTGGTATTTGTGTTATTCTTAATCAAGATAACAAAAATATTACTTATATAATGAGAAACTTGTTGATTCAGGAAGGAAATATTCAGTTTATGACAACGATTTTTATATTATTGTTTATGCTTTAGACCATTGGTATCAATATTTGCATCCTAAAGCTTTTATGATATATCATGATTCTAAGGCTTTAAAGTTTCTTAATAGCCAATAAAAGCTTGGTCAAAGACATGCTTTTTAGGTTGAATTTCTATAAATGTTTAGTTCTATATGAAACACAAATTTGGAACTTATAATGTTATTGCTAATTCTTTGAGTCAAAGACACTTATTATTTACTAATTTATAAGTGGAAATGACAGGTTTTGAAGTGTTGAAAGATCTCTATAAGTATAATGGTGATTTTGGTAAGATATGAGTTGATTGTGAAAATGGTTTTTCCAAGCATTTTGTTGTTCTAGAGGTTATCTCTTTAAAAGAAACTAAATGTGTATTCCTAAAGGTTTATTAAGGGAAGCCATTATCTTTAAAGCTAATAAAATGGGCTTGGTGGACATTTTAGAAGAGATAAAACATTTGTTATTCAAGATCTTCTTTTGTTTTTGTCAAAGATAAAGAGAGATGTCATAAGGTTTATACAACATTGTAGGACATGCCATATTGCTAAATCATATAGTTAAAATTCAATTTATACATTCCAATTCTAGTAGCAAAATCCTCTTGGGATGAAGTCAACATAGATTTTGTGCTTAGTTTGCTGAGAAGTTCAAGGAGAAAAGATTAAATGATGGTGGTGATTGATCATTTCTTTAAAATTGTGTGTTTTTATCCTTCTAGCAAAACATTTGATACTACTAATATTGTTTTTCTATATTTTAAGTAGATTGTTCAACTTTCTAGCATCCCAAAGACAATCACTTCTAATCAAGATTCCAAGTTCATAAGTCATTTTTAGTATATAATTTGGAGAACACTTGGAAATCATCTTCAATTCAGTAAAACTTACCATCCACAAACTAATAGTAAAACTAAAATTATCAATCATAATTTGAGAAGTTTGGTGAAGAAGAATATTCAAGATTAGGATTTGGAGTTGCCACAAACTGGATTTGTGTACAACCATTCTATTTACCAATGTACGAGTTGCAGTCCTTTTCAAGTTATGTACGGTCAAAATCCATTGAGTCCATTGGATTTTATTCCATTTCTAAACAAGTCTGAATTTCAATGGTAATGCTGAAAAAAGGGTCAACAACTTAAAAACTTTCATAAACAAGTTCATGACAAGATTGAAAGGCAAAATGAGAATTATCAAATTTTAGCCAATAAGTACTGTAAATATCTAAACTTTAAAGAAGGTGATCTGGTTTGGGTATATCTTAGTAAGGGAAGGTTCCCATAGGATAGATTTTATAAGCTTAAAATAAAGGTTGATGGTCCATTTAAGGTTCTAAAATGAATCGGTGAAAATGCTTACCATATTAAGTTACTCACTTCCTCAGACATTTAAAACACTCTTAACATGGTTAAGTTATTTCCTTAGAGTAATGATCCAACATTTGACTAGAGATCAAGTCCTTTTTAATTTAGGGAATATGATACAACAGTGTCCTTTACAAGTCCAAATAAAGTTCAATTACTTAAATTTGGTCAACATTACAAATGGAGGGTTTTTTAGGTTGTTTGTTATCAGCTTATGATAACTTTAAGCCTAAATTTTCATCTCTTTATTTGCATTGGAAATGAGCTTATCCTATATGCTTTTCAAGTTCACAATAGCATCTTCTCAAATTATCTAGTTATAAATACATTAAAGTTTTCCACAAAGAGTTATATCAATTTTAATTTCAATGCTTCTTACCTAAAGTCAATAATAAATTATTATTATTTATTCTCTAGAATTCTATTAAATTCAATTTTGAGATCTAACCTATGTTATTTTGGTATTTTTTAGACTTAGAGGGATGTTCCAAGTATATAATTTTAATTTAGACCATGATTGAGATCTTTTGGAAAATTTTGAATTAAAATCTTTTTAGCTTTGCTGATTGGCATCTATTAAGTTTTGTATCTCATTTATTAGTGGTAGATTTATTTCCTTGACAATGTATATGAAAATTGGTGATTTGATTTGTATTTTTAGAATAATGAGTTGTTTGCATTTGTATCTCTTTGGTTCAAAATCATAAAATGGTAAGCGGAAAACACTTTTTTTTATGTGAGTGACATTTATTGTTGGATTTTTATACCATCCCAATATCATTCTTGCAATTAATTATTAACTAAGTCAATACATACTCTTAACACTATCAAGGAATCAATGTTTAACAAAAATTAGGTGATAAATAGAATAACACATAGATAGTTTAGCTTATCATTACAAGAGTATATATACTAAACATAAGGTGTCCAACAAGGACTAGAATTCATACATATTAACAACTACAAGTGTGTCATTTTTATATAACATGGTAAACTTGGAATCAAAACTAAAAACTAGCAAGTATACTAAATATATATTTAAAGTTGCATTAGTTATTGAAAAATAATTCTAGCTGTCATAATAGGAATATAATATATCTATGTTTAGACTAAAATAAAGAATTGTACTTACTTCTTGAAGTAATAATTCTAGCATATATAATAAGAGTATAATATATCCATGTTTAGATTAAAATAAAGAATCGTACTTACATGTTGAAATACTTTAAAAATAATAAAGTTTTTATTATTGTTAATGATGAGTTTGATATCTTTAAGGCTTTATTGATCCTCATTTAATGTAATTAGTATGTTTGCAATACATCTCATGAGATTTGAACAACATCACCTTATTTAGATGTATTTCTAAATAAGGTTTACAAATCAAAGTTAATGGACTCAAGTATCTTTTAACAAAATCAAACATAAACCTTAAACTAGAAGCAAAAACAAAACTCAAAATTGACAAGAATTCTCTAAAAACTAAGGTGATGAAGAGTGTGAAAACTCTTCATTCAGCCTTTATTTAATCTAATTTTTAAACCTGTACTGAGCACTTATAGATTAAACTCATCCTATTTTACATAGTTTTATTTATGACCCTTCAACTTTCCATTAAATAAAACCAAAGACATCCTTACATTTTGTTTTCCTATATAAGATAGATAGTTTTGAATTTCACAACAAACTAATGTCTTTTATATCACTTTTTCATTCATATATAATTTATTTTGATCGTATTAATGTTTCATGTTGAAGAACTTATACAAAAGAATAAATTTTTAATCCTAAAAATGAGTGGAACTTACCTTAAATTTAGCCTTGGTAACTATGTTTTATAAATAAATTCCAATAATCAAATCCTTTGTGAGTTGTGTCATTATATTATCTTCAAATAGTACTAGCAACTGCTACAAGGATCCAATTATTAGGTTCCTGACTATTATACACGTAGCAAAAACAATATAAGAAAATCATTCAAGAGTCATTAAGATCCTATTAGACATATCTAGAGTTATTTATTGATTTATTACCTAAAGATTTGATCTTATATAGCTTTTAATAATTCTTTAAAGATCAATTATTACAAACCACAATTCATTCAATTATCTAGTCTCTAACGATAATCTACACAAATCACTAGTGAAAAGTTAACACGACAAAAAGATTGATGTATTCTCCTAAGTGTAGGAGTGTCGAAGTAATAAATAACCCGGCAAGACTGGGGTCGAACCATAGAGAGGTTATTGTACAAATTATAAATATCAACAACAACAACAACAACAAAATTTGATACCTGCTCAATACCTCTTAACAAAATATTCATAAACCTTTCTTTTGTGCTCAATATATCAACACATAATTATGGGGCTTTTCTTGGAAGAAAATAAATTTTTTGTTCTAATATTTAAGGTTAACTTCCTTGGGTTGGGATTATTATTTTTGTCTTTTTTTTTAATATACAATACTTTAAAACACCATGTATCTTTAACCCATGTAATGAGTTTTCAGCTAATGACTCCTAAACCAGTTGCTCTTAGGGCATTAGGTGTTAAGACACCCCTACGAGCTTAGTAACTCGGGTCGCAGATACTGATATATAGATAGTGGAATGTTTGATTCCCTTAAACTTTTCTCCTCAACCCATGTAACAAGCGTTGGGTCGATAGCTTCCAAGTCAGTTGACTTTAGGGTATTAGGTGTTAAAACACCCCTTCGGGCTTAAATTGCTTAGGTTGGGGAGGCTACGAAACCAAACTTATCTACATTTTTATTATTATCATTCATTTTTATTTCTTTTTCTCTTATTTTTTTTGTTTTTTTAATTATATACTATCCATTTCCCTTAGTTGTTACCTTTAACAAAAGAACATAAATAATATAATAATCCAATATGCAACCCACAATCATATGTTGAAGTGTGTGTGTGTGTGTGTAAATTAAGGTTTAAGAATATATGTTAAATAAGTATATGAGCAGACTTAAGTGATAACAATGCAAGAGTTTAACAATGCAAGAATTTGTAAATCTGAATATTTCAAGAAGTATTATGATAGACCTTGTTACGAATGATTACTAAGATGCCTTTCAAGAGTCATAAAAGATTCTCCTTACTCTATCATCATAGTAACAATCATTTTGCACATGCTTTATGAAATAGAAAACACAACTTTTTTTTTTAGCTACTACCTCTCCCCCTAACTAAAACAAGGCATTATCCTTAATGTTTAAAGGTAGAAAGATATAGTATAAAAGATATCACCTGAAATAACGAACACTGATAAACCTGAAACACACTGAAACAAATATAAGTAATAACAAAACACATAATAAAACCAAAAGACACAAAGATTCATAAATGAAGGCTTAAATCCAATCTAAGCTTTTTACGGCTTTCCTTAATTGACTAATTTATGCGACTCATGGAAGGATCAATTACAGGAACGTAAGATTGTAGTTGGTCAATCAATTGTTCAGTAGTAGCAAAAGAGATTATGATTTGTCGTGCAGAAGATGTTAGAAATTCCTGTTCCACAGCGTGATTAAGAAAAGACAACAACTTATCATAATAACCATTAACATTTAACAAACCTATGGGTTTATGATGGATGTGTGGTTGGGCCCAAGAGGAAATATGAAATATCTCTTCCAATGTGCCTAGACCACCTGGTAAAGCAATGAAGGCATCAGTATGGTTAAATATTATATTCATTTGAGCTGACATTGTAGAGACCTGAAGTTCCTTTCCAATTGTTTTTCCAATGATGTCCCCTTGTGCTAAAGCTTCGGGGACGACCCCCAAAACTTGACCACCTCCTAAAAATGCAACTATTGACACACCTCTTATTAACCCAAGACTGCCTCCCTCATATACTAAATGAATCTTTCTCTCAGCTAACACTTGACCAAGATGATTTGCTGATTCTAAAAACTCATTTTCTTTCCCAGGTCTAGATCCACCGAAAACACAAATATTTCTTATGTGATGACTTGAGGAACTTGCCATTTCTACACACTTCAGTATTTGTTAAATGTGTGGGCTGAGTAGAAATGAAAGGAAGGAAAAGAGGGTTTTATAGATGAGAAATTAGAAAGGCAATCATACCACCTATATGTAGGCCAGCTAGAGTCTCACACACACTCTCTCTCTTTTATTTATTTATTTACGTTTTTAAAAAAAACATTTATATGTACAAGTAGTTGTGATTGTGGCTCACATCTTCCCTTGGTTTTACGTCCAAGAACGGCTTAAACGCCCTCTATGGGTCGGGGATAGGCTTCCCATCCAGTTTTCTTAAAAACTGGCAAACAGGGTCTTTTTTAGTCACATTCCTAAGACTAAGTTAATCATGTTCTTTATGAAATAGTGGCCATAAATCATGAATTGCACGATGCACATCTCCACTAGGATGCGTCTCAAGAGTCAATAGAAGGTTATCTAAAGACTCCTTACTCAGGCCATCCTTAATGAATTGTATTTTATCTTCACAGTTTATAGATACCATTCCTTAAGAACGACATTCTGTATTACAAGTCCATCTAGCACATCGATGACAAACTTTCAGTCGTTTTGCACGACGTTTCATTGCAAAAGTGCTTTTACCTGTTCCAGGCATGTGTGCAATAAAGGAGTTAGAGGACTCACCTGATAATC